>CM053407.1:25435691-25521642 GCA_028644305.1 Xerus rutilus | reverse complement strand
ATTACTTTGGCTATTCTGGGTCTTTTATTCTTCCAAATGAATTTCATGATTGCCTTTTCTATTTCTATAAGGAATGACGTTGGGATTTTAATTGGGATTGCGTTGAATCTATATACCGCTTTGGGAAGTATGGCAATTTTGACAATATTGATTCTGCCTATCCAGGAGCATGGGAGACTATTCCATCTTCTAAGGTCTTCTTCAATTTCTTTCTTTAGTGTCTTGTAGTTTGCATCCAAAATGTGGGGAAAGACATGGGAACAATGGTGGATCTCTGTGCACTGGAGTGTAAGGGGGGGCATGGGGACAGCAAAGGTGGTAGAATATGATGGTCATAATAACCCTAACTTTATGTATGACTGCATATATGTTGTGATTCTATACAATTTACAACTAGAGAATTGATATATTATCCTCTATCTATGTACAATGAATCAACTTGCACTGTTAATGTGTAAGCCTAAATAAAAAATTTTAAAAAATGATTTAGTAAAATGTATAAACTATTGTATTTCACACTTAGTGAATGTATTTCTCAGTTTGAATTATACATTTTTACTTGTGTGATGGTAGAAAAAGTAATTTATGGAGCTGGGGTTATGGCGCAGTGGTAGCGTGCTCGCCTAGCACGCGGGAGGCACTGGGTTCGATCCTCAGCACCACATAAAAATAAAGATATTCTGTCCACCTACAACTAAAAAATAAATATTTAAAAAAAAAAGTAATTTATGATAATAGGTGATTATGTGTATATATCTCCTGGGTATTCTCTACATATTGATTCAGTCCCATTTCAGGAAGTTTTGTCATAGTATAGAAAGAGTATTAAAACCATTGTACAGTAAGTAACTTTAATAAAAATGTAAGGACATATAAAAAAAAAGAATAACACTGAATTGAATTATTGATTATAATGAAATTCAACATGGAAGTTTCCATGAACTGTCGCTCAAGAAAAATAGTAATTTGACAGATAGATGTGAATTATATTGTCATCGCTTTCATAATTTCTCCAGTAAGGCTGTAGTGTTTACAAAGCAGACATTATAGTGCAGATTTAGCAATACCTGCTAAATTGTCTGTGATTATTTTAGATATGTGGATAAAGGAGGGCTTATAGAATTTAGAATGAGGGAAGATTTGAGTAATTTGATATTCCTAAAAGGCTTTTTCTGAAAACTGTGGGTCAGTATGTTTGTGGTTAATATTGGCAAAGGGTTGGGACTGCATTATGAAATAGATGTTTTATTCACATACAGAAAAAGGAACACTGATTTGTATGAGTTAGCATATAATGATTTAGAGTAAGCCTTGCAAGAAAATAATTTTAGCATTTGACAGGATTTGGCTGGTATGGCACAGACATTGTATCATGCATTTAGCTAGTTACTTGCTCTTTTAGGACATACTTGAAAGCAAAATAGACATAGGAAGACAAATAGTTCTCAAGATGAGTACATTTTTAAGGTTTAATGCAAATGTAATAAAAGTTTACCATGTAGAAATTGATCAAATAACTGGCACCTTTCTATTTGAAGTTTGTTAACTTCGGACACTAAAACACACATATTAAGCTGATCAGTATTCATCTCGTAGTGCAAAATTAATAGTTAATATGATCTGGAATAGAAATAAAATTCAGAAAAAAATCTCTAAATTTGGAAATAATTGTTTGATTAAATAGGAACATATTCATAAGAAATGTCTAGAATAGACAAATCTATTGAAAATTAGATTAGGGGTTGTCAGAGTTTAGGGAATGTAGGGAATGGGAAATGACTACAAATGAAAGTATATTTTTGAACTTATTAAATGTTTTGGAGTTAGATATAGATGATTGTCACAATACTTTGTGAATATACTAAAACTCATTAAATTGTACACTTTAAAAGGATAAATTTTATGGCATATGAATTATATATTAAATAATTAAAAAGGTATTTATAGTTAATAAGCTGGAAATAGAAGAAAAATAGGAAGGACAAAAGGAAACTGAGCATAGTAAATAATTTTTAATTTTTGCATATAGTCAGGCAAATCTCTTACTGTAAGTTAGT
Source organism: Xerus rutilus (assembly GCA_028644305.1). Classification (NCBI taxonomy): domain Eukaryota; kingdom Metazoa; phylum Chordata; class Mammalia; order Rodentia; family Sciuridae; genus Xerus; species Xerus rutilus. Next base: position 25,519,585 of record CM053407.1, on the reverse strand, counting down.
ATTCTTACTAACTTATTCATTAAAAAGAATAAAAATAGATTTATATTATCTACGTTATTATTTAGCATTGTTTTAGGTATTCTAGCTAGGATCTATGTTTTGAACATCCTTACATGAAATATATCTCATTAAAATATTGTATTCAATGCAGATTATTTGGTTGTACAGACTACATAGGATTTTCAAAGAAAACACATTGGAAAGAATTCAGTAATCCTGGATAAAAAAGAATTCATAAATAATCAAGAGCTTTTCTACGTATTATCAACAAACAAATAGGCAATGGAAAAGAGAACTCAGTCACAACAAAAATCTAAATTATAAAATATGCAGGAGTTAAGTTTATAAAATGTGTTTGAAGATAAACGTTTGAGAGGGGTAATTATAGAAAATTGAATAGAAGTAATTTCTAAAAAAGAAATGCAAATTGAACAATAGACATAGAAAATGTTCAAGTGTGCTAGTGTTCAAAGAAATTAAAATATAAGAAGTCTGATATTACCTAGCAGTAATGAAATGGGAGTTGGAAAATGAGCTTTCCGTTCATGAACCAATAATTAGGGTTTAAATTTTCACTCTGTTTCTGAACAATGATTTGCTAATATCTTTGAAAAGTCCTAAAATTTACACAAACTTTGAGTAATGACTGTTCTCATAATATGTCCTAGGGAAATAATTGTGTAAGTACAAAGAAATGTGTATTTTTGTTTTTTGCAGCATTGTCTCTAATGGTTTAAATTTTAAACAGTGTTAAGTAGGTTAAATGAGTTGACTGTCACGATAATATTTCCCTCAAATTAACCATGACAGTATTTCTAGTTTCACAAGCTTTCCCTTCACCCTGTTTCTTTCCTATATGGAGTTTGAGTCTAGTTTTCCCTCCACCTGAACTTAGGCAGGTTTCGTGACTCCCTCAATGAACAAATAACATGAAAATAACTTTGGATGACTTTCAAAAACTGTCCTAAAAGGCAATATGACTATCACTTGGCTCTACTTTCTGGAGATTTTTCTCCTTTGAAACCAGCTGTTGCACTGTGAGGAAGCCCAGGCCACATAGTAATGTCATGTGTAGGTGATATAGCAGAGAGTCCCAGCTAACAGACCTGCTAGCAGCCAGCATCTCCTATATGTGAATGAATGAGATTTTTGATGATTTCAGCCTCTACCCATTTAGCCACTGAAGTTGATTTTAAGTAGAGCAGAAGTAAATTGTTGAGCTCTGCCAAACTGCAGATTTGTGAGAAAAATAAATGTTGTCATTAGGTCACTACTGTTAAAGTGGTTTGTTACATACCTATAGTAAGTGGAACAGTGTCACATTTAAAACGGAGTATTTTATGTGTTAGTCAGCTTTTTGTCCCTGTGACCAAAATACCTGGCAAGAACAACTTAGAGGAATTTTATGCGTATGGTTTCAAAGGTTCAATACATGGTCAGTTGACTCCATTGTTTTGGGAAAAAGATAAGGCAGAAAATATTATGGTGGAGGGGAGGAGTAGAGGAAAGTCACTCAACTATGGCAGCAAGGAAGCAGAGAGACAGTAAAAAAGGGGAGCCAGGGATAAAATATAGTCCCAAAGGCATGCTCCAGTGAGCTGCTTCCTCCAGCTATGCCCTACCTGCCTATAGTCACCACCTAGTAATCCATTCAAATTATTAATCCATCAAATTGATTGATCTATTGATGAGATTGTAGCTATCATGATCCATTCTTTTTGCCTCTGAACATTGCTACACTAACATATGAATTCTTTGGGGAACATTGTTAGATCATAACATTTTAAACCATTTTAAATGAAGATATATATATATATATATTCCATGCTTTTATAATTATTTCAAAATGGATTCTGCTGTCATGTATAACTAAAAAGAACAAAAAATATTAATACTAAAAAAGGAAAATATAGATATAGGTATACATGACCTATAACATTTAAGGACAATTACAAATTGCAACCTAGAAAAAAGGTAGATGTAAGTGTACATGTAATTATTTTTTTGTTTGTGCACAAAATATCCAACAACCAGTAAATATTTGAATAGAAAAAAAGATTAATAAAGTATCGAAAGACAAAAAATGGTTATCTTCTAATGTTGGGAATAAAGTAATTATTTATACTTAATTTTTATTCTTGTTCATCCTGTTTATCTTGCTGTATTTTTCTACGAGATGATATTGATCATTAGTTTAATAAAAATAAAACAAAATTTGGACTTAAAACCCAACTGATAGATGACAGAATATAGAACCCAGCTCAACAGATATTTCTAAGGAAAAGATCAGCATTTTAATGGATTATAAGTTCAAAACCAGTCAACAGGATCTGTAACTGCCAAAATTTTAATTTGAACTTAGGTAGAAATTACAAAATATTAAAGTCCAGAATAGGAGGCAATACTCCTATTAATTTCTACCAGGAGACTGGTGGTACTAGGGTTAGTAATTAGAATTATTCAGGGACAGTAAAAACAACAGGAAATCTTGTTGGAAATGAAAAAAAAATCACAACACATAGAGGTGTTAGACAATTTGGATACTTTCAGAGAGCAAGAGTTACAGTGAATGAAAACCTCAAAGAAAAGAGATTTGGCTCAAATTAAGACAATACTTCAATTAAATTGAGCAATCTGAAAATTGGTAGGACAACTACAGATCATATTAATATTTCTTGTTGCTGGTGTTTTGAGGTTGCCAGGCAGCAGGGTGTTTAGAGAAGAACTTTGCATTTCATTGATGATTTAGCCAGATAGTATTTAAAGTCCTGTCCCTGCCAAAATATGTGAAAGTCTCTCTCTAAGGATCAGAGTTCCAACCACACACTATCTGGCCAGGTACTCTTGTAAAGCCGCTCTTTAACATATTTTCTTCTAACATCCTGATTTTCTGAATTCCCAGTCTTTGCTAATTAGCACAGCTGAGATGAGTTTGGCAGTGATTTTCTAAGAATTAGGGACTCATTTCTGAAGATGATGTGTGTCTTAATTAAGCATCCTCCTTGAAAATCCCTTGCTTTGATTGTCAGCGTCTGTTTCTACACAGCACACAGTAGACATTTGGCCATTTCATGTCTAATTTGATTAATGCAAACAACTCATTTTATTCATTTCAACTCCACAAAGTGAAGTTTAAAGGATGTTTTGTCCTGAAGGATTGAGTGTAAATCTGCTTCTTATCAATTTCTTTTAGGTACAATGGCTGCTACACCTGGACCTTTGATTTGATGTAAATAAAGGATTTTGTAAAATTGTTTGAATAAAAAAGATATGTTTCCTTCTTTTTCCTTCTATCCATTATTATGAACTGATTTAAACAGAGCACTTGAAAGAAAAATGTTATGATTTTAGATATTGAATGTCCCTCCAAAACTCATGTGTGTGGTTGAAACTCTGATCCTAAGAGAGAGACTTTTACAGATTTTGGCAGGGACAGGACAGATGGGCTTAGAGAGGAAATGATTGGGTTATAAGAGTCTTAACCTAATCACTGTATTAATAATATCATAGAGATTAACTGGGTGGTCACTGTCGGTATGTAGGGTGTGGGTGGAAGAGAGGGTTCACTGGGCACATGCCTCAGGGTTATATCTTTTGTCCCTGTAGTGTGTGCTCTCCGCTTTTTGGTGCCATGTCTCCAGCTGCTTTCCTCTGCCTCACACTTCCACCATGATGTTCTGCTTCATCTCAGGCCCTGAGGAACAGAGTCAGCCATCTTTGGACTAAGACCTCCCAAACCATGAGCCCCCAAATAAACTTTTCCTCCTCTGATTATTCTTGTCAGATGTTTTGGTTAATGTTACAAAAAAGTTGGCTCAAATAAAAAATAATGTCTGGAGTTTTGTTGAAACCTGGCAGTGTTCTCTGGCCCTGTCCTCTCCCTCTTGATATAGCTAGCATTGATGAATTTCAGGTATGGTCAGTGTTTATGATGAATGTCTCTCTGCTTTACTTTCCTGAAATGGAGGCATATCTTTCTAAGCTCCTAAGAGTTGGGACAAATGGCTCTGTACCTCCCTTCTTACCTCATATTTATTTTTTTTGAGAAAAAAAATAAAAGTTTAGTGATGAGATGAAACTAAGAGCACAATCTCAGAAAAATATATATGTGTTTTTGTGACTTTCATTTGGACACATTCAACAACCCACACCAGACCCAGTATGTGGCACTGTATGTGGCAGAGTATATGACATTGTATAAGAAAATGTTATGGTATCTAAAAAAAAATCACTAAATTGGATGTGTTAGACTGTACCAAAATTAATTTAGACAGTTCTTAATAACAACTAACCCAAGTTATTTTATAAAATGTCAACAAAAAGCTGTGTAATATTCAGGGGCAAATATACATAATAGATATTTAAATATTCTACTTCCTTAAATCAATGTTGCTTGGGAATATATCCAACAAAACAAAGCATTTGCTCTAGAAATTAAGAAATTCCCACTTAAAACATAAATGAGAATAGAAACAAAGAGAGATGCATGAATATATTATACATATGTATATATGTACACACATTAGTTAATTTGAAAGTCTTTTTAGAAGAAAGTCATAGTAAAAAGTATGCTCAGATGATCTATGCTGTTTACTATCAGCCAAAGCATAAATTACTTCTAAAAATTATTCCTAATTAGGAATAATCTATCCATGGCTAAATTGCTATAATAGTTGTGCACAAACCTGAACAACTTGGCAAACTGGTGAAACATCCTTTTCCTTGGAGGGAAATCCATACAATGTTATGTGAGAGAGGAGGACTTGCATCACTTCCTTTTTGTCCCTTTGAATGGGACCCAGTCTGCACTTATGTTCCTTTGAATGACAACCTCTCAATGGTTTTGGATTTTATTGACTAAGCACTAAAGAAATTTTAATCTCACTTTTATATCATTTAATTTATCTCATTATATAGAAACAAAACCAAACAATACGTCTCCCTAAAAAAGGAGAATAAAAGGCACATTTTAGCTTAATAATGCTCTATAAGTGTGAAGGATTAGAAGATGAAAATAGTTATAGAACATGCCATTCCCCACACTTTTACATGATAGAATATATTTATGCATGTAAGTTTATAAATATTGAAATATTGTATATTTTCCCACATTATGGACTGATTATTGTCATTGGGAGAATCCTAAGTTTAGAGGTGGAATTTGTAGTGATTACTAAGTGTATGCTCAGAAACCATGATGTTTTTTTAGATCTTGTCATCTTCTTTGCCATAGCTACATCCTTAGCTATCTTTTTCTGTATCTTATTCTATGGTATGTTTTCATAATGGTTGACTTTGTGAATGTTGGGATATGACAACATACGTCTAATTCCAGTTCTATCATTTACCAACTATGTACCTTGGGCAAGTTAGTTCACATTCTTATGTTCTGAATTCTTTGCATTTAAAGTAGAGCTAATACTACAATCTTCATGATTTTGTGAGCAGAAATTAAAAGACTAATGCAAGTAAAGTGCTTAATGAAAGCCTGACACGGTGAGGGATTCAATAACCATAGGTATTATTGCCTGTATGAATTTAATAGTGTTTGATATACACAAAGGAAAGGAAAGGCAATAGCAAAACTTGCTTCTGCACAGATTCTCCTCTTTATTAGTTCACGGGTGATTGAGTGGGACTATTTTCTGTATTCTGTGGCTGTTTATTGTTCATTTTTATATATTTCAGCCTTATTTTCAGAATAACATACCTGTTGTGAAGATTCACTACATGAAAGTGGCATCTGCCAGCCATATTCCTAGGAAACTATTCTAATTTACAAGAACCAGTGTCAGAAATTTGAGAAGTATACTACTACAGGAAGAATTTCTTTAGTTAGTTTCATAAAATTTTCTTTATCCAATAAAAGTATTTCAGAGAAACCAAGAGAATAATCTTTTTAAAAAACTAATCTATACTTTATATTTTCTTTAGTTCCCAGAACATTCAAGTGTCATTTGGAACAAGTTTAAGTGAAGAATCTAGGTTCATTTATAAACTTGTTGATAATATGTATGGCTCCCAAACCTGGTAGTTTAACAGGATACTCTGGGAAACTTTGAAGAATAAAGAGTGCTGTTAAAAATTGGTCCACTGGTCCATTGATGGGTTGCAGGAACAGACAAGAATCCTGTTACACTGTGAACAGCTTGTATTATGGAAAAGAGTGATGGGAGTACCAGAGGAGGACTGAAGCTAAAAATATGTTAAAGTATGTGAAGAACCTCTGGGGTTTGTGCATCCTTCCTCTTTAAGTGATGCTTTGAGTGTAATCCTGACTCTTTTGAATTTCCTTTGAAAGAAAATTTAACATATCTGCAGATGGTCAAATTGTGGTCAATCATTTCACGACTGTCATCCAGACGCACAGGAGAGTACTTGAGCTGTGAGCACGTTTTTGCCCAGAGGCAGCATGAGAGACAAGGAAACACAGGACCAGGAATGAGCAAATACCTTCTGTTTGACTATTACATGCAGTGAATATATTTGATTTAAGCACCTCACTTTAAAGCTAACTACTTAATTCTGAGAATATGGATGGCTTAGAAAGAACTTAAATAATTATTCTAGCACAAAGGGTTCATCTTCCACAACCTCCCAGACACTCAATATTCTCTAGTATTTTGAGGTCCTTTTCTGGCTTCCCATGTGTTTTCATAATTCTAAGAGCTATCTTTGAAATTGGAGCTCAAAAGCTTAATGTTTGTTTTATGGTACTTGGAAGGAAGTTGTACAGACTTTCAGTTTTACTCATTTTTTGGAAATGCCCTGTGATCATATGTTCCTGCATGTTGATGTTGTACATGGCAAAGGTAGATTTGATGTTTTCATGCAATTTCATGAAAAGGTAGATCTGGTTCCTCATCCCTTAAATATAAAGCTGGCCTGTAACCTTCTTTAATACATGAGACATGGTAGAAAAAATGATGTATGAGTTATAAACCTATATAGTAGCTTTGACTTTTGATTTTGGAGATCCTTGTGGCTAACAGGTGGAGAACTGATGAAAAATGACACAGTGACACATGTACTCACATAGTATAGGTTGACAACAGCCAGACAGTGAACTAGAGTGATCCAGAGGTCATCTTTGATCATTCAGCTAACAGCTGGACTGTGAGCCCAGGGGGAACCAGCCAAACAGATCCATCCCACAAAACCCTCCTGACTGAACCATGAAATCATGACCTAAGAAATGTTTTTGTTTAAATTCAGTGGGTACTATACAAGCTAGCAAAAGCCAACTAATACACCTGGGGCAGGCCTAGTTTAGACTGTGTTGAATCAGTAATGCTTCCGTTCATTCTAAAACCAATTCTTGTTGGAGTATAATTTATACAGACAACTAAGTAAAGAGTATCATCGACTACTCATTTACAAATAAAATTTTGCATTTAAAAATATAAATTAGATATCATTCCTTTATGGCTTAAATACCTTTCATAAATTCTGTGTTCTATGAAATGGAGACTCCTGTTACAATCCTTGGAGTCATATCATCTGGCCTCATTCCTGCCTCTAAAGCCTTTATAGCTTAGGGCATTTTCCCCTGGTTCCACAGTCCAGTATACATTGCCTCCTTTTTGTTCCACAAACATATTGTTATTACATGGAACCTCAGGGACCTTGTATTTCCTTTTGCTTATGATATTCTTTCTCCTGCTCTCCATGAGCAACTTCTCATCCTTTAGCATTTAACCCAATGTCACATCCTCTGAGAAGGCTTTTCTGATCCACCACCCTAGCTAAAAGAGGAGTCACTTCTATCTTAACCATAGCACTGTCTACATTTCCATCTCATAATTTACCACAAAATGTAATGTTAAAGTAAATTAATTCATTTGATGCTATTAATCACTCCCACTAAAGGATGACCTTCTTGACAGAATTGCATCCCGTAGTCTTGGAAGAGAATCCAGTAGAGGAGCTACATGAATATTTGGTGAATAAATACTGTATACTCAACTCTGGACTAAGAATTAAAACATCCTGTATTTAAGTTTTTCTTCTGTTTCTAAGGTGTTTTATGTTGAGTAACTACTTACCCTCTGTGACATATCATCTTAGACATTTATGAGACAAAACCTAAAGTGTGATAATGTAAGAGTACAAGGTAGATTGCAATACATCAGTCATTATTGGCCTTTATCTCCAAATTTACAGGCTTTTACACTAAATATATATTGTTATAAATATATGTATGGAGATTGTATTTAAGGAGCTTTCCTTAAATTTGAAGGTCACTGCCTGACTCTTGTATATCAGAAGTTATAAAAGCACTGCTAAACCCATTCCAACCTATCCTGTGTCCTTTGAATTATTATTATTATTATTTTGGTAAATCTGATCAAATCAAAGATAAAATAACAGCAGTGGCTCTTCCTACTACAAGTCTTATCTTGTGTCATTCATTTCTTGTATTTCAGATTATAGAGTTTTTAAAAACTCATTTTGAATAAGACAAATAGAGTAATTCTCCTTACAGGTGATTTTTCTGACAACTGAAATGGTATATTACAATCATATCTCCTTATACCACCTCAATGTAGCTTTGAAAATCATGAGATTTTTCTCCTGACTTGATGTTGAATGATAACAAGCCTTGAATTATGAGGATCAAAACATTAGTGCTGTTTTCAAAGAAGTTTATTAATTATCAGTACGTGTAGATAAAGTACACTACAATTATTATTTTGATATGTAATTATTGTAATAATACATTTCCATATATTACAGCTGGAGTACATTTCAGAATAGTCTTATAAGATGAATTAATACATAAAACAATTCAATTAAAATAAAATGAACTACTATATGTTATATTTTTCTCCAATGTCATAAAGATACATATTTTTATGCTTATAAAATTACCCCAAACACTTTCTTTGTTAATCAGGGATGACTCTATGCAAGACTGGGATATCTGGCATATTGACAGTTTGGGCCTTGACTTTCCCTGCTTCATTTAGCATCTCTTTGCCAAGTGCAACATAACTAACACATTCAGGAAAGTAGAATTTGTGCATGCTCGTTCTCTCTCTCTCTCTCTCTCTCTCTCTCTCTCTCTGTCTTTTTCACAGTGCTGGGATTGCAATCTAGGACCTCATGCATGCTACGCAAGCACACTATCACTAACTTGACCTCTAACCCCTTTCTCTTTTAACTGGTTGTGCAGCATATGCACATAGGAAACCTTTCAAACAGTGAAAAGGTACTTACAGTAAAACATTATTTTAATGTGGATCTCTAGGCCTTGCTGGATGTAACTTCTGCTGAGCTTCTGTAAATTCTATCAATATGCAAACATATTACATACACATACAGATGGTAGTTTTCTTAAAAACTAGGAAGAATCTCTTCTGTCCCACATGGATTCACTACTTTGTTCAACCTTCTTAACCTCTGCTTGTTTTAGATGCCTCATCTATAAAATTAATGCAACATCAAAAGGTTAATTTGGTATTAATTGGTTACTATACATAAAGCTCCTGGAAAAGTGTCCAACACAAAAGAAGCACTTGGTGTTACTTACATTACTATTCACATTTTTGCCCACGATCTTGTGTCACTAATTGACATAATTATATTTTAATAGTAATATTTAAATTTTGTATCCAATGATTCCACAATTAAAAAATAGTTGTATGGTATAAACTGTAAAAAGCTTCATACATACATGAATTCTTATCAAAATCAAAACAGGATTAAAAAGTTCTATGAGCATATACCAAACATATCCAGCTTCTTTGCTCCAGAACGAGTTCACCTCTCCTCAGATGCCTTTACTTTGATGAAAACTATCATAATAAAATGAAGCAATAAATATAGGGGCTTTGTATCTTTCTTTGAATTTACCAATTTACTTATTTAAAACCATTTTTTGTACATTATAGTATTGTTACCATATATTCTCATATATCAAATTCACTATTCCTCTAGATCTAGGTTAAGAACAGACAAATAAAATTGGCACAATAGCCATTATTTCAAGTTTACAGGATGGTAGAGAAGAATATTTTTAGTAAAATAGAAGAATATTTTTAGTAAAACAGTCATGTGCATAATATTGTAACAAAAGATGAAATGCAAGGGTGTGTGTGTGTGTGTGTGTGAGAGAGAGAGAGAGAGAGAGAGAGAGAGAGAGAGAGAGAGAGAGAGAGGATATATACAACATAGACCATATTAATTGAGTGTAAGAAGCTCTTTCAGTGGAAGTCTAGAGGGAAAAGATCTAAGAATTTTACTTCCAGCTAATTTATCATTCAATTTTGAAGGCAACTCAGTAGTTTATGAAATGCCCTTCATACACTCTTTTAAAATACATTGTTGATATGTGTGTATGGAAATGTCATAGTGAGACCCAAGAATTTGAGCAAGTAATATGTGTTAATAAAAACACTTTTTAAAACCACATTGTTGGATGCTGTACTCCCCAAATGCATGTTTTTCATCATCTCCTTTTTGTTTTTTGTTCACATAAACACATAAAATCAATGATTTTTATTTTATAAAATAAAAAGGCTTCATTTTATAGAATATAACCCATTTCAATGTAATTATACAAACATGAAATATATCTTGTTCTAATTAGGACCCCAGATTGTGGATGTACACATTAAAGGGTTTCTGCTAACTTTTGCTACTAAGTTATTGTATCTTTTTAGTAATTATTATAAATTTATATGTAATAATATTAATATGAACCAAACTAAAAATGTTAGGTTTGTGGAATATCTATGAAAATAAAAATAGTGAGGTCAGATCTCATACTTTACTTAATCCATTTTTGTAAACTTTGAATGTTAGACAATATGCTGCAATGAATAAACTTGTGCACATGTATCATTTGTTTATCTAAATATATCTAGAAATGTTGCATATATTAAACTGTTGTATCAAAATTTCTGTAATTCTGATAATTATTGCCAAATTTTTCTTGATAAAAATTGTACCAATATGTACTCCAATCAGCAATAAATGAGAAAACATGTTTCCCTGGGGCTTCACTAAGATTATTTCTCAGACTTTTTAGTTTTTGTCAATGTGTTTACAAAAAGTGTCATCTTAAAGTAGATTTGATTCATTTTTATAAAATTATAAGTTAGTAAACATCTATTTATACATTTAAAAAGTTGTTGCATTTTCCTTTCTTTTTATAGTCTTTGTCCATTTTTGCATTTTTTCTTATTTACTTTTAGCAACTTACATATTCTAGCAAGAATTGATCTTTGTCAAAGAATTAAAAATACATTTCTGGCATTGCCTTTTGAGTTTTTTGGTGGTATTTCTTAACATGCAGAAAGTTTTTTTATTATTATTTTTAAAATGTAGTGAAAATTCATCTTTTCAGTAAGGGTTTTGGTTTTGAACGTGTTTAGCACATCATTTCCCACTCTTAAGTTTGCTAAAATTCTGTATAATTTCCTCTTTTACTTCTGCAGTTTCTTTAATTTTACAATGAAATATTTATTTATAAATATTACTTGTGAAGTGTATCAGAAAGGAATCCAACTGTAATTTTATTCCAAATTTTGGGAGAACACAAATTGGAGTCCAAGTGCACTCAGCGAGAAAGGACTCTGGTGGACATTTGTGGTTTCGAGGAGGAATCCTGAATGACTGCAACTGAAGAGCAAAGGTGAACTAGATAAAGGATCTCACAAGACTAAAATCAGCTTTGGAAGCTTACATTTTCTATAATAAAGGTAATCCTCTGTTTATAGAGTCTTGGCAAACACAAAAGATAAATTGCCTCTAGAGAGAGCTGACATCAGCTTAGGCACCAATTAAAATTATTGAACAATTAATTTTGAAAAATATGATGTCTAAGCCATAATTTAAAAGTATCTAAAATATCCAGGCGTATGGAGAGAAAAGACTGAACAAAACACAGCAGGAAAAAACAGAAAAGACCTGTTGGGTTCTAGATACTAAAGCCATCAAAGATCCTGAAATAAGTTTACTATGTTTAAAGAAGACAAAATATAGACCTGGAAATCTAGCAGAGAACTGGAGGCTATAAAATAATGAGAGTTTATATTGTGTGCATGTATGGATGAGTAACAATAAATCCTATCAATTTGTACAACTATAATGAACTAAGAGAACATGAGGAAAAGTAATGACAATTTTAAGACTAAATATAATAATCAAATTTATAAATAAGTAGTAAAGGTTTAGTAGCATATTAGGTACAGATGTGAATAACATTTGTATGTAAACATGAGGACTAATATAAGAAAAAAATACTTGAAATGAACACAAACAAGTCAAGATGAAAAACCAGAGAATGTAAGATCTGTAAGTGAGGCATTCTGTGGTAAGAAGGGAGAAGAAAGGTAAAACGATAAGACGGAAAATTTAAAACAAATGTTAAGACTCTCTGAAAACACACACACACACACACACACACACACACACATATGAACTTGAAAGCTGTCATGATCCCTGGAGTTGACTTTTTCTATAAAAAATTAAATAGAATGGAAACAAAAATGCCAACAATCCTTTATTGAGTAAAAACAAATTCACTAAGAATAAAATTCAAGTAAATAAATCTTTGGATGAACAATAACTGTGAACATTTGTCATTGATAATGGCACTAAAGAAAACAATAATGGATTTTATTCAAGCAAAATGCAAACTTTTCCAGATGGAAACTCCTAGATGCAGGAGGACATAAAAAGCAATGGAAATAGAAATTATGTGGTCTGTTTTAATCAGCTTTTTTTTTTTTTTTTTTTGCTGCAGTGACTAAAAGATCTGACCAGCACAATTATAGAGAAGGAAAAGTTTATTTGGGGGCTCACAATTTCAGAGGCCTCAGTCCATAGACAACTGGCTCATTTCCTCATGGCTCCAGGTGAGGCAAAACATCATGGCAGAAGAGTATGGTGATGATCAGGAAGCAGAGAGAGACTCCACTTGCCAGATATAAAACATATACCCACAAGGTACACCCCCAATGACCCATCTCCTCCTGTCATATCCTGCCTGCCATAAGTTAACCACTCAATTCATTCTGTCAGAGGATTACTTCACTGATTAAGACTCTCATAACCCAAATATTTCTTCTCTAAAACTTCTTGCATTGTCTCACACAATGAACTTTTGGGCGACATGGGATGTCCAAACCATAATATGATCTGATACACTTTGTTCTTCATTTTAATTTTAGTCTCTAAGTTCTCTAATTTGAGGATTCCAGTCTCACATCTCCTTTTCATGGTTTCTCTGGCAATCCCCTAAGTACACCTTCAAAAAGTTTATGCAATAATATTTCTAGAATTATTGTTATATATAAAGGGCAGTGTGTGTGAATAATAAACCCTGGGCTTACATTTCTCTATTTTCTTTTAGATATTGCTCAATTCTTTTCTGGTATGATCTGCTGAGAAATTAGAAACCCACCTTATTTTCCCCATCATCTTTTTCTTGTTGTTTATGTATTGTTAAACTAAACTAACTTGACTAAGATATAGCTTAATGCTGATCATCCTGAGTCCCTTTTCTTTAACTTATGGTGTGCTACTCTGGCAGGTAAGCTCAGTGAAATTTTTCTGGAATTGTGTATTTAAATATTCCTGGGTTTTGTTTTGAATCATTTTATTTTACTTTTTCCTCCTTTGGAGACTTTGATTATGTGTGTTTTTGCTTGTTTTGCCTGCCTCCTTTGTTTATTATAGTCTCTCTAATTCTTGCCAACCATATCTCTAACTCCATTTCTTTGTTTGATGCTTAAAGTTTTATTTTCTTTTATTCTCTCTGATACTTACTATATTTTCAGCAGTTTATCTCCAGTGTTCTTCAAATTTTGTCTCCATCTCTGCGAAGTTTTTCTTCCTATTTCCTTCCAATTTCTAATAGCTCATACTTTATTTCTTCTGTTGTCTTGCCATATTTGTTTCTAGATTTAATATTTGTTTTGTGACTTCCTTTGCAAAATAGATAACTTCACTAAGTAATTTAAAAAATTCATGACAAAATATCTGGTAAAATTCTCATCTTGCTTATGGGTTTGCTTTTTGGTAAATGTTGCTTGTCTTCTGGTAAGATTTGCTGCTATTTCCCACATTTTTATAATGTCCTCTAAATGCTTGATTTAGATATACCATTTCTGCCTGGTTTCCAACACTCTGATAGGCTTATTCTTATTTTTGTAATGCTGTACAAATCCTGCTTTTTTCTCTGTCCAGACTTCACTATGTGTATGCCGTACTTGAGTTTATCACTTCTTTCTACATTTTTATGGCGTTCTTACTGTACATTGGGCCTTGCACCAAGCCCTGGGGATGTGACAATGAATAATAAAGCCAGATCTTCTACTTTCAGTGAGTTCATAAGATTAGCAAAGGAAAAAAAATTAAATAAATGGATTCAATACAGTGTATGCTAAGTACTATGAGAGGAGAAATATAGTATACTATGGAAGCACATATTAAAAACATTAAACATTTAGATTCTTTAATGTGTCCTTGCACAAATCCCATATTTTGGTTGGAGATCTTGCACAGTTTTCTAATGTTTGGAGGACTCAAGAAAATATTCCTAGAGGAGAGAAAGTCTGAACTGCGTTTCATATCAGAGTGTTCTAAATAGAAGTAACAGTGATGATATCTGGAGGTTGCGGGGAGAGGGCTAGCTCTTTCCAGATGATGAGTTTCATTGTTTTGTTTGCCTTTTATGAATCTGTAAATAGAATGACTGTATGAAAATATGATCCTCTGGCTGATGGTCCTGTCAAGATTTTGTCAACTTCTTCCCTTTGAGAATCTTTGTTGGTTAAGGGTTTCACTCTTATTTTTAGTAATTGTTCCATTGAATATCATTTTCCAAAAGGATTCTTCAAACCTTTCTTGTGTTTGCCCCAGCTGAACTTTGCAATTTAATATCTGTAGACTGAAGTGAAGGAAGCTGTATTATCCCTCTAAAAGCAACATTTTATGACCTTATTCATAGGTTCTTATAGTAAATTGTGCATTCATAATATAGGCTGCTATTATTCCTTTTTTGTTCTTTGTTATGATTTTTATAAGACTGTATTAATTTTCCTGTGCTTCTCTTGTGCACTTCAAAATTCTAGAAGGAATAACAGTATTTTTGCCTTATGAGTTCAGATGCTGCCAGCTAAGTGTGACTACTATGGAATCCATATGACGAAATTTCTAGCCTGTGAGCTGCTGGACAGTATTCATGCTGTTTTGCTATATCCTTTATTTTATTTCTGTGCTTAGATACCATACACAAACATTAATTAACCTATCATATTTATGCCACAAATGTCAAAGCCTTGTTCTAATTAAATCCTTGGAGTATTTCCTTTTATGTGTAAAAAGGAAAACATATTTGGGCAACTGTAAATACATGTTTTCTTATTTTTTGAATTGAAACTAAACTTGTTTACTTAATTGGTTTGGCAAGGGAAAAACTGTTAGAAGGAAAACAGAACAACTAATCTATAGTCTTTTTCTCATTTTTCTGCTTTTGAATGCATTTGATCCTTTCTGTAACTGGGGACACACACCCGCAGAGACAACAAATTTGCAAATTATAATAAATTACAAGTAGTAGGGTAAATCCTTAGAGTGAAATCACAATGAGAAAATAATGTGACAAATGTTAAGCTGGGTTTTTTTTATTGATTCTATCATTTTAAAAGAAGCATTGTTGGTGAATAAAGGAAACCTAAAGAAGGTAATATTTTATTCCTTGGAACTTTCTAGGGTCATACTGGAGAAGGATAAAATGGGGGCCAAAAGAATTACTTGATATTGCCAACATTGTTTTCTGTTTCTGAGGTAGATGTTTGAAGCTCTTTCTCTTATGTGCACTTTCATGGATTCCCATGACGGGGTGTAAGTTTCTCTGACTGGCTTTCTATGCTTCCTATTACCCATCCCTTTAGGAAAGCTTTTCTGGTAGTCTGCCTTACCTTTATTTTCTGTTTATGTTGCATAGTATAGTGCTTAAGGAACATTGGAACTTGGTTGCTTGAGGTCAAATCTTGGTTCTACTGCTTACTAGTTTGACAGGTTATTTGATAGCTCTTGTTTCAGTTTACTCATCTGAAAGTGGAGATGATAATTAGAACTAACTTCTTAGAGCTGATAAGAGGAAATACATCTATTTATCCATTTACCTACCTAACTATCCATCTATCTATTTTTTCAGACATCAATTCATCCATCCATCCATTCATCCATCCATTCATCCATCCATTTATCCTTCCATCCATCAATCCTATAGCACTGATGTGTTCATAATCATTGTCTTTTTTTCCTATAGAAAATCTACAATCTATAATGGCTTTAGTTTAGTTTTCTTCAAAAACACTCTTTCCTTTTTACCACAGAAATCACTCGATGCTAGTGATGTTTAATATAGCAGCCATGTGTATGTTGCTCATTGAGTATCATTGTTACAATGATCTGATGCCTTGGCCTTTTGGATTTTTCAGTAGCTATGCCTCACCTAACCTAAGAATACACATTGTTTTCTGGGTAGTCTAATCAAAGACCTTCTACATAAGCTAAGGTTAGAAGCAGGCCCCACATGGTACTGTCAACCAAAGAACGTGCCCTAAATTATAAATCTTAAAAGAGAAAGTTGTCTTTGTTTACAAATGACATGATTGTATATATATTAAGCCAAAACAAACCAACCAAATAAATAGAATTGAGAAGTATGGTTAGTTTGTTGCCTTATTCCACTGGCTAGAGCATCCAGTACAATGTTGAGTAGTTATGTTTTGGACCTGGAATGTCTTCCAAAGTTTCATGTGTTGAAGGCTTGTTTCCCAGTGCAGCAATGTTTAGAGGCAGGACCTTGAGGATGTGATTAGATCATGAATGCTGTGACCGCATCAGTGGATTAATCCACTGACAGCTGAATGGACTACTGGGAAGTGGTAGAAACTGCAGGCATTTGGGGCATTGTTGGAGAAAGCAGGTCATTGGTGACATGCCCTAAAAGAGTAGTTCCAGTATTCAGACCCTTCTGTTCTCTCTCTTTATTATTTGGATGCCATGAGCTGAGCATCTTTTCTTCGTCATGCTTTTCTGCCATGATGTTCTGCTTCTCCTTAGAACCAAAATAATGGAGGAGTCAAACATGGACTGACACCTTTAAAACTATGAGCCCAAATAAATCTTTCCTCTTCTATGCTTTTCTTAGGTATTTTGGTTACAGTAATGAGAAGGTGACTAACACAAGTTGATATAGGGACAGCAGGCATCCAGGCTATGCTCTATATACACCTGTCTGTTTTTAAAATAACATTTAAATTATGGATTCATTTACTTTAGAAATTAGGGTCTATTGAGATCTTAGAAGTTGAGTTTTAAAAAGGAATTTTTTCAATTGTTCTACATTTTCAAACTTACTGATGTAAATTTCTTAGTACTTTTCGATGTTAGCAGGATCCGTAATGTTGCCCTTTGCCATTCATGTTTTTCCTCTTTTTTCTCTTTAGCAGTCATAGCAGAGGTTTATAATTTTATGTGTCTTTTTAAAAAACATGGATGTCCTCATTTTCTATATTATATGTTGTTTCCTATTTCACTGATTTCAGTTTTTAGATTTATAACTGCTTTTCTACTGTTTTAATGTGTTGTCCTTTGCCTCAATTCTTTTAAATTTCATTTCATTTCTAATTGAAAAATAATGATTGTATATATTTATAGGCTACAATGTGATATTACCTATGTGTCTACATTGTGGAAAGATCAAATCAGGCTAATTAACATATCCATCACCTCATATATTTACCACTTATTTGTCTTGAGAAGATGTAAAATTCATTGTGTTAGTCATTTTGAAATATACACCATGAGTTACAATAAAGTCAACATTTATTCCTTTTAATGAATCTAATACTTTATGACCTTTGACCAACATTCCATCCTTCCCAGTTCATCTCCCTGCCCCTAGTAGTCTCTGGCAACCACTATTCTATTCTCTACTTTTGCAAGTTCTACTTTTTGAATTTTTTTTCAGATCAGTTAAGCTGTGTAATACTGTCTTTTTGTGCCTGGTTCATTTCACTTCACTTAATGTGCTCTAGATTTATCCATATCACAAATGATATAATTTTTTTTCTTGCTTAAGACTGAATAGTATTTCATTGGATATGTACCATTTTCCCCTTTCATCAATTCTTGATATAAACTAATAGGAGAACCTCTCTTCTAATAATTACATATAAGTGTATAAAATTTCTTTTAAGTATTACTTGATATGTTTATCACAAGTCTTGATATTTCATGTTCAAAATACTTTCTAATTTCCATTTTAGTTTTTCTCTGGGTCTATGGTTATTTAGACATATGTTACTAAAACTCAAGATTTGGTAAACTTTTGTTTTTTATATATTTAATTATTTCTACCTAATTCCACTAGTATCAGAGAATAGTCTATGTATTTAATTTCAATTCTATCATTTGAAATGTATAGAAACTTGTTTTGTGGCCCATTATATGGTCTATTTTATAAAATGCTTCTGAGAGTTTGAAAATGATATGTACTGTTTTATCATTAGAGCCAGTTTTCCCTATTAATTATATATTTTGTTAATTATACTTTACAGAGCCAATGTTTTTCTATTTATTGTTTAGTTTTCTTTCTATTAGTTACTAAGGGATTTGTGTTAAGACTTTTTGGTATGTTTAGAATTGTCTATGTTTTTAGTTCTGTAAGGTTTTGCTTCATCTATTTTGATGTTATACCATTAAGCCTATATAAATTTAGAATTACTATATCTTGAATTAGCCTTTCATTATTGTGATAGTTAATTCTATGAGTCAAACTGACTGGACACACGATACTTATTTGAAACATCATTATTCTAGGTGTGTCTGAGTATGATTTTGGGTGAGATTATCATTTGAATCTGATGACGGAGTCAAGCAGATTATCCTCCATAAAGTGGCTAGCACTTATCCAATTAGTTGAAGGCCTAAATAAAATAAAAAAAATGACTTCAAGTTCAATCAGTTTCTTTTTTTCAAACCTTTAGACTGTATATTAATCAGTGTTCTCCAGAGGAACAGAACCAACAAAATGTATATACAATTACAAGAAAGGATTTAGATTGGCTTCCACAGCCAGGGACTGTATAGTGCCATAATAGTCATCTGCAGGATAGTTGGAAAAAGCAGCAGTTACTCAGTCTAAAAGGCTAGAAGCCTCAGAACAAGAGAGCTGGATGATATAGCAACAGTCCAAGGCTGAAAGTGGAAGCCCACTGGAAAGTCCCTGGTGAAAGTCGGCTTTCAAAGGATTAAGACTTGAGAGTCTGATGTCTGTGGGTAATGACCCCCAAAATACACCTGCTCAAGAAGAGTTGAGCTTGCATGAGAGACTGAGTTTCTGCTTTCTTCCACTTTTCTTTCCATTCAGGCCCAGCCTAATACGTGATGTTGCCCACATTCAGGGTGGGTCTTTCCCACTCTGCTGATACACATGCCAATGTCTCTGGAATTACCATCACAGGCACACTCAGAAGTGTCTTCTATCAAAAAAAAGAAGTGTCTTTTATCAATTTTTAGGCATCTCTCAATCAAGTCAACAAACAGGCTTGAAATAAAGCATCAGCTCATTCTGGATCTTGAGCCTACCAGCTTTCCGACTGGACCTACATGATTGGTTCTCTTGTTTCCAGTTTGTCAACTATAGAACATTGGGCTGTTCAGCCTCCATAATCATATGATCCAATTCCTTATAACAAATATCTATATATACATATTTATCTCTATATATGTACACACACATACATACAATTTTGTTTTGTTCACATTTTCTTCCGTTCTTATTTTCTGTAGGAATAAACACAAAAATTTTAATTTTTTCCTTTATTCCTGTTATATTAGCTGTTATATACATATTATTATTATTTATATGATACACTTAGAGGTTCACCAATCTACTTTTTATCAATATTTTTACCATCTCCTGGACAATGCAATGACTGTACATATTTTAAATTTATTTGTCGATTTCCTGGGTTTTGTGTTATTATTTTATATATTTCGATTATATATATATACATATAAATATAGAATATAGACACATAAACTGTATATAGGCACACATACATATATTCCCAAATATACCTTCACACATTTGCATATACAATATACATACATTTCCAACTTCAGAAGACATTACTATTCAGAACAGTCAATACACTTTTGGATTCATTAACATTTTTATACTTTCTGTATTCATCCGTGCTATTACATTAATGCACTTCTGCTTCCTGAAGAACTACCTCATTGGGTCTTTTAAATAAATTTTTCTTTGAAATGATTTTTCTCAGCTATTTATCAGAAAAATTCTTCATCTCACCATTATTTTTAGGATATTTTCACTGGCTGTAGAAATTTAGATTGGAAGTTACCTTGTCATTTTGTTGTCTTTTGACTTACATCAGCTCAAGTGAAATGTCAATCTCAGTCTTTGCCACTCCTTTGAAGGTAAAGTCTTCCCTCACTACTTTTTTTAAAAGGTTTTTCTGTTTCTTTTTCAGCAGGTTTACAGCTCAGGTGAGTAGGTGTATTATTTCAGTTATCCTCCTTGATCTTACAGCTTTTTGATATCTTTTCAGGTTTGATGTTGATGGTTGGATTTTATCCTTCTTGGAGAAATTCCTGCCTAATATAACTTCAAATATTGTTTCTTTTTGTTCATTCTTGACTCTGATTTCATTCATGTTAGATATTTTCAGTTGTGATTCTCATTTTCTCTATGGATTTTTAATTTTCTTTGCAACTCTGCACTTCAATCTCTTAATTTGTTTACTTATATATTTCCTAGTTAATGATCTTCTTTATTGCAGTAATTAATCATTTTTAAACTTATCTATTAAATTTGTAATTTAATTTATTGTATTTTTCATTTTCTAGAATTTCCACTTGATTAATAGATTTCAATTTCAGTGTAAATTTCTCCAACTTTTTTTTCTCATATGTATTATACTAGTTACTTTATTCAATCTCCAGCACCATGAAGAAGAAGAAGGAGGAGGAAAAGGAGGAGAAAGAAAAGGAGGAAGAGGAGAGAAAAAATAGCTTAAAGTCCCTGTGTGATTATTATAATACTTAAATGGTGTACTCGTGGATCTTTTTCTCTGACCTGGCTTTTGATCTTGGTTTATTGTCTTTTGGTGAAAGCTGTCATTTTTAAGAAAAGTGTTGGAATCTCTTGATGACATTTTCCTCTTCCCAAGAAGATTTAATTTTCTTCTGGTAGAAATAAAGTCATGTGTATCCATACATGGATTGGAATAATTTCAGAATTTTTGAGTTTTCTAACTCCTGCTTTCCATTTTTACATCAAGATGTAGTTCTTTGGGGATATCAGCAGAAGGCCTTAAATATTTACCATGGCCCTTCCTCCTTTGAGAACTCTGAATTCCCATTTGTATAACCTGAGAATTGGGACATTGCCAAAGTCCGTGAATAGGTTTTGAGTCTTTTAACAAAAGTTTTTCTTTTATTCTTTTTTGATTTTTCTGCTAACGCCTCCTGTTCAGATTAATTATCAGAGGATAACTCAAGAGAAAATTTTACACTATATATTGCCCTTGCTTCTTCATGGTTTCCTTTATTTTAGATCTTGGCTTCTCAAATAATTGACTGTTTTGTTCATCTTGTTGAAAAATAGCCTTCTAATTGACTTTGGATTTAGAGACAATTTTGTTAATTATTAATTCCTATCTTTAAGAATTTATTGTTATTTAAAGGGAAAAGACTTTAGTAAATTTAATTAGCTATTGGAAGTTCATGAACAAAATAAATGTAAAACTGAACCGTGTAATTATCTTGCATGATCAAAAATAGTATTAGCTGTTTTAAGAATAACATCAATTCCTAAGATAGCTATTCCCAAAATAAAATTAATGTTAGCTACTAATTATTTTGCTTTATGCCATCTATCACCCCGTGTTTTATCCTTAAAGCTTATCCACTACCAATGGACTAAGTGCAATACATTATTATTTTACAGAGGAGGAACAGAGGCTTGGAGAATTTAAATCATTTGTTCAAGATCACACCGATGTGACAATTAAGGTTTGATTCTAATACATCTATTTATTTTCTTCATATTACTTTTGTGATTAACAATAACAGTCTTTAGGCATTTCTAATTTATTTTACATATACTCCAATGTATTAATGCTTACAATTATAATTTTGTGTTGTTATACTTTTAAGGATATATACATGAGATATTTAGAAGAAGTAAAAATGTTATGTTTTTGATTAGAAAATTCTGCTACTATGAAATTTCAAAAAGGTAGATTTTGATTTCTTATTCAGACTCATATATTCTGAAAATTTCTTACACATTTTTTTAAAACAACGAGTGACTGAGTATGATGGGATCTACTAAGGTAAGAACTCAGGTAAAGTCAGGGCTTACCTAGAAGTTATTTTATCACACTTCTAGTAAACAGCATTATGGAAGGCCTATTTCCATTTCTGGTTCAATGCCTTGCATAATTTGGATTGAAACTTTTCCACTCTAGGATGGATATGGTTAGAATATATCTATATAGTTTCACAAGTTTGAATCATATGATTTGCAGACTGATTTAAATCTGTGACCCAAGAAATCCTACAGGTATGTGCACATAATGATACAAAATGTCTAAAAAGTGGTCAATATCAAACATTTATTAAAGAGAATTTATAAAATATTGCTCCTATTTTTAATGTAAGAGTGGATTTATTAGATAAGGGAATGCTAGGGATCAATGTTTATTCATTCAATAGGTTGTTTGATGAAATGCCACAGGGCAACAGTACCAAAAACATCAATGTTAAAATGCCAGGATATAAATGATATTGAGAAGGCAATCAGAGCCAGAAGAAAGAGAGATCAGATTAAAGAGTTCCTTAGGTGGATAGTTTCTATCTTGTGCTTTCTGGCACATTTCATACACCTTTATTATGACATCAGTATAGTGAATTATAGTTATTTGTCATTTTCCTCCCCCAGTAGACTAAAAGATCTTTCAGATTGGAGAACCATATTTGTTTATCCATGGACCTTCAATGACTAATAAAATGCTTGGCATATCTTAAAAATTCCTATTGATTGGCTGACAGTGGTCAATTTCATACTTAGCAGAATATATTAATTTTAACTTAAACTGGATCAAAAATCCTCAGAGTTTTTCAAGGTATGTAAGTTCTAATGTGAGTAAGATAGAAAAATCTTATTTCTCTGAGGGAAGAACTATAATACATGAAAAGATCTGGTTTCAGTTAATGTTTTTCCTTGGATAATGTGAAGCCAACTAAATAGAAGTTACTTCCTATGTATGGGTTGAAAGAAGTCTGCAATTTCTTCATCTATAACACAGAAGATTAAACTGGAGCCAATGCTTCTAAGATTTTTGTATTTTTTAAAAATAATTATATAGGGACAGCTTTCCCCATTGTAATATCAGAGGTACAGTGTTTAAGAAGAGAGATGGAGTCCTTGTCAAACAGTTAACCCACTGGTAAGTGTAATGACTCTGCTAAGGTAACAACTTACCTAAGGGAAGAGCTTACCTAAGAGTTGTACAGTTGTAAATCTGAGCACAGGAAATGTCCTATTACTTGTTGGAAAGGAAACTATAACACACATTTGAAACTAAATATATTGTTGGCTTCTCCACATGGGAGTTCCTTAAAATAAAAAATTCTGTTATACGACGATTAATTTCTCTGGAAAGATTTATGTTGAATAAATGTTTAATAAAACCTGTCAATGTAATTTTCTATTAATTGCAAAGTACTTCAAGTACAATAGTTTCAGGTTATTTGTCTATCAGCTGACAATGGTTATTATGTATTTTAGGAAAGATTAGCATTTCCCTGCTGAGAATGTAAATATGGAGAAGACAAAGCAAGACCTATGGTGCAAAATTAAGTGAATTTACAATAAGACCTCAATATAGAGAAATTTTGGAGACTTTTGAAAGGAACTAATACATAGAATACCTTCCCTATTATTACTAAAGGTGGGTGTGTAGTACTGAGAAAATTATTTACACAGAAAAAAATAATTGCAAAAGTTCCAGCAAATATCAAACACATTAAAAAAACTGTTTCAATTTTTGTCTACTTATTAAAATTTTTTCCTAAAACTATTAGATAAATGTCTGCCTGTTTTGGAACACTGAAAGTAAAACAAAAAGTACAAATGTTGGTTCTTATAATATTTATATCATTATGAATTTTAACTAAGACTTATCTTCTCTGCTACTTTCTTAAATACAAAGTCAAAGTCATAGGATCCATAAAACAGCACTTAACATACTGAAAAAGTAAATGTGGGTATTTATTTATGATGTACATGAAGTAGTCCAAAACCAAACTGAAAGTCATAACAAATATTCAAAGTGCAACTGAGAAGAAATCTTGCAGATATATTTCCAATATGTTAGAGGGGAACAAGTGGGATCCTTAACCAATCAGCTACTTTAAGATAGTCACTAGTGACTTACTCATACAACAGGTTCAGGTTACTGGGAAAACTTGAAATGATAGCTTTAAAAAAATAAATTAGCTCAGGGAATAGTAAATCACAACAACAAAAACAGATTATTGTTCATCTGAACTAATTTTAAACAATGAAGCTTATCTAGAGTGTTTATATCATTGACTCAAAGATTGTCATGTTAAATATGAAGAGAGAAACTTCCACAATTGACAATTTAAAAGCAACACTTTCTAGTTTTTCCTAATATGAGAATAAGATCTAAAAAGCTATTGGGATTTATTTTCTGCATATTTGATTTTCATTCAAGGCTTGAGGGAAGAGAAAAAAATAATTATAAAGGCTTATAGGCATTGATCAGTAAATCCATAGCTATTCAGTAATTTAGAATTTGGAGGATGTTATAGGAAGAAAATTGGCTAGGAGAAATGGCAGAGGAAGAAAAATAGAAGAAAAAGATGAAAAACATTAAAGCTGTGAGCGTTAAACAGGAACACATTGAAATGTTCATGTACATTAATGAGTAGTTTTTACACCATTTGAGAAATGTAAACTGCAACTTAGGTATACTACAGAATTCAAATGTGTTTATTTTCTTTTCAACCTCAGCACTATTTTTGCTTCCTGTCTTATTCACTGCTAGTACTCCAAACTGTCACATTATAGATGCTCCTTAAAGAAATCAACAGTTTTGTTTTTACAAAGTGCATTTACATGGAAAACTATCATGCATTGAGTATTCACTATACACTTACATTTATATTATCTCACTTATATTTTTCAACTGAAATATAATCAAGACTCAAAGAGGTGATCCAAATTCGACTCCAACTACAAGATGTATGTAATTTCTGCTACTATCTGGTCTGGTATTTGATTAGTTGTTGAAGATAGGATATAATATTTAAAGACAGGTGATACATTTCTATTGCTCAGAAAGTGAAAGTACTAGGGCTACAGTCATAAAAGAGGGCATTTAGAATAGGCTGTAAGCAGGGAGATGGTATTCTTGGGACAAGGTTACCAATGATGCTTATGGATAAATTGAGGATGAATGTTCTCAGAAGCACTTTATGTGATTAGGATGCAGATATGGTTTATCTCTTCAAATGCTGTTCCCCATTTTGGCCTGAGTTAAAGATTCCAAGAAGCATAGAATATTACATTTCTTCTACTTTGCCCTCCATTGTGGAGGACAAAATGATATTGATAATGATAGTTACTAAATTAACATTTTCTTAATTATACTAATAATTATGGCAACCCTTAGATAAAATGATTATGCCTAGCCAAAATTGGTTATTTAAATTATAGTTTCCAAAACCAGAATGAGTAAAAGCATCCAGCAATTTCAATATTCTTCATTAAAATGATGAAACAGGTGCAGTTAGTCTTTAAAACACTTTAAATTTCACCTTATGTTATTTCTTTTCAAAAGACATATGTCATTTGTAAACTAGACAAAAAGGGACATGTTAATGTCTCTGTAATGGAAATACTACTTTAAGTTGAAGTGATATAAAAAAATCTTTATTATTGTCATGGTTATTTGGCTGTAAGTGATACAGAAAATATTAGTTCATTTTATAATTAATGGTATCTTTTATTTAGTGAAATTAAGTATAAAGCATTTCATTTACATAGGAAGTGTGTCCCTGGAGATTGCCAGGGAAACCTCAATGAAAATGAATAGTCTATGATATGTAAGTTGAAAACTTCAGTAATTATTTTTCTTAGGGATTCACACAAATAAGCTTCCAAATGAAAAATAACATAACTTTAGGACCACAAAGAATGATGCACCAAAGAAATACTTAAAGTCATTTTGGTAGTTGGTGACAGTGTCTATTTCTGGTTCCCTTGAAATCTGATCTGCTTGCTTCAGTCTTAGCCTTTGAACTCACCAGCTGTGTGACTATCACCAAAGCCTTAACCTCTTTTAAGCACAAATTCCTCATCTGAAAAATGGGAATACCAGTTCAATTCACAGGACCATAAAGAGAATAGCATGAAATAGCAAATACAGAGAAGTAGCATAGTGCCTAGCAGATAAGTGAAAATCATCTAATTTTTTTTTTCTTAGAAGGTACCCTTGGAAAAAACTGTATTCTGTAAAATGTAAATCTGTCAGAAGTAGTACAAAGATTTCCTGGTTATTGAGGTAACATGCCTGCAACAGATTGACAAAGTGTGTTTGAATTAGACACTGTTAAGTGTTCTTGAGGATGACTGCTCTCTGCTCATTCTAGTGCAAGATTAGCAGGGCACAATAGGATGAAGAATGGAAAACAAAACTATTAGAAAGCTATTGCACTTACCAGCCAAAGATCTATGCCAAAGTCTCTAAAACCGAAGTTGTGAGCATCATATTGAGGGTGCCACACTGTGAGATGGGCAGTGCAGTTAAGTACCAAAATACTTTTCACAACATTTAATGCCAGGTAGCTATAGGCACAATTCCTGCATAGATATGTAGAAATATAGGCAATTACTTATTAATTCATTTTAAACATCTCCACAACCTATCTCAGAATTTGAAATCCCTACCACTAGGGTCATTTTGGTATAAACATATGGTCTCTAGAAGAAACACTGCACTAAAGGGGACACATAGTTTATTGATATATTAGCATAAATTAGTGTGTTAGATTAGACAGGGAAGGAAATAAAAAGACAGCTAAATAACTTTTGGAACTAAGAAAAATTTAGACAGCCTGAAGAGAATGAGGGAAAACTTTCTCAGCAGGAAAACAAAGTGAATAATTTGGGCAGACACACGGCTCTAGGAGTTTTGTTACTCAGAAAACAATAGACATTAAATCAAAGTTCTGAGAAGCAAGAAGTATATTAATATTTAATTGTTCTGTCTCCAGTTCCTGGCACAGAACCTGGCACAAAATAAACCTTCAGTGAATATTTGTTGGATGAAAGAATGGATGAATGAGACAGTTTTAAAAGAAATGTATTTTTATTATCTCTATATTTCTAAAATATCACAGAGAGTAAAGTGACTTTTATTTTTATATGCTCAGTTAAGGCAAGAACATTGGAGAACATAGATGGATCATGTTGCATCAGACTTTTATTGATTTTTTTTTTTTTTTTTTTTGGTACTGGGGATTGAACTCAGGGGCACTCGACCACTGAGCCACATCCCCAGCCCTATTTTGTGTTTTATGTAGAGACAGGGTCTCACTGAGTTGCTTAGTGCCTCGCCATTGCTGAGGCTGGCTTTGAACTCGCGATTCTCCTGTCTCAGCCTCCTTAAGTGCTGGGATTATAGGCTTGAGCCACCGCGCCCGGCTACTTTTATTGATTTTTAACAAACATTGAGATGTAAGACATTTAAACCTATGCAGGAAATAAACGACTTCATATGTCAGGATCATGTACAGATGGACCATGCATCTTTTCATCTTTATAATCCCAGTGTTTATCATAGTGCATGAAACACGATAGGTATTCAATAAATGTTTGTTAAATTAATGAGATTCTAATACACACAGTTAATCACCCAAAAGCTTTGTGCATATTTTGTCTAATAATCCAGATAATTGACTATATAGTTACCATGCAGAAATAGTCAATAGACTGCCTCTTTCATCTATTGATGGGTTATAATTTGGCTCATTTAATTATGTTTATGTTCTACTGTGTTGTATTTTCTTTGTGAGAATGTTTGCTCTTGTGCCAAATTTTTGCTCAGCCACATTTACATGTGTACTGACAAATTAGTATATTTCAGTGGCCTTATGTTTCTGTTGAACAGACATGAGATGTTTTATTTGCAGCATCTGTGTATTTTAAAATATTCTGTGTAGGCGATGCCAATTTTTCATGTAAATGAAAGTGGAAAAGTGACATTAAAACATTGGTAAAACAGAAGAGAGTCTGTAGATTTTTCTCAAAATATGTAGTCTTCCTGGAGATTCTGATTAAATTTTGTGGAAGACTGATAGATGGAAAAATTAGAATATGCTGTTGCAATCTTTGACTATGCATCTATTGATTTGAACACCTATTTTGACACTAAGAATCCTATCTGGATGGGGCTAATTAGAAGCTGGGTAAGATATTTGTGCTATAAATCCTGCCACCCTTACCCCTGTTGAATTAACCTATGTCCTTTTATTCTCAAATCAGTGGTGAATTTTGGATCTCTTAATACTTATTAATATTTTTTTGTAATCTGATAATCTTTAAAAATGCTAATTAAACCTCATATTGTTATTGAACCTTTTCAAGGAGCATATGCCTGCCCTCATTATCTTGTTCCCAAATTTGTTTGAAAATAATCCAGTGAATTTATGGAAAGAAATTTTGAGACTTGCTTCAAAATCTAAGAATCTGTGTAAATTGGTAAAGGTCTAACAGGAAAAGCCAGGTTAACAAACTTCTTTCAACTTAATTATGTCCTTCTGGTTAAAAAAATAAATTTCATACAATTTTCAGTTCCATGCTTTAAACAAATGGAAAAAAATGTTGCATGGGTAAAATATAGTGCTTTTCAAGTGATCAGAGAACAATGACCCTTTTGGTTAAATCCTAAATTTACTCTTTTAGAATACTGACTACAACACATATCTACCCACTTTTATTGTCTATTCTATATTCTACAAATTCTAGGTCAACTGGAGTAGTAAATGCAAAAATGTTACATATAACTTGCTAATTAATTGAATTTTGTAAAGAAGAAAAGTGCATAATTAGGGATTGGGATACATTTTTTGGATAAATAAATTTATAATTGAATATGCTTGGAAGGTTACAAACATTGTGTATTATGACTATAGAATATCCGACATTTTTATCTTTTATATATCATGGGCTGTTTTAGTCAAGGTTTTTTATTTTATTTTTTTCCTGCTGTGACCAAAAGACTGACAACCACAATTTTAGGAGAGAAAAAGATTATTTGGGGGCTAAGGGTTTCAGAAGTCTCAGTCCATAGATGGCCAACTCTATTGTTCTGTGCCCAAGTTAAAGGAGAACATCATGGCAGAAGGGCATGGTAGAAAAAGTAGCCAAGGACATGATAGAAAAGAGAGACGAAAGTAGAGAGAGACTAAGCTGGGCTTATGATGGACAAATTATGTACATACTCAAAGGAATTCCCCTTATGACTTATCTCGTTCAGTCACAACCTACCTGACTACAGTTATCACCTAGCTAATCCATTCAAGAGGACTAATGCACTGATTATGTTAAGGCTCTCAAACACAATCATTTAACATGTAGACATTTTTTAAAATTTAATTTATTTATTCTACTTAGATTTACATGATAGCAGAATGCATTTTGATTCATTGTGCACAGAGGACAACTTTTCATTTCTCTAGTTGTACATGATATGGAATCATATCATATGTGCAGTCGTACCTGAAGCTAGGGCTATGATGTCCATCTCATTCCACCATCTTTCCTGCCCCATATCCCTTCCCCTCCTCTACCTTCCCTTTGACCAAAGTTCTTCCATTCTTTCCGTGTCCCCTCCCTCATTATGGATCAGTATCCACTTATCAGAGAGAACATTTGGGATTGGCTTACTTCACTGAGCAAGATATTCTCCAACTCCATCCATTTACCTGCATATGCCATAATTTTATACTCTTTTATTGCTGAGTAATATTCCATTGTGTATATATATACCATAGTATATACCATAGTTTCTTTGTCCATTCATCTATTGAAGGGCATCTAGGTTGGTTCCATGTAGGAGCACTCTCCATACCTTCCCGCCCCTCCCTTCCATCCTTACCCATTCTATGCTAATAGACTGTGCTCTTGCCAAAGTGCACCCCTTTGTTTGTGACCTTTGGACCTGATTGGTCCAAGAGTGCATATAACCTTCTGTAGTTTCTAGAATAAATGGTGTTTTTCTGCTCCTCTGCTCCCCTCTTCTTGTCCCGGGTGTCTCTGCGTATCGCTGGGGCAGAGCAGATTTTTACCTACACCCAAGGCCTGAGGAGATTCGCTCCGTGGATCACCACTGTCCAGAGAGACTCCATATAACCCGGGGACCCCTTCTTTCTCCGTCTCTCTGGACTCTAACTCATTGAGAAGCCACGTGGCTCCCTCCCCTCCCCCTTTATTAAAGCGATAGTTCCACAGTTTAGCTGTTGTGAGTTCAGCTGCTATAAACATTGATGTGGCTGCGTCACTGTAGTATGCTGTTTTAAAGTCCTTTTGGTATAGATGGGGGAGTGGGATAGTTGGGTCAAATGGTGGTTCCATTCTAAGTTTTCTAAGGAATCTCCATACTGCTTTCCAGATTGATTGCATCAGTTTGCAGTCCCACCAGCAATGTATGAACATGCCTTTTCCCTCACATCCTCACCAACACTTATTGTTGTTTGTATTCTTGATAATTGCCATTCTGACTGGTGTGAGATAAAATCTTAGAGTAGTTTTGATTTGCATTTTTCTAATGGCTAGAAATGTTGAACATTTTTTCATATGTCTGTTGATCGATTGTATATCTTCTTCTGAGAATTGTCTGTTCAGCTACTTAGCCCATTTATTGATTGGATTGTTTGTTTTTTTGGTGTTAAGCTTTTTGAGTTCTTTATATATCCTGGAGATTAGTGTTCTATCTGATGTGCATGTGGCAAAAATTTGCTCCCAGAATGTCGGCTTTCTGTTTACTCCATTGATTGTTTCTTTTTCCTGAGAAGAAGCTTTTTAGTTTGAATCCATCCCATTTATTGATTCTTGATTTTACTTCTTGCGCTAAAGAAGTCTTATTAAGGAGGAAAGGTCCTAATCCGACATGATGAAGATTTGGGCCTACTTTTCCTTCTATTTGGCATAGGGTCTCTGGTCTAATTCCTAGGTCCTTGATCCACTTTGAGTTGAATTTTGTGCATGGTGAGAGATAGGGGTTTAGTTTCATTTTGCTGCATATGGATTTACAGTTTCCCCGGCACCATTTGTTGAAGAGGCTATCTTTTCTCCACTGTATGTATTTGGCACCTTTGTCTAGCATATGATAACTGTATTTATGTGGGTTTGTCTCTGTGTCTTCTTTCTATACCATTGGTCTACATGTCTAGTTTGGTGCCAATACCATGCCATTTTTGTTAGCATAGCTTTGTATTATGGTTTAAGGTCTGGTATTGTGATGCCTCCTGCTTCACTCTTCTTGCTAAGGATTGCTTGGGCTATTCTGGGTCTCTTACTCTTCCCAATGAATTTCATGATTGTCTTTTCTATTTCTATAAGGGATGATCTTGAAATTTTAATTGAAATCACATTGAATCTATATAGCACTTTGGGTAGTATGGCCATTTTGGCAATATTGATTCTGCCTATCCAAGAGCATGGGAGATTTTTCCACCTTCTAAGGTCTTCTTCAGTTTCTTGCTTTAGTGTCCTGTAGTTTTAATTGTAGAAGTCTTGCACCTCTTTTGTTAAACTGATTCCTATGTATTTTACTTTTTTGAGGCTATTGTGAATGGGTAATTTCTCTTTCAAAGGATTCATCACTGATGTATAGAAATGCAATTGACTTATGGGTGTTGATTTTATGTCTTGCTATTTGCTGAATTTATTTATTAATTCTAGAAGTTTTCTGGTAGAATTTTTTGGATCCTTTAAGTATAGAATCATGTCATCAGCAAATAATGATAGTTTAAGTTCTTCTTTTCCTATTTGTATCCCTTTAATTTCTTTCATTTATCTAATTGCTCTGACTAGTTTTTCAAGGACTATGTTGAATAGCAGTGGTGAAAGAGGGCATCTCTGTCTTGTTTCCACTTTTAAAGGGAATGTTTCCAATTTTTCTCCATTTAGGATGATTTTGGCTTTGAGTTTAGCATAGATAGCTTTCACAAAGTTGAGGTGTGTTCCTACTACCCCTAGTTTTTCTAGTGTTTTGAACATGAAAGGGTGCTATATTTTGTCAAAAGCTTTCTCTGCATCAATTGATATAATCCTTTGATTCTTATCTTTAAGTCTATTGATGTGATGGATTACATTTATTGATTTCCATTTATTGAATCAACCTGGCACCCCTTGAATGAACTCCACTTGATCATGGTGTACTATCTTTTTAATATGTTATTGTATGTAATTTGCCAGAATTTTATTGAGAATTTTTGCATATATGTTCATCGGGGATATTAGTCTGAAATTTTCTTTCTTTGATGTGTCTCTGTTTGGTTTTGGTATCAGGGTGATATGCACCTCATATAATGTGTTTGGAAGGGTTTCCTCCTGTTCTATTTCATGAAATAGTTTGAGGAGTATTGGTGTTAATTCTTTATTGTAGGTCTTGTAGAATTTGGCTGAGAATCCATCTGATCCTCGGCTTTTCTTGTTTGGTAGGCTTTTGATGGCATCTTCTATTTCCTTGCTTGAAATTGATCTAAGTTGTGTATGACCTCCTGGTTCAGTTTGGTATGTCATATACTTCTGGACATTTGTCGGTGTCTCAGGGTTTTCTATTTTACTGGAGTATAAATTTTCAAAATAATTTCTAATCATCCTCTGCATTTCAGTAATGTCTGTCCTGATATTTCCTTTTTCATCATGAATTTTAGTAATTTGGGTTTTCTCTCTCTTTTCATTAGAGTGGCTAAGGGTTTGTCATTTTTATTTATTTTTTCAAAGAATCAGCTTTTTGTTTTGTCAATTTTTTGATTTGTTTTTTTTTTGTATCAATTTTATGATTTCAGCCCTGATTTTAATTATTTCCTGTCTTCTACTTCTTTTGGTGTTGGTTTGTTCCTCTTTTTCTCAGGCTTTGAGATGTAGTGTCAAATCATTTATCTGTCGACTTTTTCTTCTTTTACTAAATGAGATTAATGCAATGAACTTTCCTCGTAGCATTGCCTTCATGGTTTCCCAGAGATTTTGGTATGTTGAATCCGAGTTTTTATTTACCTATAAGAATTGTTTTATCTCTTCTCTGATGTCTTCTGTTATCCACACATCATTCAATAGTGTATTATTTAATCTCCAGGTATTGGAGTAGTTTCTATTTTTTAATCTGTCATGGACTTCTAATTTTATTCCATTATGGTCAGATAGAAGACAGGGTAGTATCTCTATTTTTTTTTTTTTTTTGATTTGCTAAGACTTGCTTTGTAGCATAACATATGATCTATTTTGGAGAAGTATCCATGTGCTGCTGAGAAAAATGTGTATTTACTCATTAATGGATGGAATACTCTATATATGTCTGTTAAGTCTAAATGATTGATTGTTTTATTGAGTTCTATGGTTTTATTGTTTAGTTTTTGTTTGGAAGATCTATCCAGTGGTGAGGGAGCTGTGTTAAAGTCATCAAGTATTATTGTGTGATGGTCTGTTTGATTCTTGTAGTTGAGTAGGATTTGTTACATATATATAATTGCCCAATTTTGGGGGGCATAGATGTTTATGATTGTTATGTCTTGTTGATATATGATTACCTTAAGAAGTAGAAAATGTCCTTCTTTATTCCTTTTTATTAACTTTGGTTTGAAGTCCATTTTATCTGATATTAGGATAGAAACTCCTGCTTGCTTATGTGGTCTATGTGAGTGACACATTTTTTCCCACACTTCTAATTTCAGTCTGTGGATGTCTTTTCCTGTGAGATGAGTCTCTTGATGGCAATATATTGTTGGTCTTTTTTTTTTTTTTTTTTAAATCTGTCAATTTATGTCTTTTAATTGATGAATTTAGGCCATTCACATTCAGGGTTATTATTGAAATATGATTTGTAATCTCATTCATTTTGGTTTATTTTGGGGTTTTACTTTGAATTGGTTTCTCCTTTGATTGGCCTTTCCTTTAGTGTAGTTCCTCTCTTTGCAGATTTTTATTGTTTGTTATCATTTCCTCCTCATGGAATATTTTGCTGAGAATGCTGTGTAGTGCAGGTTTCCTTACTGTAAATGATTTTAATTTTTATTTATCATGGAAGGTTTTTATTTTATCATCAAATCTGAAGCTTAATTTTACTGGATATAAAATTCTTGGTTGGCATTCATTTTCTTTCAGAGGTTGGTATATGTTGTTCCATGATCTCCTGGCTTTTACCGTCTGGGTTGAAAAATCTGCTGGGATCTGAATTGGTCTCCTCCTATATGTAATCTGATTCCTTTCTTCTGTGGCCTTTAAAATTCTATCCTTATTCTGTATGCTGGGCATTTTCATTATAATATGACTTGGTGTAGATCTGTTGTAATTTTGTACATTTGGTGTGCTGTAAGCCTCTTGTATTTGATTTTCCAATTCATTCTTCATGTTTGGGAAATTTTCTGATATTATTTCATTGAAGAGGTTGTGCATTCCTTTGGTTTGATACCCTATGCCACCTTCTTTCCTGATAAATCTTAGACTTGGTATTTTGATGTTATCTCATAATTCTTGGATGTTCTCTTCATGGTTTGTTACCATCTTCACTATCTCAACTTTATTTTCAAGAGGGTATATTTTTTCTTCATTGTCTGAGGTTCTTTCTTCCAAATGATCTAGTCTGCTGGTGATGCTTTCTATTGAGTCTTTCATTTGGTTTATTGTTTCCTTAATTTCAAGAATTTCTGATTTTTTTTTCACAATCTCTAGCTCTTTCTTAAAGTAATATTTTGCTACCTGTATTTGCTCCCTTATCTATTTTTGGTGTGATCAATGGTAGCCTTTATCTGCTCTCTTATTTCTTTGTTGGAGTGATCAATTTTTTGCCTGTATTGGCTCATATAAATCATTCTTTAATTCACAGATCATTTTAATTACATACATTCTGAATTCTTTCTCTGACATTTCATCAACTGTGTTGTCAATGGATTCTATTATTGTAGTATCTTGGCTTATTTTGGGCCTTTTCTTTCCTTGTTTTTTCATGTTGAAAATTGGAATGCCAATCTGAGGTATTGTGTTTTCTGTCCTATAATCTTGTAGTGACACTACAGATTACCTGTATCTAACCTTGGAGTTTACTTCCAAGCCCCAGCAGGTGTCCCCAGATGGACACTACTGCCACACAAGATGGTGACAGTGGTAGTGGAGGTAACTCATTTTGGCAGTGGGAGTGACACAAGATGGATGCAAACACTTTCAGAGATGGAACTAAAAGGGTGGGACTTATAATGGCTTAGGGTTGATTGATGGGAGATACAGTGCTTTGATAGGCAGCTGCTTCCAGGCCCTGTCTGTTTCCCCAAGGTAGAGGCTACTACATGGGAAGATATATGGGGATGGGCTGTAGTGTATGAAATGGATACAGGAAGGGAGCAACAGAGTGGATCCCCACTCTGTGTAGATGTGGTCCTGGGCCTGGGCTCTCACACAGACCTATGAGGGCAGTCCTAGGTCTGATCTTGGCCTGGACTCCCTCAGGGGTTCCAAGTTGTGGGCTTGGGCTCCCACGGATCAGCACATGCTCTGGTGCTGAACTGGGGCAGTCCTTCCCTTGGATCTGGATCTCCCTGTGGGTTGGTAGATTGGCAGGTAGCAATCTTGGGCCTGACCTTGCCTGCACTCCTGTGGAGGTCCCTGAAGGTGGTCCTGGGCCTTGTCCTGTGCTCCTGTTGGGTTGGCAGGGGCTCTGGGTTGGAACTGGGGCTGGTCTGGGCCTCACTTAGGCCTGGTCTCCTGCAGGGTTCACTGGAGGCAGTCCTTCACCTGGGTCTGTGTTCCCCTGTGATTGGCAGGTAGCAGTCTCCCATCTGACCTTGGCTGGGCTTTTGCAGAGGGCCCTGAATGTGGTTGTGGGCCTTGGCCTGAGCTCTCCTTGGTCAGCAGGGCCTCTCTAGACTTTTTTTTTTCCATTGTAAACACCAGCTCTTGCTTGACATCTCATATCTAAATCATAACATAACCATATCAACTTCTTCTTCAGGTTGTTTTTAATTTTTGGTACTGGGGCTTGAACTTAAATTCAGGAGCCCTTTAACACTGAGCTATAGCCTCAGCCCCAACCTACTTTTTTTCTAATTTTGAGACAGGGTCTCTCTGTTTCTGTGGTTGGCTTTGAATTGGGATCCTCCTGCCTCAGCCTCCCCATTAGCTGTGATTACAGGCAAGTGCCACTTGTGCCCAAACATTCAAGATATTCTTTGCTCATAAATCACAAAATGAAGTCTAAGATTGCACAGTGATTCAATGATAATATTTTTATGTTAGTCATATTTGGGGCCAGTATTCTTGTCCCTTCAGAAGAGAAGTTATGTCACTTCTAATGGCAATTCACAAATTTTCTCCAGTTGCAGATGAGACATATTATCTTTAATGAGAGATGGGACAGGGAGTAGGTGGGGAGAGGGAGAGAAGATAGATATTAGCATCCATATGCTACACTAGTGATTGGTAGGGTGGTTTTGATGACCTAACTCTCTAAGTAGATTTTACTTCACCATTCTAAGTTCACTTTCCCTGAAGTTAACATTCTAGATAGATAATATGGATAAATTTGTCCCCTTATTTGAAAATAAAGGCATTTGTACATGATTATAATATAGTTATATTATAATCATTATATAATATGATTATAATAATACTATTATTGCATTTATTTAAATGTTCTAAATGAAAATATGGTCTGGCAGAATGAATAGAAGGCAGGGTCCAAGGAATCATACCCAAACACTGTCTTCACTTTACATTCGAGGAAACTGAGACTCAGAGATCTTTTATACCCTAATACTCAGTTCATTACTTATATGCTAGAGTCTGACATGGGCTATAAATTTCACTTCTACATCTTGTTCAGATTTACCTGAGTGTGAATAGATGCATTTGTAAGAAAAGAGAGTATTCAGTTGTATTTCTTCCCCCTTTACCTCATTTAAATTTTACCACTTACAAGTTATATCTTTCTGGTGTACTAAATGTCATGTAGAACCATTGCCTAGATTCATACTCTCCAAATATCTAATGGTAAAATTGAAATGTTATTATTACAAGTTAAGTGAAATTATCTTCCAGGAAATATTGAAATAATATTATGTTATTTCCCTTGTAAACTTGGATGACCAATGAAAAAAAGCAGAGCTAGTTTTACCTTATCAGTATCTCTAGCACCTAATGCTTCACAGATTGTCACTAAATATTTGCTAATTAAATAAACTGATCATAAGTAAACTGATCATTTGAAGCTGCCAATTTTCCATCTTGCTTAATTTTATGGGCTTCTAATATAAGAAAGCACTCATTTATATAACAATGACAGAATTTTAGGGCATATTTCTCTATCACTGAAAGCTTTTATCATGCAAGGACTGTTGTGCTTTAACAAGCATTTACCAACTGTCCACTATATCCTTAGCCTCAGACTGGGTGTTGCAAGATTAGCAGGAACAGCTCATGAAGCATGTTATTTTTCTTCACTGCTTCCTATAATAAAACCAAAAGCCATACTTGAGTTATTTCAAAGAAAAACTATTCAAAAAGACAGTTCCATATTTTCAGGCAACTTAGCAGGTCAGATGCCTTTGGGTTCTTTGCATGACTGAGTTAAAGAACTAGAATGTATATAAAAGCTTAGTGAGTTGTGTTTGCAATTTCATTGAACAGCCACAGGTAATTACTTTGCTTTGTTGGGTTTCAAGTGTAACCACTGGAGTGGTCCCTTGTGATTGAACTGCAACTCTGTTGAAATACATCAGCGATGATGGACGAGTTGCTAGTATGACATCTATGAGTTACAGCCTGGTTTGCATCTTTATCCACATGAAAACTCTCTTTACATATGCATATCACTCCCACACAGAAGATCAAGATAGGATATAAAATTAAATTGTCTTGAGGCAGAAAGTATCTATAAAAAAGACAAAAATTGACCTATGGTAAAACAAATCCCAAGCTACTCTTTATTTGTAGAAAATTTCCCTTAAAAATGTAATTTTTAAATTTATTATACTGAGAAGCAAACTCTGTTAAAATAATCAATAGAAAGAATTTTAATGAACCACTGAAAGTATTTAAAGATGTCGATAAAAGTGAAAAATTTTAAGTTACAAATTCCCTAATTACAGCTGAAACCCAAATTAACATGGAATTATAAAAGTCTAAATAGCATTTGCTGATATATCATGTGGGACATATTTCCCCCTGGCTATGCTTTCTGCCACTGCTGGATGAATAGTCAATAATTATTATTTGGTATTGCACATTTTACAGAAACTGTCAGAACATGCAATTAGTCAGGAATGATAAAATGGCAATAAAAGAGTTAGGAATAATGAATTGGCAATATGAGTCATCTATGTGTGATACACACATTTCTTAAAAACCTTTCCTAGCCTACTGGTTATGAGGTATCACCATGACTGGTAAGAGCAGATGAACTCTGATTTAGGGGCCCCAAAATGTTCAACTCTCACTTGAAAGTTGACCATGTTTGTCTGATTGCCTAGGCCCTAACCATACTGTAAACCCCCACAGAAATCTCTGTGAAGAAAGCTGCTTTAGCTCTGGTACCAAAGTCTGAGGCATTTATTATAGGAAGATGTAAAAATTCCTCCAATATAATGTGCTTTCACAGCATGGATGTCATGAACAGTAAGTCTCCAGAGAAGCCATAAAATGTTTGTGGCAGCTGAGCTCTAAGATTAGAATTTAGGACAGTGGAATGCAAAACTTGAACTTCTGATGTAACTTTTAACCTTTCAGTATACCACTTAAGTGGTCAAATGATGTGCAAAGTCTTTTTACTTTGCCTACTGGTTAGGCTAGGAAAGTTTTTTTTTTTAATTTCTTTCTTTTTTTTTTTTACTTTTTCATTTGTTCTAATTAGTTATACATGATAGCAGCATGTATTTTGACACATTATACACAAGTGGAGCAAACTTCTCTTTCCTCTGACTGTATATGGTGCATAGTCAACCAGTAGTGTAATTATACATGTATATAGGGTAATAATGTCTGTCTCATTCCACTGTCCTTTCCATCCCCACATTCCCTCCCCTCCCTTTACTCCCTGCTGCATGATCCAAAGTTTTGAAACATAGGGGAAAACCAAAGGTAACTTTAACAACCCTATTTTCATCAAGACATCCTTTTGCATTTATCTGTTTTGTAAGGCCACAGGTATATAGATATATAGCTCTAATTTAGACTTCACTGCTTTTAAAAATAGGCTGCTGCAATTCTCATTTTGAAAAATGTTCAAGCTTATAAGGTGTAACAATGGAAATCATTAATTAGTAAGAAGGGATGATCTGTTATGCTCCATTTCACCTTTGACTCTTGAAATTACACCTTGGAGGTAACCACATTAAAATGATGGATGAAGTATTTGGGAAATTTCTGTGATGCGCTTCTGGGATTCAAAAGAATATTTTACAGGTGTGTAACCAAAGAAGAATGGCTTATCCTCTCATTCATAGTACACTGAGTAGAAGAAGAGAAATGCTCAGTTATGACTTCTTGACGGTGGTGACATCTGACATATATCTGAAAGGCAAGACTGAATTTAATATCCATAATTAAGTGTCAACATCCATGCTGCACTTTCGTACTTGGCAACATTACACTGACATTACAGAGGAGTGGTACAGGACAGGCTGTTATGGAGCCGATTTTTAAATGAGCATATTTGAAAGCTCCCTATGAAGTAATGAATTAGAAATTGGCTTTGAATTCAACTTGGTTGGCAGCTATTATTTGGTACATAGATCTCACGAGACAGTGGTGTGCAGTTATACAGTAGTTACTAGATATTCTGTGTAACATTACATAGTGATATTCAAAATGATTCTTAGGTTTTCCATTTGAATCAAAAATTTTTGAGAGTTCACTTTCATATTTATGATGTGAAGCTGAAGCCTCACAACCTTGTTGTGGAGAATGCAGAATTCAGGTAAAGTGTATGTACATTTTTTTACCTCATCCAGTGGAATTTATTACTTAAAATACCAGAAGGATCACATTGTACCAAGAATTCATTTATAATAGAGCCCCATAGCATGGATTCTGTGGATAGCATGCAGTCTAGTTACAGATCTCTAGGACAAGGAAAAGCAATTGGATATAAAATAAAAACTATCATTTTTAACATGGATGTTTGGTTATGCACACTAATGTTTTATTAGAAAAATGGATTTAGGTTAGTCATTCTAAGCACTTTACAGGCACTTATAAATATTTGTTATACATTAACAAGCTTGAGGTATATCAGGCTGTAGCACATTTCAAATTCTTTTTCTGAGAGAGGCAAGAGGGTGGTATCATAAGACTTCCCAATTATTTTCTATGCTGCAATCTCAAAAGATTCTTTCTACTCCAAAATTTCAAAATATTCACTCACTGTGATGATGATGCACCTATGGTTCATGAATCTGTATTTATCTATCTACTTCATTTTATTATTAGCTTCCACTACCTCTTGTATTCACACCCTGAGCTATAAAGTGCTACTTCCCCTTTTTATAATCTGGTGTCACTTTACCCAAATCTGGTGTCACTTTACCCGGTTGTGATGGAATAATCCCAAACTCCTTTTAGCCTAAATTTTATCACTTGAAGTGTCATGATAGCCAGTTTTATTCTCAAAATAGAACAGACTAAAGTGTACACAATTTCCTAGCACACATTAGTGCTATTCTGACCTACTATCCATCACATCTATATACCATTATCACCCTTTTATAGAAATCAATTACATTCCCTTTCAAACTTACTTTTTTTTTTGAAATTGATAAATCTCATTCTTTTTATTTTTTATTTTATGTATTTATATATTTTTTTGGACCAGGAATTGAACCCAGGAGTGCTTAACAACTGAACTACATCCCCAGCCCTTTTTATTTAGTTTGAGACAGGGTTTCACTATGGGACTTAGGGACTCACTACATTGCTGAGGCTGTCTTTGAACTTGAGATCCTTCTGCCTCAGTCTCCAGTGTTGCTTAGATTACTGGCATGTGCTACCATGCTTGGCCACATTCTTATTATGAAATTTCTATGTAGTCTTGATTTTCCCTAACTTCTTGTCCATTCTTCAAAATTTATATTGTCTTTTATTATCTATGGAACTAGAA
Source organism: Xerus rutilus (assembly GCA_028644305.1). NCBI lineage: Eukaryota > Metazoa > Chordata > Mammalia > Rodentia > Sciuridae > Xerus > Xerus rutilus. Next base: position 25,478,129 of record CM053407.1, on the reverse strand, counting down.
TTGTACCCAAGAGTCTCACTTTGTAATCATTTCTTATAGTGTCTTAGTCTTTTTGTGTAGCTTTAATAAAACAATTGAGAAATAAAAGGCTGTATATGAAAAAAAAAAAAAACAGGCTATTTTGGCTCACAACTTTGGAGATTAAAAGTCCAAGATTGGGTGCCCACATCTTGTTGGAGTGTCATACTGCATCAGAACATGGTGGATAGCATTGTGAGGTGGCAATTTGTATGAGAACAAAGTGCATTAGGAAGAGGGACTCAAGAGGAGGTGTCAGGCTCCCTTATAACAACTTGCTCTCCTGGTACTAACCTGGTCCCATGAGAGCTGGAGCTCCTGAGAGAAAGCATTAATTTCTTCAGAGGTCAGTTCTCCTAGTGACCTAATTATCTCCCACTTGGCTCTAGTTCCTACATGTTTCAGATCCCTTCAACATTGCTACCCTGGAAACCAAAGTTCCAACACACAAGTCTTTGGGGGACAAACCATATCCAAATCATAGCAATCAGCTTCTTCTTAATTTTTACATCTCAAAGGAAAAGCAAAGTCATATTTAAATTGGAGGGCATGAAAAGTTGCTCAGTAGTCATATAATTACTTCTCTTACCACATAAGAATTGGAGTGGAATTGTTATATCATTTATGAGCGTTCAGAAATCACCGTACTTTTTTTTTTTTTTTAGATGCTGGTGATGGAATTCAGTGACTGTATCTTCTCAATCATTAGCATTATCCTCTCTGGTATCCTGGAAGATAAGCACAAAAGGTTGACACAAAGATGCACTAGGCCAAATAATCCAGTGTTGAAGCTGGGTGCGGTGGCGCAAGCCTGTAATCCCAGAATTTAGGCAGACAGGAGAATTGCGAGTTCAAAGCCAGCCTCAGCAATGGCGAGGCACTAAGCAACTCAGTGAGACCCTGTCTCTACATAAAACACAAAATAGGGCTGGGAATGTGGCTCAGTGGTCGAATGCCCCTGAGTTCAATCCCCAGTACCAAAATAATAATAATAATAATAATAATAATAATAATAATAATAATAATCCAGTTTTGACATTGCTCATGAAGTCATGATTTTAGTATTGATTTAATTTAACTATATAAGAAATTAAATTATTTCTATTAAACTAATTAGAGTTTCATTTAACTCTATAGAGCACAGCATATTTGTTACTTTACATTATTTCTTGTGTCATCCCTTTTGTTTTCCATCCTCATGACCTCCTGCTTGGGATATTTCCTTGTTTACTTCATGCCTGCATTAAAAAGTGATCTATCTAATTAGGTTCTATTTCTCTAGTCCTCCTCTTGTTTACTCATTCTACTTACAGCTAGCCTATTAGTCTTTCAAAAGTAGTATTTTTCCTTTATGCCCCTTTTATTTACATAACACATCTCTGTAGTTTCCTATGGACAGCAAAAGGGATCTCAAGAATTTCCACACAGGTAGCAGATGGGAGGGAACTGGAAGATCTCCATGGCAAATAACTTAGCAACCCTCTTCAAACCCATTCTACAACTTTAAAATTCAAGTTAATTTTTCATACCCTATTCCTTCTTTCCAAAGTGTGATCTTAGTGGTAACAAATGTCTCTCCTTGACCCAACTCTAGTCAGGCTTCTTAGAGCCCTCTTCTCAATTAGCCCTTGTCTTTGGCCTCTCTGGTCAAGTTTTTATTAGAACAATGCTAAGTCAGTTTAGCCAGAATCTTGGCATCTGATCACCCTGACATCTCTTCAGCTAGAATTCTAAGGCAGTTTCTCAAAACTCCCAATCCTTAATGTCTCCTTTCAGTAATTTTCTACATACTGAACACCTCCCTGTTTCTCATCTCCAGAGGTCTTTGTTGTCTTTAAAACTGAACCCAATCCTCCCTCTTCCTATTCTGATAGCCTGCATGCCGATCTTAATAGCTGGATAAAGTCTTGCCATTTGAACAGATGTCAGAATCAATTTTTTCTTTGATACTGGGGAGTGCCAAACATACAAACCCATACCCTGGGCTACAGGGTAGGGATATTGCTGCACACATTTTCTTTTTTTCCCCAACTACAGGTCTCTTGATGGTGTTATATGGATGTGAGCCCTAAGCTGCTCAGGACCATGTCCTGTTACATTAGACAATTAAGATGTCAAAGGGATGGAAAACAAGTTTAAATCCTCATTTACAGGATTTAAAGGTTAGTTCCTCTTCTTCTCTTCCTAGTTGTGTAACCTAATATTTTATTTTATTAATTTTTTCACAAAGTATACTGCTTTTAGTTTATTAAAGCCAAAATGAATTGACTTATACACTTGATTCATATATTTACTTACATGAAATTTTCATCTACCTTGCCATATTACTTATTTATGACCTTAATGTTGAAATTACAATATGTACAACTATGCATTATGTAACTCTATAGAACTTCTGCTCTTAATAAATATATACTGATTTTTATCATTTTCTATAATCTTCAGAATTAAGTATTTAAATGATTTGTCACTTTCAGAACTTCTATTATTCTAAACAAATTATTTATCATACAAGAAACATGGAATAATATCAACTTATCTATAATTTTAATACTCATGGATGAACTATGAATAATTGATATTCATCCATCCATCACTTTATGAGATCATAATGTAAATATTTCTTTGTTTCTTTTATTATTTTTTTATTTTGCTGAATAACATATTATAAGCATTATTGTTTTAATAAATGCTAACATTCTATCACATAAATGTACTATAATTTGTTTAATAATACTCTATTTTAAGACATTTATATTAGAGTAATTTCCCAAGTAAAACATACACAAATCAAGAAAACCTAAAATTTTAAAGTTTTCTTTTTAGCACATTTTGTATGTGCTTGAAATACAAATTATTTCCTGAATATATATATAGATTTAAAAGAGTTTGTGCACATTTTATCCAATAACTCTTCAGAAATATTATTTTATGCTTCTAAAAATTAATTAAAAATGTCATAATTTTTAAAAAATTATAGTTAAAATAAATCTTACAGTTCATTATACATGAATGTAAAAATATTTAGGGGGATTTTCATTACACTTATTGTTTGTTCAATTTTTATTTCTTTGGTTTCATAGTTCATTTTCATAGTTCATACATTTTGTTCATTGTTCTCTTGTAGTTGTCTTTTTCTTATTCATTCATTGCAGCTATTAACATATTAAAGAGAGCATTACCATGTCATTAATGTTGATTATAATGACAATATTTTAGAGTCATTGGCATTTTATGTTTTGTTTCACACATGTTGAGAATTTCTGTTTGCATTTTAACTTTGATAAGGTATATTCAGAAAAGTGGTAAATTTTTTATGTGTTATTTTTCTATTACTGTTAATGCTGACCAGTTCCTGTATCTTGGGTCTTACTCATAGAGTAGCTTTTAAAAATTGATTATGCAATGGAAGAAATTACCGTTTTCTTATAATTATCTGAGTATATTTTTATTTTTATATATAAATGCATTACATATGAATATTTAAATAAAGTTGTATATTGTATATAAAGGCATATGTTCAATAAACCTTTATATTACAAGTTGGCTACTTGAACATGTGTCATGTTGCAGCAATTTGACAATATCTTAAAGCTTCTTAGAAAAAGTTAGAAGTCAAGGTTAACAAGTAGCAAATTAATGTAACACTGAAATGTTAAGAAAGTCCTGTAAAATGCACTTCTAGACATTTGTTACAAAGGATCAATTTTTCATTAAATTCTTTAAATGGTTTCAATACACTTTGTACAAAACCAACTGCCTTTCTTAATATTTGCCAGAAGATGGTGCTATACTAATAAACTAAGAGCTCTGTATTTTAAGAAATGCAGAAAAATATTGTCAAAATATTAAATAATTTCTATGGTTTGACAAATAATTATCTAGACATACTTGCCTTATTTTAAGGTTTATATATTAAAAATAAAGTTGTGTATGCATTTGGAGGGAATGGACTTAAAAAAGAATAATTTTTCCTCATATTTGCAATATTTTTCAAGTCTTAAAAACATTTGGGATATAACAAACTGTTGATTAATGGATTTTAAAGCAAAGCTAAGTTAATAGATTTGGAATAATTTCAAAGTTGTGTGCTCACAACATACACACACACACACACACACACACACACACGTCTTTTTGTGCTGGGGCAAATGTAACTAAAGAAACCAAAACCCAAATTTAATTGCTGTGAGTCCATGGGAATAACTCTGAAAAGTAACTTCTATATTTATAATTATTTACCTTTAATGAGAGTCCATTAAATTTCAGTCATGGGGCATATTTACACTGAATTTTATTTACAGCAAGACATTCATCAGAGGTTCTGTAGCAGAGTACTAACCCCTTCAACCACTGATTTCATTTCATGACATTAAATACAGGTGTCTTTTAAAAGGCAGCTAATTTAGTATAAGGTGAAATGTCTCAATGTGTGCTAATAGTCAGGCTTTTGTTCAGTAAAAAAAAAATGAACCTTAATAAACTCCTTTCCTTCTATTTTGCTCCTGGCTCCAGAATTTTCTAATGAGTAGCAACAGGAGCTCAACAACCATTAGGAGGCTTCTTAACCTGACAGTAATTGTGTCTAATAAGTAGAAAGACTGGGCAATTCAGCAAAAGTTCCACCGAGGTGTCCCGTGTTACCTTACTAATTCTTAATAATGAATGAGAAGCAAATTTTTGTCTTGAGATGGTCCATGAAGCAAAGCTTCAGGATCTCTATAAGAGAAAGAACAGCAGGTATAATGTAAAACTTTATTAATGTGCTGAAATAGCACTGGTGCATATTTTATTTTGTTTTGTTTTTGGTATGATCTCTGCCGTGCCTTCCGATTCCATATATATACAAAGTTCAGCAACTTTTCATTCTTTATAACAGTTAGTTGGACAGTTATCTATAATATTTAATGAGTTTCTTCTATGGGCAGAGTATCTTCAAAATATTTAGAACTAAAGGATACCTAAAAAAGAAATAGTAATACTTTTGGAAATAGTCATTTAAATAGGGAAATGAAATAAACATATTTGTGCAGAAAATAGCAAAAAAGCCAACCAAGCAAACAAAACTCCAAAGAACAAAAACCCACATTGTATAGCACTAAGTAACAGGTAAAATGATGGTAAGGTTGATTAGTGCCTACTTGATTCCTGATCAATGCTTTTGTTAGAATGTTAAAAAAAATATATACAGTTTGAGACTGATAACAATCCTGCTATGTAGAGATTATTATCTTTTTCATAAGTAAGGAGACAAAGTTCTACAGAGATAGGTCATGGAACAGGATCCAGACCCCAATTTGTTCTATCTCCAGATCTTGAGCTATCTCTTTTATGTCAAATGGAACTTGAATACTTTCAGGTCACCTAGTTCCCAGCTTTAGCTCATGCCCATTTTATGTGTCTCCTAATGTGAAATCTTAGGTCACATTTCTTTACCCTTCAACAAAAACAAAACCATGGGGAAAAAAATTCAGAGTAAGAGTTAAGATTGATTTCTGTGATTCATTTGTCACTGTGAAAAGAGATTAGAGTTGAAAGAAAAGTGACTCATGTGATGGCTCATGCTCACTGCTACATGACTGGCAGCTTCTAGAACAGAAAAATGTTTTCTTTCCTTTGGAGAGTAAATGGCATGAGGACATTCATTCAGTAAAGCTTATGACAATTGTTCTTCAAATTGGTCACCTCAATTCTTCTAGGAGCACTGCAGAATGTGTCGTAAATTTCAAGATAATCTTTTTCAAAAAGGAGTTCATTCTCTTTTTTGAAACTGGTTACATTGGTTGCATCTCATCTAATAATTTTCACAAAACTATAATAAGTATTAAACTTTTAGAAAAGAGAGGTTACTCTCTGAGGTCTCTGAAAGCAGAACCATTAAGTATTCTTTCACCTGATGTATCCCATTGCTTTAAAACCTACTGATCGAAGCAGTTATCAACTGACCTAAGGTGGTATACATGATTTGAAGTGTATCTAGAATTTTTTTACTTTGTCAACTATTAAAAAAGCGTGTATAACTGGGAAGTATTTTGCCTTATTTTGCAATTTCTAGATTACCAGTTTCAATTCCAAGTTTCTAGCAAGTGGAGCCAAAAACAGTTCTATATAATAATTCATGATTACTTTGGGAATTGCATTTCTAAGTCATTGATGAAACTATCTATTAATCAAGTTACAGGGAACAAATGCATAGGCCTTTTTAGTTATGGATAAACTTATGCTGAAAGATGTTATTATAGAAACTTTAAAACCAACTTTTGGAATCAGACAAAACTGAGTGTAAATCACAATGTAAACATGGATAAGTTACTTAAATTTACTTGCTTTGCTTTATTCTGATCAGTTTTTTCAAAGACCTTTTATAAGGATTAGATTAGATTACATACATGTGTGAGTGGTGTTATACATTTACATGTATAGGTATTTTTTAACATACTATCTCATAATTAGTGCTCAGTGGTAACTTCTGTTTTATCTTTTTCTTTTATTTGGTGATATGAAGTCTTCATCCATAAACCAGACATATTACCCTATTCCTTTTTATCAAAGATGTGTTCAGTTTCTTATGTAAAGAATAACCAATGCACAATAACACTGTCTATCAAGCTACTAAGATCCTCAATAACATACAATCCTAAACACATTTTTGCTTACAAGTCCTTAGTTTGGTGTCTCTGCTCATCTGGGCTGGGAGGGACCAATCTCTACTGGTGGGAACAGGCTTGTTATCAACGGGGTTGTATTGTCTCTGATCCACATGATCTCTCATTCTCTGGCCAGGGCTGGTTTTTTCCAAGAAAAAAACATGAGGATGTGCCATTCTATTGGGCCCAGGAATTAGAATTGGCACTTTCATATCTCCTTTATTCTTGGTGGCCAAATTGCTCCAACAGAGCAAAGTATGTGGATAAAAAAAATGGTAGAGAATTGAACTATTTTTCCAACTAATCTACCATAAAGATGTTGTCTCTGTTAGAGTTCTCTAGAGAAACCGAACCAATATGATAGTAGATAGGTAGCTAGTTAGATGGACAGTCAAGTGCCACTTTATGACAGGGATACATTCTGAGAAATGTCATTAGGTAATTTCATCAGTGTGCAAACACTATAGAGTGTACAAACCAAGTATTTAAAAGTTGATCACTTGATGTGGCCTCTTGATACAACAAAGGGATGCAAGCAACTCAGGATGTATGAGGCTCCTTCTAGCATAACAAAGCATATTGTTCTACAATATTTTTTTGTTTATAAGAAGTAGAAGTAAACTCTAAAATGATGATACAAAGCTTAGCATAATAAATGAACAAACCATTAACATGGTCACTTGTTATCAAGCATTACGTACTGTAGAAAAGTGTATGTGCTATACTTTTTTATAGGACCAGAAATGCAATAGATTTTTTAACACTGGCATCACCACAAACATATAAGCAAAGCATTGTGCCACACTCTTATAACATCATTAGGCCATAGACATTTCTCATTTCCATTATAATCTTGTGGGACCATGGTCATACAAAGAGTCCATTGTTGACTGAAACGTTAGGTAGTGTATGACTGTGTGCATGTGTGTGTGCATGTGTGCATGTGTGCGTGTGTATAGAGAGTAAAATACAAATAAATGAGAAGGGGCTTATTAGAATTTGCTTATGTGATTATGGCATCTGAGAAGTCCCTTGACAAATGTTTAAGCTGGAGATCCAGATAAGTCAGTAGCATGACTCCATCCAAGTCCAAAGCCTTATAACCAGGGAAGCTGATGATGCTTAGTCTAAAGCAGAAGGCCTGAGAACTGGGAGGCCATAGGTACAAATCTCGGAGTCCAAAGGATAGAAAATCTGGGCCTCTGATGTGCAAGGGCAGTAGGAAGAGTGTCCTAATTCCAGAAGAGAGAGAGAGAAATGTTGTATATTTCCTTTGCCTTTCTTCTTCTATTTGGGCCCTTAGTTTATTGGACAGTGCCTACCCATGTTGGGTCAAGGTGAATCTTCTTTACTCAGTCTACTGATGCAAATGCCAACTTCTAAAACACTCTCAAAGACACACCCAGAAATAATGCTTCATCAGCTCTCTGGGAATCCCTTAACATAGGTTGACATATAAAATTTCTGTAACAGATGCTAATCTGTTTTTGCCATTTTTTGCATCTTTTACTTTCTAGTTCTCATGGGTTTTAGGTACATGACAAATATCAGTGGGTTTTACAATTTTATAAAAATAATGGTAGTCAATAATTATTAATTATATACTTTGTGCTAGGCTTATTGTTATTTTACATACCTTTTAAAATTTAAATTTCATACATGTTTTTTAAAATAGACATTATTTTCATCCCTAGGTTTAGAAGATACTGAGACTTGGAAGAATAAGTTATTTATTCACGAACAGAGGGCCAATAAGTACTAGAGACAGGATTTGAATTCAGTCTGATTAGAGTACAGAATTTACTGTGCAGTACCATCTCTATTAATCCTATTTGTTTGATCCTGCATGTGTCTGTCAAAACAAAGATAGAAATAAGCACAGACCAATGAGGAATTGTTGCTTTGTATTAAATACAAATAAATTAATTCATAACAGAAGCAATGATTTTGAGACATAGTTTTTTATATATAATTATTAGAATATGTAAGCTAGGAAATACCTTGGAGGACTGTTTCTACCTTAGGCTGTTAGAGTTTACATTCTAATTGGTACCACAGTTCCCATAACAAAATGAACCAATTAACTCAGTTCCATTCAGCTTCTTGCTAAAATGTCAGGAATAACATGAGATTCATTTAAAGGCATACAATAATAAATGGGGTCCACTTATAATAAGACACTCTAAGCTGTATTCCTAATTAGAAGATTGTAAAGATTGCTATCCCTGAAATTGTAACATGTTCTTAATATTTTCTTAGTTTTATTAGATGTTCTGATGTCAGAGAGACATTTTTTGGAAGGTTTCCTACTACATAAAAGAAATTTCACATAGAATAAAAATAATTGGTTTGGATGTATAGGAACTACATATAAATTGACAGGAAAACTGGTAACCTAAGTACCTTACAAACCTGAGAATCATCCTTGATTTCCCTCTTTTACTACCATCTCCCCTCTCCACCCACTTCTGCTGGCACCAATTTCTCAGTATATGTTTGTAAATCCCTGTATAAAATCCCTTTCATTTTCCCTCTTTTCTCCATTGTCCTTGCCACTGTCTTGGACTTGAGTTTCATATCTTTCTTTAGAAATGCAGTAATAACTTTCTAACAGGTTTTCTAATCTTTAGTGCCTCCTTTACCCACACTGACTAGCAAAAATATCTTAGATGATTATCTTCAAATTCTGCATTTTAACACAGTTTTAAGTACTCTTATACTAAGTCTCATCTTTGTAGAATTATTTCTCAGATTACTATTTGACTTGGGAAAGTCTACGTTGGATAGAACTTAGATCTATCTCAGCGTTTTCATAGTTGCTTTGCTATCATTTTTCTGCATATTTGCCATTTTCTCTGATGTTCATCTCAACCCAACCATTTTAGGTGACGATAAGGTGGGGTTGGACAAGTAGAACTAGGAAACATGACATGACATATCATTTTGATCAGGTGTACAAAGTCATGGCTGCCACTAACTATATATGATGGAGGTACTAGATGGATGCTGTTGCCCAGAAAAGATGGAAACTAAATCCAGAGAAATCAGCTCACATTTGGAAGACAGTTTCCAAAAACATGCCTGGAATTTTGCATGGGATGTAGGATGGATGAAGCAGTCAGGGAGGCAGCAGGCAGATAGTAGTAAAGCTACACTCCCCAAAACCTAGATAAAAGTTAAGAATGCTCTAAAAATCACAGGCAAGAGGAAGGCAGGTGCAAAATTATACTGGATTCTGTGCTGTGTTTGTGTGGTCAGATTCCCATTCATCACTGGCTTCTTGGCGTGCTTCACTCATAGATTCTTTCCATTTGATTTCCGTGGAGGAAACTTGTATGTGGAAATTTTTTCCTATTTTTATTGGGCTTAGTACCAGTGGGTTTAAGATAAAACAAAATATCAAATATGCCAAAAAATAATAGCAAAGAAACTATGAAAATAATCATTATATGTGAAAAATGTTCAAACTCATTAAGAAGTATAATTAGAAATGAGATAAAATTTTATGGGTAAAATTGACAAACATTAAAAATTTTATAGTCAATGCTGAGAATATAGATGAATATATACATTTTCTGCTCTTCAAACAATTGATAACTATCCTTAGAGGTCTTGGGGAAACTTGTCTTAGTGATGCTAATCACAGTGATGGTGATTTCAGTATAAAATGTCAGCATTTGGCTTGGTGGCATTTATTTAAGGCTTAAAAAGGTCTATATTATTTGATTCAACAATTTTACTTCTAATAATTTCTTCTACCCAAATAAAGATATTTACAAACATGTACAATAAGGGCTTTTGTTACAATGTCATGACCAAGAGTAAAATTTTGGGAAGTAACAAACATAAAACAGCATGGAATTGATTGAACGAGAGCTGACACATCAAATGTAGTAGAAGTATTAAAAATATGTTGAGAATATTTAATGGAAGGTGAGAACCAATCTTAAAGCTTTGTTATGAATATAGCAAAGCAGATTAAACAACTGTGTTTTTGTGAAAATTTGAAAGCATATGTATACACATGAGGAATCCTAAGAGGCTTACAGCAATGTTCTCAGTGGTTATCAGGGTAAGTTGCTAAGGACATTTACTTCCTTCTTTGTGTTTTTATAGGTTAAAGAACATATTGTTTGATGTCTTCTTTTGCAATAAGAAGAAAACCTATTTGCATTATCTTTTAAAGTTTTCACTAATATGTTTATGTTTTTAATCATTAATAAATATAATTTTTTCTTCTTATTTGTGCTTATTTAGGGATATTTAATGAAAAACTGTATTGTTTTCATATATATCTTTATCTGAATACCAATTATTTAAATGATAGTGTTGCTATTTAATTATTAAGGGAATACATTTATAACATTAGGCTGAAAATTATTTACAGAGAACACATAGATATCAGGCAGAAAGGAAAACCATAAAAGGAGTCCTAATCATGCTGCTGAGGGTTTCTTAGCTAACCTCCCAAGTCTCCCATCAATATCTGAAAAATCAATTTTCCAACTCTCAGGTTTCTTCCAAGTCTTAAAGCTAAGACTATCTTTAAACTGGATGAGTTTGGAGGTTTGGGGAGATTATCTTATCAGGATAAATTTATCCAGTTGATGATATGTGAATGTTGATAAAAATATATTTTTACACTTAAAATTATAAAACTGGAAAGAAATATTTGATATTTATTAATTTAATGAAAGAGATCATTTAACAACTCTGATTTTTCTATTATGATATTCACACAAGCCATTTCCAGAAAAATGCCAATTATTTACAAGATCATTCCATTCAGCAGTGTCTTTCATAACCCTAGAAAAGCTTTATAAAACAGTGAAACAAGGTAATTGTATCAGGATATGATTGCAGTTACATCTATAGATTTTTTTTTTAAATATTTTGTTTTAGTTGTAGATGAACACAATATCTTTATTTATTTTATGTGGTGCTGAGGATCGAACCCAGTGCCCCACGTATGCGAGGCAAGTGCTCAACCGCTGAGCCACAACCCCAGCCCCTCTATAGATGTTTTAGGCTTTGAAACAAGTTGCAATCTGATCTTGCAGGGAGTGCACACCTGTAGTGCTGGTTTAATGGTTTATAAGAGGCATCTGGATCTCAGACTATCAGATGCACAGGCAGCAAAAGAAAGCACTGCTGTCGAGGATGCCGATCAGCATTATTGGCTTTTCAAGAGACAGTAAAGGAAGTATCAAGATGACTTTTGGATATACAAAGCCACTGAAGCCATCACCATTGATACTGCCTTGATAATAAAGTATTTTCAAATATTTGAGAGTTAAGCTTATATTTCTTTGAAAATCTGATTTAAACTACTCTTTTGAATCAAGATTTTTTAAAAAAATAATGAAGTTGAATTAACAAAAATAAACTGTCAGATGGGTTAAGCCAGTATATAATTGAGTATCATTATCATTGTTGCACTAAAAAAATCACAATTTGTTACTTAAGAAAGCTGTATTAATTTTTGTTAGCATCTCATTTTCTCTGATTAACTTACTATAATAAACTCATCATACATGTGATTATGGTAAACAAATAAAATGCTGGGAAAGTTTGCTTATTTTTTGTTACTCTCACATGCTAAAACATAAATAAAAGAAAACAAAATATTTTAAGTTCTAAATATATCGAGGTATAGTCTAATATTTCTGTAACTATTTTTTTTTTTTTGGTACTGGGGATTGAACTCAGGGGTATTCGACCACTGAGCCACATCTCCAGCCCTATTTTGTGTTTTATTTAGAGACAGAGTCTCACTGAGTTTCTTGGTGCCTTGCTGTTGCTGAGGCTGGCATTGAACTCACTGTCTCAGCCTTCCAAGGTGCTGAGATTACAGGCGTGTGCCACCGCACTCGGCTTCTGTAACTCGGCTTTTTGTAAAAATCATCATGGAAATGTTCATGAAATAGAAAGAAAACATGGACATTTAAACAGGTTTTCAAGGTCAAACTCTTTAAAATAAAAAAAAAGAGTACTTTACCACTGAGCTGAGCAACATCCCCAACACTTTTTATTTTTCTTTTGAAACAAGGTCTCACTAAGTTGCTTAGGGCCTCACTAAGTTCCTGAGACTGGCCTGGACTTGCAATCCTCCTGCCTTAGCCTCCTTTACCATGATATTTAACTGTGTTTATGGGTAGAGTATTAGAAAACCAATCAAAATAATACAGTGTTCACTGTTATGCAGACACAAAGTAATGTCTAGCAACTTTTCAAAAACTTCTCGAGACCAAGCAAAAAAAGAAAATTGTATGTTAAAGAAAAAAACTGAGAACTTCTAGTATGTACTCTGAGTAAGTGGCTATTTAATGGAATTAAAATTTTCAGCAGACTTTAATCAAATGATAGAATTCAGTAAAGATGCTGTAATGGGGGGTCAAAAGTCCTATTATATTAATTTTTTCTTTTTGAACTATTATAGTAGTCTTTGATTCTCAACATCCTGCTAACAACAACAACAACAACAACAACAACAACAAAAACAAACCAAAATTCTAAGACTAGAATGCTCTAGTGCAGTTGGGCTTAGAAGAGACTCTGTGGCAGGCAGCCCTTTCAGTTACTTCAAAGCAATTCTGACCACAATCAGATGATCATCTTTGCCCTCCACTGCTCATGCTGTTCTCCTTGAACTCTCTGCTCATGCCACATTTCCATGTGCTTTTATTGGCACTACCACATGCTATCAACCATCATGCAATTAAAATCTAGTCTAATGAGCTACCTTTATACACACAAATTACTTACATAAATAGGAAAGATTTATAGATTATATTTCACACTTCAACAGGGAAAAAAGGGACAAAGCTCTTATTTTATTATATAATCCTTTATGATTCTATTTTTGAAAATTTCAACCCAAATGGTGGTAGACCAAGAAAGATGCTTTTATATGTTTATTCTTTAACAGACACACAGATACACACACACACTTAGTATTCTAGTGTCCACTGGATGCCAGGTATGGTGCTACTATTGAGAATACACGAGGAAACACAATATGCCCTTAGGAAGCTCACTGCCTTCTGTAGAGGAGGCATTCAGTAAATAATATAATAAGGAACATGTAGTGTACAACTGGGATAATTCAATGAAAAGTTTAGTGGTGTTATGAGAGACATCATTGGAAATTTGACTGAATTAGGGACTGCGATGACAGAACTGAGAGGAGAATATGCAGATATTGACCAGGCAAAGGTGGTAGTGGTGGTAAAAAAATTCCAGAGGAACCAGAAAGGTCAGATTCTTTGATAAATATGTGCCTGTATGAGTCACCTCTACTTCCTTCTCACTGATAGAACCACTGAGGTGTTCATTTCTGTTTTAGTCAGTTCTTTTGCTGCTATGACTAAAAGACCCAACAAAAACAATTGTACAGGAGGAAAGTTTATTGGAAGGCTCACAGTTTTAGAGGTCATAGTCTATAGGCAGCTGGCTCCATTCCTCAGGGCTGGAGGTAAGGCTGAACATCACGGCAGAAGAGTGTGGTGGAGAGAAGCAGTTCACATGATGAGCAGAAAGCAGAGACAGAGACTCCACTCACCAGATACAAAATGTATACCCCAAAGCCACACCCCTGATACCCATCTCTTCCAGCTATACCCTACTCACCTTCAGTTACCACTCAGTTAATCCCCTGATGGGTTAAGGTTCTCATAACCCAATAATTTCTCCTGTAAACATTCTTGAATTGTCTCCCACATGAGCTATTTGGGGGACACCTCACATCTAAACCATAACGCTTTCTTTTCCTTCCCACAGTTTTGCTACATAGAGCATTAACTCTCTGCTCTATTAACTCTATGCCTAGGCCTGAGGAATAAGATGGATAAAACAAAGCAACAGAAAAAGACAAAACAAACAAATGAAATATAGCAATCTATTTGGAAAGTGACTACAATAAAGAAATAGAAAATGCAATTTTCTAGCTTCTGTAAGTAAAGATCTTTAACAATTTAAGCCTCTGTAATGTGATGCTGATTATTTGTAATGATTTAGCAATAAATCAATTAAATGGTGTATTCTAAAAGGATTTAAACTTGCAACACAAAGATCTATTTAACCTATGTGGAATTTAGATATTTATCAATGATATTATGAATAACATAAATCCATTTGAATACTTATTACTGCTTTGACATTTTCACATATCAATTTCTTTGAATAAACACATTTTATGTGGAGAGCATAAAGGAAAAACTTATGTCATAAGCCTACGGAAGTTAACTCTCTGGCAACATAGTTTCTTTATATGTCCAGTGCTTTTTCTTTTTTGAAATATTACATTCTGAACAAATAGTAGAACTGGATGGTTGTTATCCCCTCCTGGTGTACCTGGAATGCAGCTCTGCATGACAACTGCATGTGAGACTCCCAGAGTCCAAGTCAGCAAGTGGTACCTTTCAGAGTCTTGACATTACCTGAATAACAGGTAAATTCTGGATGAAGAAAAAAAATCATAGTGATTCTCCAGACAAGGGAAATAAGGAAGGGGAAAAAAATAGTATTGTGCTGTGGAAGTGCACTAGTGAAGACAGAGTTGTTTACATCTGGATATACACACACATATATATATATATTATATAAATATAATGTAATTTTATATAATATATGGTATATATAATTTTTATTATTATTATATATTATATATAACTATATATAATATATAATTAATTAAAATTAATAAATATTAATACCATTAATAGATATGTATATGCACACAATTATAGTGAGAAATAACATGACAGGTTATTGATATTACTTAGTATATCACTACTTGAAGATATATTATTTTTACCCCTAATCAATTGTATTATATCTACCAAGATGTAAAATTCACTCTGCAGACAGCTATATAGCATAGAGTCCAAGATTGTCTAATTTTTAATCTCAGGATCTTGATAAGATGAAAATTTTTATCTATAAAATGGGGTATTATTGGTAACTATGTCATTTGGGAGTTAAGAGAAATATTACACTGAAAGTTATGTACATGTACATGAATATATGTACATATTTGAATATACTGTTATTATAATGTAGCTTTCTTTATAAAATGCATACAGTTACTTATATTGGATCCAAAGCCTACTGTTCTCCCCTGAAGTCTAACTGAAACCAGGTTGTCACTAGTAAGAAGTCAAAAATGAAGGTTAGGAGATAATGGAAGAGAAATAGAACAATGGAATTTTTCTCAGAGTCTTTTTTAAGTTCAGCCTCCTTCTTGTGGGTAGGGTCAATAGTCTCCTTCTTTATCACATTTAAAGGACTAACTGCCTCCTTATCTAGGAATCCAGGCCAAATAAAGCTCCAGCTACTCAGGTAGGGTATATTTTCTACTCAGTTCTTCCTATATTATGCTCTTCAAAAACATGAATTTCTAACTGCAGATTGATTTTTCCCAAGGTGCTTGACTATAGGAACATCTGTTTCCTTCAGGAGAAACTCATAACAAACTTCATATGTATGGGTGAATCCTGAAATCCTAAGAAGATGGTCAGATCAGAGTCTGGTGAGCCAATCTTAAAGAACAGCATAGATGTTAACGTAACTAGGCCAAGTTCAGTTCAATTCTTTCTCAGTGTCTACTCTTTGAGGATTAAAAATACACTAGGTGTTAGTAAATCATTTTTGGCCTATGTCTTATAATGGGTGATAAATTTATATGTCTTTAGGGACTTGACAAATAATGTAATTGTGGCAGTAGATAGGACAATGGTTCTCAAAATGGAACCCTGGACCAGCAGCACCAGAATCATCACCTGAGAGCTTAAAGGACATGCTGATTCTTTGGCTCCACCAAATGCACAGTGGACCTAAATCTCAGAATGGGGCCCAGCGATATATTTTAATAAGCCTTCCCGGTGATTCTGATTCATGTTAAGGTTTGAGAACCACTGGTATAGACTAATGAGAAGAGTGGACTATAGTGAATGAGAATGATAAGGCCAATTTAACATCAACAAACTGAGCTGACCCAAAGAAACCAAAGGTACCACATATGAAAGGAGAATTCAACCCATGGCACACTAGTTTATGTTTGCAGACTTAAAGGAATTTTGACACCTTTAATATCTGGAGTGCCTCAGATTTTACTTGGTCATACTTAATCCATCTAGAAAACCCTTCCCTGGGATTTCCCACGTTGCTATACTCAGTTATGTGCTCTTTAAATACCATAGTCATACCATTCAAATCCTTTGGAGTCAATGGGACATCCTCACAAAAGAATGCCAGACTATGTGCTCACATTTCTTGGAATGGAGTCATGTCTCTCAATTGATTTTTACTGAATTGAAAAATTGTAAAGCTCACAAAGCTTGCTGAATATCTATTCCAACCTATTAGTTTTATACATAAAGAAAATGTGGCTGAGTGAGGCTAAGCAACAAAGTGAAGACGAAACAGTGAAAAAATTTTAAAGAGTACACTGTGCTGGTTATCTGGGAGAATCAAGGGTGTGCATACTTCACACTGAAAAAGCAGTAGTCCTTGTGAAATTAGTGTTCAGAATTGTAAAATATAACTCTATAACATGTAGGAAACACATTTCATCATTAAAAATTCATCTATGAAATTATCATCAAGCCAGTGTGAACATGATTCAATATTTACTTCACGAAGGAGTAGTATGGAGTCGTTCTTTAAGTATTCCTATTCAAATTAAAACTTCCAAATATGTACAGCAAGCAGCATGACAAAATAACTCAGTTTTATTTATTCTATCTGATTCTTTCCCCACAGATCATAGGTTAGAGTACCACATATACCTGTAGCTCCCCTCACTAACTGAAAGATTTATGTGAGAAGGGTTCTTATTTGCCAAATTTCTGCTGCATCCCACTTTCAATAATTCTGGGCACACTATCAGTTCTCAATAAATATTTGATGAATAAATGAAAGTGAAGATAAGTTACTTAATTTTCTTACCTACTCACATTGCTTGTTTTTTTCTGAAGTCATATTCCTCTAGCCCTAGCTGTGTCTACAGGAGGGATGACAATTGCACCTTTCCACCATAACTGATGGGTGCAAAATTGATAGAAGCAGAGTACATTTGGCCAAGTATTTCTCCATCCTGGAGATATCTAATATGGAGATTTTGCAGTTGTGTTCAGCACTTGATTTGGGTGGTATTTAGTTGCTATTTTCTGTGAGAATTTTTAATGTGCAAGTAATGATAGAGTACCTACCATCTCTTGGGTAATAGTAATATCACAGTAAATAAAACATGCCTTTATGCTTACATGTATAAGCATGTATAAAGATGGAGAGGCTACTAAAATTATTACATAAATAATGTTGCCAAGAAATTACTGTTTTGATGAAAACTAAAGCATAGTAAATTAATAATAAAGGGAATAATTATTTTGAATATGGTAGTTAAGGTTTTGACTCTCTGAGCTGGTAACATTTGATCAGAGACTTGAATGAAGTGAGGAGAAAATTGTGTGAAGCATTAGAGGCATACTAATCCAGACAGAGAAAGCAGAAGCATAAAAACTCAGATGCAAGGAGAATGACTAGAGTAAAATTCACAAAGGAAATAATGGTAAGAGATGAAGGTGGAGATATAGGAGCCAAATACTTTGGGAGTGAAGAACAGAGTAAATTATACTAAGAGCACTGTTAAAATTCAGGAGAATTTTAATGAAAATGGTGATTTATGTTGCTAAAAGATCATTCTGGTAGCCATTTAGAAAAAAAACAAAAAACAAAACAGAAACAGGGAAATCAGTTAAGATATTACCTTGATCAAGAAGTAAGAATACAATGGTTTAGATTAAGGTAGTCATGGTAGGTATGCCAATGATTAGATTCAAGCTATAGTTTGAAAGTAGAACTGAGAGGATCTGCTGGCTGTGTGGATATGAGATCTTAGCTAAAGAGATGATTCACTGGGAGAACTCCCTAGGGACAGTCATGCCGTTTCTGGAATTGGAAAGTCTTGTGGAGAAGCAAGTTAGTTTAATGTTGAAGCAGGCAACAGAATTAATAGTTTTGTTTTGAGTATGCTAAATTGAGGATGACTGTTAGACATGGAAACAAATATGTTGGGTATACACAAAAATATGAACCTGAAGGTTAGCACAGTGGTTGACAAGGGCAATTTTCTAGATTCATGGAAAGAAAGGGATGCTTGAGGCAACTCCAAGAGTAAATAAGGAGCAAAGAAGAAATTACAGTGGATCTAGACAATGGCTACAGTGCATTTTCATGAAAGCAGATGAAGGAAGGATATAAGCTATAAAGGAGATTGTGGGTAATGGGACTTCTTTTTATTAAAAAATGGGTATTCCAAAATAGTATAACTTGAATATATGTACAAGTATGGGAACAATCTAATGGAAAGTAGAAGAACTGTAATGCAAAACAGAGGGATAGTTGTTGAGCTGATGAGCTTTAATAGGTGAGAGAGAAGTGGTTTAGTTTACTAATGAAGGGGTTGCCTGTAGGTAGAAAGAAACTTGACTGTTGTGCCAAGAATGCAGTGCATGTGGGGACAGACACAGGGCAGTTGATAAATATGATGGCAAAGGAATGTGTAAGTGATTTTCCTCTTATTTTTTAGTGAAATATGAGGTAAAATGATCAGTTGAGAATGAGATATGAGTAGAGGTGTTGGAGGTTTTAGGAGAAAAGAGGTGTGAATCTGTCTCCTTAGAGTATGTAAGAATGAATTAATTAGAAAAACAGTTATGCACAAAATTAAGGGGGAAGGAAGAAAGTATCTGATATCTTGAAAGACCAAGTAGTATAAGAGGCACAAAGAAGGTATCTATCCCATCAATGGCTCTTTCTGCCTTTTGTCCTGGGGTCTGTACCCTTTCCATAAACTCATTTCCCTTCCCTGACGTATGTGTGTGTTTGTGTGTGTGTGTGTGTGTGTGTGTGTGTGTGTGAGAGAGAGAGAGAGAGAGAGAGAAAGAGAGAGAGAATTTGGTTTGAATATATTTCAGTTAATTTGCAACCATTATTGATTCTTTAAGAAGACACTGCGTAAGGACAGACAGCTGCTATTGGGATAAAATAAGTGATCTATATTGGCTCCCTGGTAGTTGCTTCCATGTATTCGGTCTTTACCCCATTTTGTCAGCAAAAACCACTGCCTCATAAAAGCAGACTACAAAAGAGTTAAATTTAGCTTTAGAATTATTAAAGCCCCAAAGGGCATGGAGAATGAAGTTTTAGGCATTAAAAGATAATTCTGAAGAATCTCAGAATCTATTTTCTTGTTTTTTTAATTCCCTTCTTTCTCCATATTAAGTAAAGATTTCACTGACCCAGGAAGATGGAGACAGTTGCATATGACTGTGGTCAAATGTTTAAAAAATCATGACATTCATGAAAATTTAAAATATTTGTACTAGCAACTGGCTAAGGGCAATTTATACCAGGACGTAGCCAGGTTCCCAAGGAATGATAGTGTCTCAATCCATTTTATATTACTACCTGAATCTGGGTAGGTTGTATAAAAAATAATTTTATTTAACTCACAGTTTTGGAGGTAGAAAAGTTCAAAACTAGGTGGCTGGTTCTGATGAGGGCTTCATACCACATCCTAGTGAAACTGGAACCTTGAGATGAGACTCCATTCACTGCTTCTGCTGGTGGGTGGGGTCTGACAAGCTATGGGCCTCTAAAGCAAAGGGTTGCAGCTTTCAACAGTGGGCCATGCCCTCCAGTGTTGCAGCAGACCCTAGGAAAAGCTCCTTTAGTGAGTTTGAAGAATAAAATCTGTGGGAGCACTCCCCATTACCTTCAACCCCTCCGCTCCCTCTTTCCCCATCCTATGCCGTTGGACTACACGCCTGACACAGAGCAATTCCCCATTGGTGGTAACCTCGGGGCCATGATTGGTCCAAGGACCAGTCATAAGCTGTTGCACTTCCTGGAATAAACAGGTTCTGCGTCTCGCTCTGGAAGAGCAGTCTTACCAGCCCCTGGAGTCTGGGTGAATTGGCTCCATGACCGACCGACCACCCCATACCTCATCCCGCGGGACCCCTTTTCGTACCCCGGGACCCCAGCTGGTCAGCAGACCCATGCAAGACATGACAGAAAACAACATTTTGGTGCCCACGTGCTCTAGGGCCTGCTCAACCCCTCGGTATGTGAATTTGTGGAGGTCCCCTGTCTTTCTTGTCTTGCTGGTGAAGGTAACACCAGCCTTTTTGTAATTGTACTCTGTGTCTGTCTTTGTGTGTTTTTTTCTGTCCTCTTTGCTTTCGGTTTCTTTTCGCTACCCTTTCCTCCTACTTTAGGGAAACTTCCCCTGGTGGCAGTTCCTCTGTGTGGGCTGGTCCCACTTCTCCCAGCTCCTTCCCCTCTCCCTGGAGGCCCTCGGTTACCACTGCCTGCGTGGGCCCTCTCTCTGGGATCAGCGCTGTCAGGTGGTACCCATGCTGCTCCCTCAGGGTGGGGCCCACGCCTTGAGAGAAGGCACGCGTGACTGCGCCCTGGGGATGCATGTCCCCGCAGCAAGCTGTGAGACACTGAGGTCCTGACCCCGCCTGCTGTAGTCCCGCCTGCACATGCCGCCCTCCAGCGGGCACATGCCTCAGACCTGCTGCCCACCATCAAATGGAGAAGTGAGCAAAAGCGCTGCTGTGAGGTGTCTTGGGGTGGTTTTTGTGCCTGGTGGGGAGAAGGCAGGTTGCCAGGTGAGCTGTGCCCCTTACCTCCTCTGGCCACAGCCACACCCTCCTGCCTCTGGTGAGCTGCTTCCCACTGCAGGTGGCCCCGCCCCTCCATGGCGTTGCAGATGCCTACACAAAGCGTGGAGCCTGTCGGGCTTTTGCAGAGAGCTCATATGCTGGTCCGAGTCCTGGTCGCAAACTCGAATGTTACTGTTACTTTCACTTTAACGTCTCCCATCCCCACTTCTTCAACACGGGAAATCTACTCTCCTTGGTCCTCTCCTCCTTCATGAAGGATGGTGACTTCGACGAGGTGGACCCCCAAGCACCGCCCAAAAACCAATCATGTAGTCTTGATAATTCATCCTCAACTTCCTATGAACACCCTCTTCCTGGAGATTCCCCTCCCTCCGACCCCTCCTATTTGCCCCGCCCTGCCTTCAGTGCCCCCTGTAGTCACTCCTCCTCCCTACTTTGCTTCCTTTGCCTGCAACACGCTCCCTTGTCTCTCTCCTTCCAACCCTTTGGCCAGA
This sequence comes from Xerus rutilus, assembly GCA_028644305.1. Lineage (NCBI taxonomy): Eukaryota > Metazoa > Chordata > Mammalia > Rodentia > Sciuridae > Xerus > Xerus rutilus. The sequence goes on along the minus strand of CM053407.1, from coordinate 25,456,274 downwards.
CTCCACCCACCGCCCACTTATATGGTTAATCTCCAGGCTGGCGGCAACATCTGCCCCTGGATCCCCACTCTGATCTTCCAGCTTACTCAGCTACGCAAGGCCTGTCAAGATGCTGACCCTTCCTCTCCCTTTTTTCTTCAACTCCTGGAGTCCTGGTCCTCCTCTCTCCAAACTCCCTTTGATTGGTTTTCCCTTCTCAAGGCAGTCCTCTCCACTTCCCAATACCTTCAACGGAAGGCTTCTTACCTAGAACTTGTAGAAGAACGGGCTCATCACAATATAACACAAGGTCTTAATTTTTCCATGGATATGCTATCAGGCGGGGTGACTTTACGACCCCCAGTCTCAGGTGTTTGTTGGCAATCTTATTTACTTTGCACAAGTCAAGGACAGTGCTCTTAGAGGCCTACACAATTTGAGCCCTCCCACTCCTCAGGAAGTTTTCAAAAATCTTATTCAAAGTCCTGATGAATGGTTTCCTGATTTCTTGGCTCATGTCATCCAGGCTGTTGAAAAGAAAGTAAATTTTGGCCCAGTCCAAGACACCCTCATTTGGCAACTCGCCAATTCCACTTCTAAAGCAGCAATTGCCCCAGTTAGACATGAGGGCCTTAATAAATGGGTTTCTGCCACTGAGGAAGTTTCCACCCTTAACGACTCAATTTCGGCCCTCAAGTCATGCTTAACTCCCAACATTCCTTCAGCCTTCATGGGCCACTCTCAAGCCCCTGTTGGGGATGCAACAAACCTGGGCATATGGCCCACAACTGTCCCTCTAATCAGTCATCTGAGTTACCAAGGAAGCCCTGCAACCCATGCCTTCATTGCAAAAAGGGGTATCATTGGGCCTGAGCCTGTTGCTCCAATCCTTTAAACTCCAACAGGGGCAACCCTCAACCCCGTCAAATAAGAGGGTCCCTACCCCTCAGGTCAATTGGACAGTACCTTTGCTCCCCACAAAACCTAGCATGACTATTTATCTTGATGGGAAACCCATTAAAGGTCTCATCAACACTGGAGATGACATTACTATTATTGACACTGAGACTATCTCCTTTTTCCCCTCCTGGAAATCCACCAATGGATCTAATACCCTTGGTGTTGGTGGCTCCACCTCCTTCCATAAAGTAACTTCACAGGTGATATGGAAGGATGCCGATAGCAACTCTGGGTACACCACCCTCTCATAGCTGAGGTTCCCAACACACTATGGGGATGAGATTTACTTTTAAAAATGGATGTAGTCCTCACCACAGATGACAAGGCTCCTCATGATGAGTTGATAGTTCATGACAAGGTAGGCCTCTCTGGGAGGAACCCCCAATTCTAATGGCCACTGCCCCACTGTTGGATCTCATCCGCCTAAGTGGGGTGGACACTTCACCCTACTGCGTGGAGCAGTGGGCTATTCTTGAGCCTAGGCTTTCAGCACTAGAAAACCTATGCATGAGCAACTTGCTTTAAATCATATTGAGCCTTCAACTAGCTCTCATAATCCTCCCATTTTTGTCATTCCCCCCCCAAAAAATCAAGCAAATGGAGATTATTACAGGACCTTAGACATATCAACAAGAAAATGGAAAAAATGGGCACATGTCAAGGCGGCCTTCCTTTCCCCTCAGTCATCCTGATTGACCACTATATAGCTACCATTGACATTAGGGATTTTTTTTTTCTCCATCGCTCTTCATGAGGCAGACAGGACTTACTTTGCCTTTTTGGTCTGGGAACACAGTTTTATTTTACCTGGAAACTATGATATACCTGATAGAAAATTCTCATAAAATAAAGACTGGGCATGGTGGCAAAGGCCTATAAGCCCAGCAGCTTGGGAGACTGAGGCAGGAGAATTGCAAACCCAGCCTCAGGAATTTAATGAGGCCCTAGGCAACTCAGTGAGACCCCTGTCTCTAAATAAAGTTTTGAAAAGAGCTGGGAATGTGGCTCAAAGTTAAATTACCCCTGGGTCCAATCTCTAGTACCCACAAAAAACCAGAAAATTAGAGGGCACATATACTGATACCTACAAAGTACAGCATTTTGAATATATTAAGTTACAATTCTTCCACACTTATACTTCTGGTCTCAGTATGGTGATTATTTTAAAAACAGAGTATTTTATCAATTTACATGGAGGTAACAGTTTGTCATTTTGGTTTTTACTCTCCCCTTTTCTACAGCATCTCTTCTAGACAACAGAGACTTCTTGCTTCCAGGAAGTGCTTGATATGCACTGCATTATGCCACCAAAGACAGGGTGTAAGCACTATAGTTAACATATGTTATGGTTTGGATGTGAGTGGTCCCCCAAAAGCTCATGTGAGAGACAGTGCACTAAGGTTCACAGGTTAAATGATTGGATTATGAGAACTGTGATACAATCGATGGCCAAATCCACTTACGTGATTAGCCAGGTGGTGACTGTAGGAAGGTAAGGTGGGCTAGAGGAGGTAGGTCACTGTGGGTGTGCCCTTGGGGGTACATGTTTTGTCCCTGGTAAGCAGAACTCTTTCTCTGCTTCCTTGTTGCCATATCTGAGATGCTTTTCTCTACTATGCACTTTCACCATGATGTTCTGCCTCATCTTGGGTCCAGACCTCTGAAACTGTGAGCCAAAATAAACCTTTCCTCCTTTATGTTGCTTCTGTCAGGTCTTTTGCTCATAGCAACAAAAAAAGCTGACTAAAACAACATACGTATGAAAGCACCTAGCCTGCAGGCTTGGCATAATACCCACTTTAGAAATTTGTTGAATGATTTGAATGAATGAAACTTTATTGAGTAGAGTAGCTTAAAGATTTCTGATTGAGAATGTTGTGAATCGTAGTTTTGTTCCTGTTGACATAGATTTGGGCTTCCTCTTTTTTTTGACTTTATTTTCCTGTGATTTAAGAAAAATGATTTAATGATTTCATGGAAATGTTGACACTAACATCACCATGTGAGATGATACTAATTATCTTTGAAGTGGGAATTTCCATTTCTCTCCTTAGATATTTTCTCTAGGATTTCAAGTAATCTGGGTGACTATAGTGAACATTGAAAGAGTTAAGTGCACATTGATGCCAGTAGCCCTGGAAATAAACTTCCTTTAAGTTTCATAATCAGCAAAAAAGGGTCATGAACAAGGAAATGGGGTTTACAAGGGGTCAGAAACAAACCTGTTGGGATTCAAGTAGGAAAGGAACATGATTGGAACTCTGCCATATTGGTGGTGATATGGGGATAACAAACTCTCCAAGAAGTAAATCTACTTAGTACACAAGTTTATCAGTCTTTATTGTAGAAAAAAATAGGATAAGTCAAAAAAATAAATAGAAGAAAGAATCTATGTTCGTAATTTTGCATTGATTTTTAATTTATAGAATTAGAAACTTGGCTGGTTATGTATGTAGCAAAAAAAATTAAAGCAAAGCATGAAGGAATATAATTATGATTCTAACAGTGTGGAACACACAGCTAGGACTCTGATGTACTGTCAAATGGTTACAGAAAGAAGAAATGTGAAAATCTGGGTTTGTGGGAGCAAGCACAAACTGCAACAGGATTAGAAGGGAATATTCAAAATTCTAACATTCTGTTGTTAAAAACATATTCACTGTCTTGAGAAATTTTAAAAAGTTTTTGTCATATCTTCCCATTAAATATCAAAATAAAAAATGGTATTTATAAATGTTTTAATATAGTTTCTCCAGATGTACTACAGTAATTTAACTGTCTGTTTTGCCAAACTGCGAATAATCTGTTGTAACTATCTTGTGTTCTGTTAATGTGGTGTGAAGATGTAGACAGCCTTCTGTTCTCTTATTTACAGGGTCTCTTAACTTTGTGTCTCCGCTGGTAGTAATTCATTTTTTTTTTTTTTGCTAAAAGGTAACAGAGTTACAAGTGCAAAACATTTATTTAGTTTGTTGAGATTTATAAAAACATGCCCATTCTCTAAACGTTTGGGGGCATGAACCAGATAAGAACATATGGTGTAATCTATTATTTTCTTAACTCTAGTTATATGGAAAGGCATTGTTGAAATGTCAATGAGGAACTCTCAGATTGCTCTCCTTGGAACAATGATTTCTTGGATAATGTTCAGTTAAATTTAATACAAGAACATTTTATTTTCTTCAAGTAATCGGCCAAGGCCATTGGTTTCAATCTTTTTAAAATGTTAGTATGTATTTGGAATTCCTTCCTACTCCTAGAAGTTCAATTGACCCATTATTTTTTGTTATAGGGTGTGTTATTTCAGAGTATGTTGTAGTGTACTTGAAGCAAATTTACAGTGTATTCAGATTGCAAAAGTTCATGACATTTTTCTTTAAGACTTAGAGATTTAATTCCTAAATGCAAATAGTAAAAAAAAAATAAGGCTTTTCAAAGTGTAATTTTATTCAGGTAAAATTTATATTTCCATGGTAATGGTTACAGAATGCTTAAAGTTTTCTTCAGTAGTATAAAAATGACCATACTGATCAGAGAAAGAACAGATGGATGATGCCAAGGTAATATTTCTGAAAATTGAACTTCTATTTTTTAACAGAAGAAAATACAAAAAAAATGTGTTTTTAAGGTATGTGGCCAGCACTAAAGTTGAAGGGAGATCCACTCATTTGGAGGTTTCTGCTTTGATTTGCTATTAAGTGATTGATAGCAGTTCTGAAATACTAATCAGTTTTTCCCAGTTTATTTTTACTTTTTTCCCTCTAAATTCCTCCTGGTGTTTACACATACATGTACACCACACACACTTCAGTTTATTCTCTAGGGGTAGGGTGGAATGATTGTTTTTTGTTTGAAATTGCATCTTGATTTTATGAATTTTTTTTAAGAAAGTCTTGGTTAAACCCTTGGGGTACTCAGATTTTAGGGATTTAAACTACCTTTTTTTTTCCCTAAAAAATTTTGAATACCACTGAGAATCTCAAATGTAATAGGATTATATTATTATTATTATACTTTTCTGGACAGATTCATATGGCCTGTTGACAATCTCTGAGAACACCCTCTATTTGGAGAAGACTCTATTATGTCATCTACTGTTAACCCAAAGCCTGTCAAGGAATATGACATAGCTTGGGGAAATAGAGCATAAATCCCTGAAAGACTGGCCCACTGAAATTTTTCTCATTCGACAATCAGCACTATTAACATATAGTAAAACAAAGTTAGGTTGAAGTTAGAAGAAGAAAATTATGAGAGAAAATAGAGGAATATTTCTCCTAAGTTGAGATGCTTATGGTGTCTAGTGGTTTGCTAATATTTTTCATTTATCATTAATGCTTTTTAATCTAGTTAACTGATAATAGACATAGTGAAATATCATGACACTGCCTAGCATTTAATAATAAGTTTCATATAGGCTCAAAGCATTTTATATCCAAAAAGTTAATTACTTGCTCAGTATTTCATAACCAGAGAAAGTAGATCTGTATTCTTGGGCCTTCCTACCTATCATTCCAGCCCATATCTCTGCTGAGTTTTTGGATCCATGCTGATCATTGTAAGCTGAAATGACTGCAGAGAGAGAACTAAGACTCAGTACATCAATAGGGATGCTTATCTCGCACTTTGAATCTACTCTTACTCTTTTATTTCCCATATCATGAAATACATGCTTTACTTCTCCCTATCTGGAACACCATACAGAATCAGTGGCAAGTCCTTTAGATTCAGCCTCCTTAATATCTCTGATATGACCAGTATTCATATTGCCTCTACTTTTGTTTCTTCATTCATTTTTTAAATCACTATTAGATTTTTAGCAACATGTTTTTAGTTCTTTTTCCTGCCAATAATTTACAGCCCTCCAATTTGTCAAAGTAATTTTATAAAATTCCAACCTGAACCTGATGAAATCTTCTTAAAGCCCTTTAATAACTCCAGACTACATGTGTTAAAAAATACAAATAGTTTGGATACAAGTTCATTAGTGATTTAGCTTTGACTTATCTTCCCATACTTTCTACTTAGTCTCCATAAACATACAGTGCATACTTATCTTTTAGAGTCACCATTATTTGCAGTAGATCTTTAAAGCTTATTCTTCTTGTCTAATTAAAACTTGTACTTTTTTTCTTTTCTTTTTCTCTTCTTTCTTTCTTTCTTTCTTTCTTTGTATTGGGGATTGAACTCAGGGGTATTTGACCACTGAGCCACAACCCCAGCCCTATTTTGTGTATTTTATGTAAAAACAGGGTCTCACTGAGTTGCTTTGCACCTCACAGGTGCTGAGGCTGGCTTTGAACTTGTGATTCTTCTGTTTCAGCCTCCCAAAGTGCGGGATTACAAACTTGTGGCACTGTACCTGGTGAAATTTGTATTTTTGATCATCATCTCACCTCTTCCTTGGTGAGTATCTTCCCTCAGGCTCTGGAAACCAGCCTCCTACTCTCTATTGCTATTTGTTCACTTTTTATAGATTCCACATATATGTGAAATTATATTTTATCTTAACAGTGTCTGTCTTATTTCATTTAGCATAACACATACAGATTCCACCATGTTGTCAAAAATTACAGGAGTCCTCCCTTTTTTCTTAGAGCTAAAAAGTTTTCCATGGTGTACATATACCACATATTCTTTATATATACATTTGGTGATGGGCATCTGAGTGACTTCATATCTTTTCACTATGAATAAGGCACAGTGAATATGGGAATGCAGGTATCTCTCAAATATGCTTATTTCCATCTCCATGGATATATGCTCAGATGTGGGTTTATGGATGATATAGACATTCCATTTTTAGTTTTCTGAGAAAACTTTCTACTGTTTTTCTTAATGATTGCATTAATTTACTTACCCAACAACAATGATTGTAATAAATAATAATGGAATGTATATTTTAAAATTGCTGAAAGAATACATTTTAAATGTTTCTACAACAAAAATGACAAGTATGTGGTTGGATGAATTTGTTAATCAGACTCCTTTAACCATTTCACATGGGGAACACATATCAAAACAGTATGTTGTACTTCACATACATAGTAAATATTTTTAAATTAAAATGAAATTTAAAAGTCTCAGTATAAGTTATGGGGGTACAGTTTTAAAAAATTTTATATGATGTTTTAGCAATCTCATATGAGACATCTTTAAACCAAGTGTCAAAGATAGCCAGTATTCCTCTAGCTATTAAGAATAAATGGTGGGCTGGGATTGTAGCTCAGCAGTAGAGCGCTTGCCTCGCATGCGTGAGGCCCTGGGTTCGATCCTCAGCACCACATACAAAGCAATAAAATAAAGACATTGTGTCCATCTACAATTAAAAATAAAATAAAATCATAAATTTAAAAAAAAAAAAAAAAAAAAGAATAAATGGTGAGGACTGCCCCATCAATCTGTGCAGAACTCAGGCAGGCCCAGGAAAATCTTGCCCACACTTGAGGAGACCAGGCAGGCCCAGGAAAGCCCTTCAAATCCATGAGGAGCCCAGGCCCAAACACAGAACTGGCCACCTGCTGAAGACCACACCCTCACACCACAATGTTGTATCTCCAAACAGGCCACCCAAAGCCATCATTCAGCTTGCCCTTTCAACTTCATCTCTAAAAGTGTTTGTCACCATCTTGGGACACCTCCACCACCACCTCGGGTTACCTCACTGCTGCCTCTGGCATATTCAGCTGAGGTAGCTTCCACCTTAGGACAATGACTGGGGCCTGGAAGCCCAACATCAAGGTACCTACAGGCTTGATGTTACTGCTGCCACCAACAAGGGGCATGGCCACTTCCATCTAGGGACAATAACCAGGACTTGGAAAACCATAACCAAGGTCCCTGTGGGCCCAGTTGCACCAGAGATATTTCTACTATGTGTACTAACAGACACCATTCTGTTGCAGAGGCCACAGGTAGCCTTGCATGGAGAAACCTCAATCTCCTTTTTCTCCTGCTAACAGCCAATTTCTTTTGATTACCCTTTCACTTGTCCTATAATCTAATACCTCTATATACCTACATCCTATCTCATAAACATCACAGCCTGCACCCCACGATCCCATATTAGAAATGGTAAACCCTTAAGCAAACCTACTGGCTATGTGGTAGAAAATAATTGAACTCATCTGTTTATAGTGACAAAACTGTAAATGTGAAAATAGAAGCTAATTGATTTATGGCTGCATATTGTTTGCATTGAGTGCTTTAACATTGATATCCACCTTAAAGGTGAGATATTGGTAACCTGAAAAGACATGGCAAGATTATAATGTAAAAGCTGCAATACCTCAGATCTGTACTGCAAGAGAGGAAGACAGACAACATGAAAAAACAAGGGAGGAAAGTGCTTCAAACAAACCAAGATACAACAATAGAATCTATTGATAGCGTAGTAGATGAAATGTGAAAGAATGAATTCAGAATATGCATAATTAAAGTGACCTGCGAACTAAAGAATGACCTAAGTGAACGAATATAGGCAAAAATTGATCACTCCAACAAAGAGATAAGAGAGAAAATACAGGTAGCAAGAGACTACTTCAAGAAAGAGGTTGAGATTCTGAAATAAAAACAAATGAACAAAAAACCAAACAGAAATCCCTGAAATGAAGGAAACAATAAACCAAATAATAAAACTCAATAGAAAACATCAACAACAGACTAAATCACTTGGAAGACAGAACCTCAGACAATGAAGACAAAATACACAATCTTGAAAATAGAGTTGACCATGCAGTGAAGATGGTAAGAAACCATGAACAGAATATCCAAGAATTATGGGATAACATCAAAAGACCAAACCTAAGGTTTATCAGGATAGAGGAAGGCAAAGAGATTCAAACCAAAGGAATGCACGATCTCTTCAGTGAAATAATTTCAGAAAATTTCCCAAACAAGAAAAATAAATTGGAAAATCAAATACAGGAGGCTTAAACCAAGTGTACAAAATTACAAAAGATCTATACCAAGATACATAATGAAAATGCCTAAAATATAGAATAAGGGTAGAATTTTAAAGGACACAAGTGAGAGGAATCAGATTATATATAGGGAAAGACCAATTCAGATGTCAGCAGGTTTTTCAATCCAGACCCTCAAAGCCAGGAGAACCTAGACCAACATATATCAAGCTCTGAAAGAAAATGGATGCCAACCAAGAATCTTATATCCAGCAAAATTAAGCTTCATATTTCATGACTACATAAAAATCTTCCATGATAAACAAAAGTTAAAAGAATTTAAAGCAAGAAAGCCTTCACTATAGAATATTCTTGGCAATGTATTCCATGAGAAGGAAATGAAAAACAACAATGAAAATGTGCAAAGGGAGGAGCTACACTAAAGGAAAGGCCGATCAAAGGAGAAAACAAGTCAAGAACCAAAAATAAACCAAAATGACCAGGAATACAAATTATATCTCAATAATAACCTTGAATGTGAATGAGCTAAACTCATCAATTAAAAGACATATATTGGCACATAAGATTTAAAAAAAAAAAAGACCCAACAACATACTGCCTTCAAGAGACTCATCTCACAGGAAAAGAAATCCACAGACTGAAAGTTGACAATCAATAAGTGGCCTAAGGCGCTGAACAGACACTCCTCAGAAGAAATACAAATTGATCAGCAAATAAATAATAAAATAAATGTTTAAAAAATGAATAAACCTATAACTCTGAGGTTAACAAAAAGAATAAATAGTGTACCGGGCGTGGTGTCACACATCTGTAAACCCAATGACTTGGGAGAGTGAGGCAGGAGGATAACACATTCAAGGCCAGCCTCAGAAACTCAGTGAGACCCTGTCTGAAAGTGAAAAATAAAAAGGGCTGGGTATGTAGCTCAGTGGTAAAGCCCTGCTGGGTTTAATCCCTAGAACCAAACACAACACAACAGTGCAATATCTAAACATCTCAGTCACAACTTGAGTGTAAATTATCTTAGCCTTGTGCAATCTCCTTTGACATTAGACAGGCTTTGAGTTTTAAAGGATGTCCATATGCACTTAAGTTCTATAATAAATGCTAATTTTTAGATCTTTTAAAATTTTGATATCATTTCAAACTTACAGAATAGTTGCAAGAAGAGGAACTTCCATGCACCCCTTAGGCAGTTTCTAGTTACTTATATTTTTCTACATTTGCTTTATTATCAATCTCTCTCTCCCTCTTTCTCTCTTACACATATACATGCACACACACACATACACACACATTATTTTTTCTTAAACTTCTTAGAATAAGATTGAGATTCTCTACTTTCTGTTCTACTAAATAATTTAGTATGTCTTTCCTAGGAACAAAAACATTTTCTTCCAGAGTACAATGTACTTATCAAGGTCAATATTGAAACAAAACTATTATCTAATCTCTAGCTCATAATCAATTTTTCTCAATAAGAAATTCATCCAGCATGCACACTGATTTGTTCAGTTTATTTTACACAGCAAAATGTGTGTGAGAGTCATATATTACGTTGTTTGGTGAATATTTCACTACTTTTGCCTTTCATTGGTGACTATTTCACAACTATACTACAGTATATTCATGACAGTGAATAGTTTTTTTTCATTTTTTGGCAATTGTGAGACAAGCTACCACAAACACTTTTGTTCAATATTTTCTTAAGGCTGAGGTTTTTTATTTCTCTTGGGAAATACCTAGGATTGAAAGTACTGGATCAAGATATAGTGTAGATGTAATGTTTATGTGTACAGAAACTGTCTCGAAGTACTTGTACCCTTTTACATTACTTTCAAGGGTTTATGAGAGTTTCAAATAGCTCTACATCTTTTCTAATAGTTGTGCGGCCAGTCGGGTTAAGACATTTTCAGTATTGTTTATGAATATCTCATTGTGGTTTTTGCTTGCATTTGTCTGATGACTAATGATTGAGCTCCTTTTTTCTCTTTATTAGCCATCATATTCCTTTTTTTTATTGTCTATTCAAGTCTTTCCCCCATTTTTATTAGGTTCTTTGCCTTTATATTGCTGAATATAAATTTATATGTCACAAATATGTTAGTCAGTTACATGTCATTTCGTGTTTTACAAATATTTTTTACCACCTGTGGTTTGCCTATACATCTCCTTACTGGTGTATTTTCTTTATGAGCATACACTTTTAATTTTAATGAATTAAAATGTAATGCTTTAAAAAGGATATAGCTTTGCTTTCTGTGTCCAGTCTAAAAAATCAATATCTAACCCTAAGTCATAAAGATATTCTCTCATGTTTTTCTCAAGAAACTCTGGGGCATTAGCTTTGAACTTTAGGTTTATAATCTGTCTCAAGTTAATTTTTATATATCATGTGAAATAGTGGTTGAAGTTCTTTTTTTTTTTTTTAATCGAATATTCTATTACCTCGGTAACATTTACTGAAAAGGCTTTCCTTTCCCAATTTAATTACTTTGGCACCTTTATTGAAAATAAACTGAATGAGATATCTGTTTCTACATGGCATATAGAAAACTGGAAAAAGTGCCTTGTCCCTTCTAAAAGTTATAAGAGGCTGGACAAGCCACAAAGTCATAACCTTTGAGACTGACAAAGAGCAGGGAAACCAAGTAACATGGAATACCAGAGGGAAAAGGCCTCTTCAGGGATTGACAGCACAGAGTGGTTTCTCTGTCTGAGGCAGCGTTTGGGAGGAAAGGTGGCTCCCAGACAAGCAGATTAAGCAGAGTCACTTAAAAATGTAACGTAATATCCTAATGCCAAGTCTAGGCGTCCTGGAGTTTCACACGGGGCAGACTTAGCTTAGTACGTGGTTAGATACCAAAGGAACCTCACGCAAAATTTTTGCAGATCTTCTTTTCCATTTTAGTCAGCATAGCAGCCAGAACTCCCCTCCTTGCCTGCTCTGCTCAGAGGGACCCTGGGCCCTGTTTGTGCCTATTGCTTTGCACTGCATCTGGAAAGCGCTTCCAGGAAGAAAGCCAGTGTGTTTATTGGGCTTTCCAAGGCACTTCTTGACATGTTGTTCTATTCCTTGCCTCTGGCCCTCTAAAAGGAGTTGCTTTATATAACTTATGAAGTTCTACAGTTGTTTTTGGCTAGAGGGCTGGTCTGACTGGTGTATGTTATTTTCCAAGCCTTGTGCTTGCTAATAAAAACAAGAGAAAAAAATCTGCATGGCATAATAACAATACAGAGGAAAATCTCTTTAATAAAATAGATTGATAAGTACATTTTAATCATTTTAAAATAAACTATATGAAATATATTTTCTGATTTGTAAGATTCATCTTTAAAACATGTGATTTTTATATACCTAACATTGTTTTATTTTGTTATACTATTTCCTTCCTTATGGTCAAAGTGACCTGCCACAACTCCTGACTCCTCTGGGTGCTGTATGCTAGAGGTGCATTATGGTTGGAATGAGGTCAAGACGTAATGTACAGGTCCTACACCTCTAACATGTGTGATTCAACCCCAAGGGTCCATAGTGGTCCACCAGCAGCCCAGAATCTTTAACTTGCCTTATGTCCAATGTGAGAGAGAGTCACCCAAGTCACTGTGTCTACATCATTATAGTGGCTAAATCATACAAGACCCCACAGGAAAAAATAAACAAGCAAAAAACCTTTCCAAAGAGCTAGAACAATCCTCTGATCCTTTTTCCAGGCTGTTGTCCAGACCTGGGGCTCAAACATGGAGATCTGGGAAGTCCAGGTGGGTTGAAAAAGTCTGAGCTTCTCAGAGCCTATGTATTGGATAGAAGGTCAGAAAATGTCTGAAGTAGAGAAGTATGCACTGGAGTTCATGTTTATGCCCAGTCTGGACTATGCCCAGATGACAGTGCTGTTCTTGATCCTTCATCTTAGTATAATAGTAAGATTTCATTTTGTTTTTTTAAGTACTGGGATCAAACCCAGGGAGTCATGCATGCTAAGCAAACAGTGAGCCCCAAGACTTCAAAAATTTTGAAAATGCTTCTGGAGGTACATATCCTCTGAGGTACAAGGTTTAGGGAAGAGGCCTAACTTGTCTGGATCCAAAAGCAGTATTGAGCCAGTATTTGAATTAAAATGTCTAGAATATTCAGACTTTCAAAGCTGTTGATGGGAACAGTTTTGTTAAATGGAGATAACGTCGAACTAATTAAGTATGAATGATAATTTCTGAATATTCAATGTGACCATATTTAAAAATTCATAGTAATTTAAGAATATAATAAAGCTACATATACACACATATAAATTGATCCTTTTACTTAAAACTCCTCCTGGAGGAAAGGGGAGACAGAACACCAAGGAATCTTATATGATATTCCTGAATTTGTGCAACCAATGTGTGATTACACTGTTGAGGAATTTTATATTATCAGAAGATTCAAGAAGCTTCAGTGAACTGGAACTATTCATACTTCTTCACATGTCCATACAGCTACTTTTTTTTCACATTTTCACTTTGAGTTTTTCAAAATCCCATACCCTATTTGCTATCCATTAAATACTGGTTCTGATTGCATTTATTATTTGTTCCTTTTAGATATAGATGACAGTAGAATGTATTTTGACATATCATATATGCATGGACTATAACTTCCCATTCTTGTGGTTGTACATGATGTGGAGTTAATCTGGTTGTGTATTCATACATGAAAATAGGAAAGTTATGTCCAATTTGTTCTACTATCTTTTCTATTCCCATTCCCCATCCCTTCCCTTTATTTCCCCCTGTCCAATATGATGATTCTCCATTCTTCCCTCCCTGCCACCTGTTGTGAGTCAGAATTCTCATATCAGAGAGAACATTTGGCCTTTGATTTTCTGGGATTGGCTTATTTCACTTAGCATAATAGTCTCCAGTTCTGTTCATTTACTTACAAATGCTATAATTTAATTCTTCTTCATGGATGACTAATATTCCATTTTGCATATACACCACATTTTCTTTATCCATTCATCTATTGAAGGTATCTAGGTTGGTTCTATAGCTTAGCTATTGTGAATTGAGCTGCAATAAATATCAATGTAGCCTGTTCTGTTCCTTTGCCCATTTATTGATTGGGTTAATTGTATTTGGGGGGTTATGTTTTTTGAGTTCCTTATATATCCTGGTGATTAGCACTCTATCTGATGTGCATGTGGCAAAAATTTTCTCCCCAAATGTAGGCTCTCTCTTCACCTCACTATTTCTTTTGCTGAGAAGCAGCTTTTTAGTTTGAATCCATCCCATTTATTGATTCTTGATTTTATTTCTTATACTTTAGATGTCCTGTTAAGCAAGTTGGGGCCTAATCCAACATGATGAAGATTTGAACCTACTTTTTCTTCTCTTAGGCTTAGAGTCTCTAGTCTAATTCCTAGGTTCTTGATCCTCTTGAGTTGAGTTTTGTGCAGGGTGAGAAAAAGGGATTTATTTTCATTTTGCTGCATATGGATTTCCAGTTTTCCCAGCACCATTTGTTGAAGAGGCTATCTTTTCTCCAGTGTATGTATTTGGCGCCTTTGTCTAGTATGAGATAGTTTATTTAGGTGGATTTGTTTCTGTGTCTTCTATTCTGTTCCTTTGGTCTATATATCTATTTTGGTGCCAATACCATGTTTTTTTGGTTACTATGGTTCTGTAGTATAATTTAAGTTCTGATATTGTGATGTCTCCTGCTTCACTTTTTTGCTGAGGATTGCTTTGTTTATTCTAGGCCTCTTATTTTTCAAAGTGAATTTCCTGACTGCTTTTTCTATTTTTATGAAGAATGTCATCAGAACCTTAATAGGAACTGTATTAAATCTGCATAGCACTTTGGGTTATATAACCATTTTCATAGTATTAATTCTGCCTATCCAAACACATGGGAGATCTTTGCATCTTCTAGATCATCTTCAATTTTTTTCTTTAGTGTTCTGTAGTTTTCATTGTAGAGGTCTTTTGCCTTTTTTGCTAGATATCCCCAAATATTTTATTCTTTTTGTGAATGTGATAGTTTTCCCAATTTCTCCTTCAATTGATTCATCACTGATGTATAGAAATGTAATTAATTTATCAGTGTTAATTTTATATCCTATTGCTTTGGTGAATTCATTTATGAGTTCTAAGAGTTTTCTGGTGAAGTTTTTGGGTCTTCTAAGTATAGAATCATATCATTGGCAAATAGTGATTGAGTTTTTTTTTTCTTATTTATATCCCTTTAATTTATTTCATTTGTCAAATTGCTCTGGCTAGAATTTCTAGGACTATGTTGAAGAGAAGTGATAAAAGAGGGCTCCCTTGTCTTTTTCCAATTTTTAGAGGGAGTGTTTTCAATTTTTCTCCATTTAGAATGATGTTGGCCTTGAGTTTACATAACGTTTACAATTTTGATGTTTGTTCCTCTTATCCTTCATTTTTCTAGAGTTTTGAGCCTAAAGGGATTCTATATTTTGTCAAATGCTTTTTCTGCATCTATTGACATAACCATGCGATTTTTGTCCTTTAGTCTATTGATGTGATAAATTATATTTATTGATTTCCATATGTTAAACCAACCTTGTATCCCTGGAATGGACTCCATTTGATCATGATAAACTATCTTTTTAATATGTTTTTGTGTGTGATTTGCCAGGATATTATTAAGAATTTTTGCATCTATGTTCATGAGGGATATTGGCTTGAAGTTTTCTTTCCTTGATGTGTCTTTGTCTGTTTTTAGCATCAGGGTGATACTATCTTCATAGAATAAATTCAGAAATGTTACCTGTTTTTCTACTTCATGGAATAATAGGTTCTGATTATTGTTGGTATTTCAGTAGTGTCTATTGTGACATTTCCTTTTCATTACAAATTTTAGTAATTTGAGTTTTTTCTCTCTCATTTTAGCTTGGCTAAGGGTTTATTAACTTTATTAATTTTTTCAAATAACCAACTTTTTGTTTTGTTGACTTTTTTGTATTGCTTCTCTTGCTTCAGTTTAATTAATTTCACTTCTGATTTTAATTATTTCCTGTCTTCTGTTTTTGTGTTGATTTGTTCTTCTTCTTCTAGGGCTTTGAGATGTAATGTTAGGTTATTTATTTGTTGACTTTATTTGTTACAAGAAATGAGCTCAGTGCAATAAATGAAAAGCTTAGCACTGCCTTCATGATGTTGCAGAGTTTTGATATGTTTTATTGTTATCTCATTTATCTCTAAGTAATTTTTAAATTTCTTCTGCTATCCATTCATCATTCAATAGCATATAATTTAGTCTCCTGTTATTAGAGTAGCTTCTATTTTTTATCTTATTCCATTATGACATGATAGGATGTAAGGTATTATCTCTCTGTCTTTATTTTTGTATTTGCTAAGAGTTGCTTTGTGATCTAAGATATGGTCTACTTTAGAGGAGGATCCATGTGTTGCTGAGGAGAAAGTGTATTCAGTCATTAATGGATGAAATATTCTAAATATGTTTGTTAAGTCAAAATTATTAATTGTATTTTTTTAATTCTATAGCTTCTTTATTTAATTTGTTTGGAGAATCTACCCAGTGGTGATAGAGGTGTGTTAAAATCACCCAGTATTATTGTGCGGTGGTCCATTTGCTTCTTGAAATTGAGAAAGATTTGCTCGATGTATGTGGATGCTCCATTGTTTGGGGCATTTTTACATTTGCTATGTCTTGTGGATGTATAATACCCTAAGCAGTATGAAATGTCTCTTCTGATTAACTTTGGCTTGAAGTTCACTTTGTCTGATATGATGCTAGAAATCCCTGCTTGTTTGTGTGATCCATGTGAAAGTTTTTTCCCATCTTTCACCTTCAGTGTGTGGATGTCTTTGCCTATGAGATAAATCTCTTGGAGTCAGCATATTGTTGGGCCTTGTTTTTTAATCCATTCTGCCAGTCTATGTCTTTTGATGGATGAGTTTAGGTCATTTACATTCAATGTTATTATTTAGGTATGAATTTTATTTCCTGTTATTTTGAATTATTTCTGGTTTTTAATTCAAATTATTTTCTCCACCAATTCACTGGTCTTTTAATGTAGTTTCTCCCTGTGCTGGTGTTCACTTTTATTTTTCATTTCTTCTCCATGAAATATTTTATTCGATATGTTTTGTAGTGCAAACTTTCTAGTTGTATTTTTTTAACATTTGCTTAACATGGAAGCTTTTTTATTTTATCACAATTCTGAAGCTTAATTTTGCTGGGTGGGTGTAGTACTCTTGGCTGGCATCCATTTTCTTTCAGAGCTTCGTATATATTATTCCAAGATCTCCTAGTTTTGAGGATCTGGATTGAAACATCAGCTGAGATCCAGTTTGATTTCCCTCTAAATGTTACCTGTTATTTTTCTCTAACAGTGTTTCAAATTCTATTCTTATTCTGTATGTTAGACATTTTCATAATAATGTGCCTTTGTGTGGGTTTGTTGCATTTGAATATTTGAGGTCCTGTAAGCCTCCTGTATTGTTTGATTTTCCACTTTATTCTTTAGTTCTGGGAAATTTTCTTATATTACCTCATTGAAAAAATTTTGTGTGCCTTTGATTTGTATCACCGTGCCTTCATTTATCCCAATAAATCTTAAATTTGGTCTTTTCAGGTTATTCCATATTTCTTGGTAGTTCTTTTCATCATCTCTTAACATCTGTTTTCCATGGCCAACTTTGTTTTTAAGATTATGTATTTTGTCTTCATTGCTTGAAACTGTCTTCCAAGTTATCTAGTCTGTTGATAATAATTTCACTTGAATTTTTAATCTGGTTTATTGATTCCTTCATTTTGAGGATTTATGCTTGCATTTTTTAAAAAATATCTCTTTATTGAAATGATCTGTAACTTCTTGTATTTTCTCTCTGATTTCATTCCTTTACTTTGCAGATCAGTTTAACTACATACATTCTAAACTCCTCCTCTGACATTTCTTCCATTCTGGTGTCAATGGATTCTGTTTTTGAAATATCTTGGTTTTGAGGGGTTATTTGTTCCTTTGCTTTTTCATGTTGTTTGTATGTCTACCCATCTAACAGTATGGATCTGAGGCAGTAGAGTTTCTACCCTGTGGACTTACAGTGTTCTTGAGGGTTTCCAGTACCTCATTGTTTAGGAGGAGACAAATAATAACAACCAATGCATATACAGCAATAAACCAAAAAGTACCTACCACAACATCTAAAATGTAAATTATTACAATAAACATAAATGATATGATCAGTTATAGCCTATAATAAAAACAGCAAGTTTGCAAAAGGTTTATTCAAATGATGTACAGGGAGAGAGCAGAAGTGATATAGGATGTGATAATTATGAGGGAGGAGGAGAGAAGTTAGAGGTAAAAATAATAAATGAAGGGTGAAAGAGCAATAGAGTTTGGCTGTTAGCAGAAAAAAAAGAGAGGATGAGAATCAAGTGAAACAGGTAAGAGAAAAATATAAAGTAAAAAATTTTAAAAATTAAAAATAAAAAGATACAAACAAAACTAAAATGTAGTACTCAAATATTCTAGTCCTCAAAAAAACTGATCCATGAAAAATAATTGGCTTCAAAAATTCTAGAAATGTGAATAACGCACAAACATGAGTATATATAGATGTCCATGTTCTATCAAGGCCTCAATTAAATAGAGAAAAGAAAAATAAAGTGAGAAAAAAATCTTTATGAGAAGTTAAAAAATTCTTTCCATTGGAGCTCAAAAGATTCTCAGCTTCTCTTCTGAGAAGTTTTAGGTCATCTGGAGAATGATGCTCCACTCTCTGTATTGCTGGAATGAGAGACAAATTCCCTAGCTGAAATTCCTAGAGGCAGTGTTGAGGCTTAAGTTGGCTCCAGGCTCTTTGCTGAATGCCATTTGCTCTGGAGATTTTAAATCAGCATACCTCCAGGGCCTACTACTTGCTGGTCTATGCTGGAAGACTGTACCATAGGGATATCTCCTGAGTTCCACTCATGTGTGGAGGAGCCAATTCTTAGTCCTGTATGTCACCTGTGGACCTCTCCATTTTCTCATCTTGGGTTCAATCTCCAAAATCAGTCTTTTTTGCCCCTGCCATTGAATTCCCAGTGGGAGTGGTTTCTCCCAGCAGGTTCTACAAGGCAGCCAGATTAGAGGGGGTGGTTTTCACCACTAATTGTCCCGTGTGTAAATCTCTCTTCATCTTTGATTTTCTCCTGGTCACTTAAGCATACTTCATGTCATGTAGTATTTTTTTACTGTGCCTATATTTCAGGCCAAATTCAGGTTTGCCAGGAATCAGCTCCTTTGGCTGCCAGCCCCCATGCTGTGGTTGTAAATCATTCCTTCCTTTGTCCTCCACATGCCACTTGAAAAGATGGTGGCTTCTTTCCCACATGTGGATATTGTGCAGTACACCTTTCAGTTTATTGGTGCAATGTCCTTGATCTGTAAACTCTCTGTACCTAGACATGCTCAGGCCTCCTTAAAATGTGGGTTTTTAAATTTTGCTTATTGCTCCACTTTGCTTGTAGAAGGGAGTATTCTGCCTGGTACTTCTGATCTGGCTGGAATAACAGTTGTGCTACTGAGATTTTTTTTTTTATTATTTTATTATGTCCAGTCTCCTGAATCTCTAATCTGCTTTGAATATGAAGTTTTAAATTCTAGCAAAGGCTCCCCTACTTTTTGTTATTGTTGAGAAGCTGCCTGTATGCTTTCTTGGTTTCATGCCACAGAGCTGCCAGGAAAGCTTCCTCTTCTATTCTTCCATCTTGAAAAACCTCCCATATATCTATGTTTAGTAATATAACTATTAAGGTTACTAAAATAATTTCACAAAACTCTCAATTTTTAATGATTTTTAAGCTAGCAGAATGCATACTAAGAGCATAAAATTATAATTTTTATTCTTGACTAAAATTTTTCACTTCTAATTTAAAAGTATTCTAATTTTAAGAAGCTGGCAAGATCTTAAATAAGCTTTGAAGTACACATTCTGGATTTATACTTAATTTCAAATAATCTGAAATCACTTAAGTTTTTTTTTAACAGATTAAATACTCTTAATAGACATAAACCAAACTAAACCAACACATATACATAAGAAAGCATAAGTACATGTGGATGACAGTAGATAGTTTAACCACATTAAAATGTACTTGTGTGTGTGAGTACTTTTTGGAGAATAAATTGAGTGGAAGGGATGTTGCTTTTGGCCACAGATTATGAAGAACTGAAATTTTCAAAGTGACCATCTTCTCAGTCTAAATAAATTTGATGTTTTTCAGAAGTTGTTAAAAAAAAGTCTGACTCATTCTAGAGGCCTCTTGAAATCTTCCTATACCTATTGTCTCTGAAATACACAATACAAATTTTCATAGAAAATATAAACAAATATTTTACAGTGATCATGAATTATAAAATGCAGAAACTTTTCCCACATGGTACCTGGCTTGTTAAATGATTCCTGAGGTCAAGTGGGGAGCAAAACTCAAGGACTTATTTATGTAAGTTATGCATCCAGATTCTTGGTTCATTAAGTAATTTTCTTTAAAATATTTTTATTAGTAAAACTTAAGTTCCCTAATAATTGTATAGAAGAAAATGAAAAATACATGCAAATGATTTATTTATGTCATTGCAATGATATTCCAGTTTTAATTTGTGATTGTTTATTTTCAAGTGCTTAAAGAACTTAAAATACATCTTCAATTCTTTAAAAAATAAGAAAATAAATAAAAGTAAGACATCTTATTAAAAAGGAAAACCAC
>CM053407.1:25392488-25435191 GCA_028644305.1 Xerus rutilus | reverse complement strand
ACTTAAGTTCCCTAATAATTGTATAGAAGAAAATGAAAAATACATGCAAATGATTTATTTATGTCATTGCAATGATATTCCAGTTTTAATTTGTGATTGTTTATTTTCAAGTGCTTAAAGAACTTAAAATACATCTTCAATTCTTTAAAAAATAAGAAAATAAATAAAAGTAAGACATCTTATTAAAAAGGAAAACCACTACCGACATACTATTAAGACATTGAAAATACAAGTCTTTAGGACTTAACAATAATAATATTTATAACATACCATTGTATTTACAAATATCAGAAATAATAAATTGTCATTGGCATATCAAGTACTACTAATTATAGTAAATTGTACAGCTAGAAAGAGTAGATTTTATCATGATGGAAGAATTAAAAACTTAAAACATTTGTATTTAATGTAGAAAAATATAAATAGGAATGATTTTCTTCCTTTTTCCCAAATGTTTCTGTCATAAGAGCCTAATGTGAATAATAAAATTGAAATAAGATGAAATTCTCTATTCCAGATTATTTTTCACAAACAAAGTGGAATAAAATTACAACACTTTGGAAATCAGGAACTACTCCTTTATTATCCTATGTCCCTTATGTCCCCTTATATCATCTAACCCATTTCTTATTTATTATGCTTATGTAAGAATTTTAGGAGCTACTAAGAATCTGGGAGTATTATAAACCAAGGTTGCTCAATTTTAGTCCTATTGATATTAGTGCTGGTCATGTCTTTGTTAAGGAGCTGTGCTGTGCATTGTACAATGATTAACATCTCCCTGGTTTTGACTCACTAGATGCTACCAAAACCTCCATCTCCCCACTCTGAAATCCAAAAATATCCTTAGGGACCAAATGCCTTCTAGATGAGAACTAATAATATAAACTAAATTTATATAGGATTTTAAGTTTCCTTTTTGGACAAACAAGACTATAGGGTTTTTCTGCTTCCCTCCCAAAAGCAAATGTTTTAACAGATGGGAAGAGAGAAAGAACAGCCCAATTATAGCCATCTATTGATTTTGTATATATAGCACAGAAGTGAAAACATAATACTGACTACAATGCACAAATATATATTGCTTAACTGAACAAGAAACTTCCTGCATACTGAAGCTGTTTGTTTCTTATTAAGTTTGACTTAGTTGCCAACATTCAAAATTTGAATATTTTACTAAACTACATTATGACTTCTCTTTCTTTCTTTCTTTTTTTTGGGGGGTGGGTATCAGAAATTGAACTCAGGGGCACTCAACTGCTGAGCCACATCCCCAGCCCTATTTTGTGTTTTATTTAGAGACAGGGTCTCACTGAGTTGCTTAGCACCTTGCTGTTGCTGAGGCTGGCTTTGAACTCATGATTCTCCTGTCTCAACCTCCCAAAGTGCTAGGACTACCAGACTTGAAGAATTAGGAGTTCTAGCAAAACCATTCCCCAATTTCCAAAAGACTAATTCGCTGGATATTGCTTTCTTTATATAGGATGTGTGCTCTCTATTTTATTACACCTGACCTATTATTTTTTAAAAATCTGATTTATTTAACCTATGTAAACGCTATAATCATTTGAATTTAAAAGTCCAATAAGTTTAGTCAATTAAATGTACAATCAAAAACTCATTTACTTATAAGGAATAAATTCTAAGCTCTAAAAATTAAGAAGAAAAGAAGAACATTAGTGGAAAGGGGCAACTGGGAAAAGGGAATTAGAGAATGATTTATTATTTTCTGCAAAACAATGGACCTGGGTTATATTGTTATAACTCTTTAGCACATTAAGTAGCTTATTAAAAGTCCTCTGAGCTTTTTAATAACTATTTGAGTACTTGGAGTAGGATAATACAAGCCACATAAGAGTGTTTTCATCAGGTATGCAATTATAATATTGAAAAGATCAGATGAATAAAGCTGTGGGCCATAGCCACATTTCAGAAGGTCTCCATCTGTTATGGATTTGATCTGGATGGTCCTCTAAAAGCTCAGATGTTGTAGGCAATGCAGCAATGTTCATAGGTGAGGCTTTTATGAAATGATTGGCATAAGGACTCTTAAGTCATCAGTGAATTAATCCATTTGATGGATTACTAATTTAAAGGACTACTGTGTGGTAATGGTAAGCCAGTGGCCATAGTTGGAGGAAGTGTGTAACTAGAGGCATGACCTTGAGGACTATATTGGTCCCTGGCTTTTTCCTGTCACTCTTATACTCTCAACATCGTGGTTGCTTGAGCTGAGCAGCTTTCTCCCATTATGCCCTTCCACTATGACCTTCTGTCTCACCACAAGCCCAAAGCAATGAAGCCAGCCAACCATCGACAGAAACCTCTGAAACGGTGAGCCAAAATAAATCTTTCCTCCTCTAAGTTGTTCTTGTTAGTTATTTTAGTCACAACCATAAAAGCTGACCAACATAAGATCTTTAACAACATGGATCAATTTTTTAACTGATCTTAAACTCTGGATCAGTTCTCCACATCACCTAAGAATTGTGCGTTCTTGCTGCAAACTTAATAGTAAAACACTTACACAGTGTTATGAATACATATTCTCTTTCTGACTATGGTGCAAATTACCATAAAAGTAGGTCACCTTCTTTTATTTGTTTTTTAAAAAATTTTAAATTTGTTCTAATTAGTTATACATAATAGCAGAACACATTCACATTCATTGTACACAAATGGAACACAACTTTTTATTTCTCTGGTTGGACATAATATAGAGTTACACCACATGCACAGTCCTACATGTACCTAGGGTAATGATGTTCATCTCATTTCACCATCTTTCCTGACCTCACATCCCTCCGCCCTCCCCCTTGCCCAGTTTCTCCATTCTGCCCATGTACCCCCCAGTATTAATCAGCATCTGCTTATCAGAGAGAACATTTGGGCTTTGTTTTTTTGGGATTGGCTTACTTTGCTAAGCATGATATTCTCCAGCTCCATCCATTTACCTCCAAATATGATAATTTTATTTTCTTTTAATTCTGAGTAATATTCCATTGTGTATATATACCACAGTTTCTTTATCCATTCATCTGTTGAAAGGCATCTAGTTTGGTTCCACAGTTTAGCTATTGTGAATTGAGCTGCTATGAACAATGATGTGGCTGGGTCACTATATTATGATGATTTTAAGTCCTTTGGGTATAGTCCAAGGAGTGGGATAGATGGGTCAAATGGTGGTTCCATTCCAAATTTTCTAAGGAATCTCCATACTACTTTCCATAGTGGTTGTACTAATTTACAGTGCCACCAGCAAAATATGAGTGTACCTTTTCTCTACATCCTCATCAACACTTATTATTGCTTGCATCCTTGGAAATTGCCATTCTGACTGGAGTTAGATAAAATCTTAGAGTAGTTTAGATTTGCATTTCTCTAATTACTAGAGATGTTGAACATTTTTTCATATATTTTCTGATTGATTACATATCTTTTTCTGAGAAGTATCCAGTTCTTTAGCCCATTTATTGACTGGGGTTTTTTTTTTTTTTGGTGTTAAGTTTTTTGGGTTCTTTATATGTCTTGGAAATTAGTGCTCTATGTGATGCACATGTATTACAGATGTTCTCTCACTTTATGGGCACTCTCTTCGCATTAATGTTTCCTTAGCTGAGAAAAAGCTTTTTGGTTTGAATCCATCCCACTTATTAATTCTTGATTTTATTTCTTGCACTTTGGGAATGTGGTTAAGTAAGTGAGGACCTAATTCAACATGATAAAGATTTGGATCTACTTTTTCTTGTATTAGGTTCAGGGTCTCTGATCTAATTCCTACGTCCTTGATCCACTTTGAGTTGAATTTTGTGCATGGTGAGAGATATAGTTTAATTTCATTTTGCTGCATATGGATTTCCAGTTTTCCCAGCACCACTTGTTGAAGAGGCTATGTTTTTTGCAATGTATATTTTTGCACCTTTGTCTAGTATGAGATAACTGTATTTATGTGGGTTTGTCTCTGTGTCTTCTATTCTGTACTATTGTTCTACATGTCTATTTTGGTGCCAATACCATGTTGTTTTTGTTTCTATTGCTATGTAGTACAGTTTAATGTCTGGTATTGTGATGCCTCCTGATTCACTCTTCTTGCTAAAGATTGCTTTGGCTATTCTGGGTCTCTTATTTTCCAAATGAATTTCATGATTGCTTTTTCTATTTCTATGAGGAATGATGTTGGGATTTTAATTAGAATCTCATTGAATATGTGTAGTGCTTTGGGTTGTATGGCTATTTTGACAATATTAGTTCTTCCTATCCAAGAACATGGGAGATCTTTCCACCTTCGAAAGTCTTCTTTAATTAGTGTTCTGTAGTTTTCATTGTATAGATCTTTCATCTCTTTTGTTAGATTGATTCCCAAATATTTTAATTTTTTGAGGCTATTGTGAATGGGGTAGTTTTTCTAATTTTTCTTTCTGAGTGTTCATCACTGATGTATAGCTATTGATTTGATTTATGGGTATTGATTTTATATCCTGCTACACTGCTGAATTCATTTATTAATTCCAGATGTTTTCTGATGGAGTTTTTTGGATTCTCTAAGTATAGAATTATGTTATCAGCAAATAGCAATAGTTTGAGTTCTTCTTGTCTTAATTGTATCCATTAATTGTTTTTATCTGTCTAATAGCACTGGCTAGAGTTTCAAGGACTATATTGAATAGAAATGATAAGAGAGGGCATCTCTGTCTTGTTTCAGTTCTTAGAAGTTATGCCACCGATTTTTCTCCATTTAGAATAATGTTGGACTTGGGCTTAGCATAGATAGTTTTTATGGTGTTTTATAGTAGGTATATTTCTACCACCCTCAGTTTTTCTAGTTTTCTGAACATGAAAGAGTGTTGTATTTTATCAAACCTTTTTCTATATCTATTGAGATGATCATATAATTTGTATCTTTAAGTCTATTGATGTGAGGAATTAAGTTTATCAATTTCCATTTGTCGAACCAACCTTGCATCCCTGGGAGTAACCTCACTTGATCATGGTGCAATATCTTTTTAATATGTTTTGTATGCAATTTGCCAGAACTTTATTGAGAATTCATCTATATTCATCAGGGATATTGGTCTAAAGTTTTCTTTCTTGATGTGTCTTTGTCTGGCTTAGCTGTCAGGATGATACCAGCCTCTTAGGATGAGTTTGGAAGGGTTTTCTCCTTTTCTATTTTATGGAATAATTTGAGGAATATTCTTCTGTGTAGATCTTGTGAACTCAGCTGAGATTCCATCAGGTCCTGGGCTTTATGTGGTGTAGGCTTTTGATGGCATCTTCTATTTCCTTGCTCTAAATTGATCTGTTAAAATGGTGTGTGT
Organism: Xerus rutilus; assembly: GCA_028644305.1. Taxonomy (NCBI): domain Eukaryota; kingdom Metazoa; phylum Chordata; class Mammalia; order Rodentia; family Sciuridae; genus Xerus; species Xerus rutilus. The sequence goes on along the minus strand of CM053407.1, from coordinate 25,429,873 downwards.
CCTCCCAGTTCAGTTTGGGCAGCTCATATTTCTCTAGAAATTTGTCAGTGTCTTTGATATTTTTTATTTTATTGGAGCATAAATTTTTTTTTTTTTTGGTACTGGATATTGAACTCAGGGGCACTTGACCACTGAGCCACATCCCTGGCCCTATTTTGTGTTTTATGTAGAGACAGGGTCTCACTGAGTTGCTTAGCGCCTCGTCCTTGCTGAGGCTGGCTTTGAACTCCCGATTCTCCTATCTCAGCCTCCCTAAGTGCTGGGATTACAGGCTTGCGCCACCGCGCCCGGCTTGGAGCATAAATGTTTAAAGTAGTTTTTTAAATTATTCTCCGTATTTCAGTGGTATCTGTCATGATATTTCCTTTTTCACATGAATTTTAGTAATTTGAGTTTTCTCTCTCCTTTTTGTTAGGATGGCTAAGGGTTTTTAAATCTTATTTACATTTTCAAAGAATGAGCTTTTAGTTTTGTCAATTTTTTAATTTGTTTTGTTTGTTTCAATTTTATCCCTAATTTTAATTTTTTCCTGTCTTCTACTACCTTTGGTGTGGATTTGTTCTTTTGTTTTCAAGAGATTTGAGATGTAATTTCAGGTAATTTATTTTTTAACTTTTTCCTTTTGTAATGAATGAGTTCAATGTGATGAACTCTTCTCTTAGCACTGTCTTCATAGTGTCCCAGGTATGTTGTATTGGAATTCTCATTGGAATTCTCAATTCTCTAAGAATTTTTTATCTCCTCCCTGATGTATTCTGCTATCCATTTATCATTTAATAGTGTATTATTTAGTCTTCAAGTGTTGGAGTATTTTCTTTTTTTTTATCATCGATTTCATATTTCATTCCATTATAGTCTGATAGAATGCAGGGTAGTATCACTATTTTTTTTTTTTTTATTTTCTAAGATTTGCTTTGTGGCATAACATTTGGTCTATTTTGGAGAAGGATCCATGTGATGTTGAGAAACAAGTGTATTCACTTGTATATCGATGAAATATTCTATATATGTCTGTTAAGTCTAAATTATTGATTGCATTCTTAAGTTCTATCATTTCTTTGTTTGGTTTTGTTTGAAAGATATATCTAGTGGTATGAGATGTGTGTTAAAGTCACCCAGTATCATTGTGTTATATTTCTTTTGATTATTGAAATTGAGAATGGTTTGTTTGATATACATAGATGCTCCATTGTTTGGTACATAAATATTTACTTTTGTTATGTATTGATGTATGATTTTTATTAAGCAATATGAAATGTCCTTCTTTATCCCTTCTGACTAACTTTGGTTTTAAGCCCACTTTATCTAGTATGAGGATGGAAAGCCTTGCTTATTTATGCAGTTCATGTGAGTGGTATGCTTTTTCCTATCCTTTCACCTTCAGACTTTGGATATCTTTTCCAAGAAGATGAGTCTCTTGAAAGCAGCATATTGTTAATTTATTTTTAAAAATCCAATCTGCCAGTCTATATCTTTTGATTGATGAGTTTAGGCCATTAACATTCAGAGTAATTATTAAAATATGTTTGTATTCCTGATCATTTTGGTTTATTTTGGTTTTTTACTTGACCATAGGAACTCTGGAACAAAACTGAGGCACTTGGGTGGGGCCTCTTCATGCTGAGATTTCTGCAGGTGACTCTTACCCTGGGTGTGCCTTCCTCTGTGTCTGGTAGCTATCAGTCTCTGGCCAACCCTTAGTTGGACACCCGTGGAGTTTCCCAAGGGTCGATTTGGGCCCTCTGAGGCTTCTGCTGGTCCTTAGGAACTCTGCAGCAGAATCGAGGTCGGCCCAGGTCACCCTTGGGCAGGGCTGCCTCATGCTGGTGTCTCTGCAGCAACTCTTGCCTTGAAATTGGGCTCCCCAGTGGCTAGAGGTAGCAGTTCCTGGTCTCCCTTTGGCTGGACAACCGTGGAGGTTCCTGAGGGCTGCTCTGGGCCCTCTGTGTCTCCTGCTGGTCCACAGGAACTCCGCAGCAGAACTGGGGCAGGCCCAGGCTGCCCTTGGATGGGGCTGCCTCAGCCTAGGGTCTCTGCAGGGACTCTTACCATGAGTTTGGGCTCCACAGTGGCTAGCAGCTTGCAGTCCCTGGTCTCCCATTGGTTGGACACCCGTGGAGTTTCCTGAGGGCAGCTCTGGGCTCTCTGTAGTTCCTGATGGTCTGCAGGAACTCTGGAGCAGAACTGGGGTGGACCCAGACCACCCTTGGGTGAGGCTGCCTCGCGCTGGTGTCTCTGGAGCAACTCTTGCCCTGAATTTGGGCTCCCCAGTGGCTAGAAATAGCAGTCCCTGGTCTCCCTTTGGCTGGACAATCGTGGAGGCTCCTGAGGGTGGATCAGGGCCCTCTGTGGCTCCTGCTGGTCCACAGGAACTCTGCAGTGGAACTGGGGTAGTCCCATGCTGCCCTTGGGTGCAGCTGCCTCATGCTAGGGTCTCTGCGGGGACTCTTACCCTGAGTTTGAGCTCCCCAGTGGCTAGAGGCTAGCAGTCCCTGGTCTCCTGTTGGGTGGACACCTGTGGAGTTTCCTGAGGGCGGATCTGGGCCCTCTGCAGCTCCCTGAGTTTGGGCTCCCCAGTGGCTAGAGGTAGCAGTCCCTGGTCTCCCGTTGGCTGGACACCCGTGGAGTTTCCTGAGGGCGAATCAGCCTAATTTTTTTTATGGAAAATTAAATACCATGAATAACTAAGACAATCTTGAACTAGAACAAAGCTGGAGGATTTATGTAATAGATACAAGATTTATTGTTTGACTGCAATAGTTCAGACTAAGGTATTTAACAGCAGGCGAGATGAATAGAACAATGGAGCAAATAGCTATTTAAAAAGTCAACCACACATGTATGATCTTTTGATTTATGACAGGGGAGACATAATGGTGCTGAGGAAAAGGGGTGGTCGTTTTAATACACAGTGCTGGGTACTTAAAAATCTAGACGAAATGAAACTAAACCATAATCTTTATCTTATTCCATGCCCATGGAATTAGTCCAAAATGGATTGTAGATTTGATAGGAAGCTAAAACAATGAAGCTTTTTGGAAACTTTTAGAATTCTGTTGTTCTCTGTGTCTTTCTCATGATCGCTATTTCTTTCTCTGATTCTTGCCTTAAAGAAATTTTTTTAAAATTGAAGCCCCTTGCCATTTTGTTAGGAAGAACTAGATTTAGTTTCCTGGAAATGTGTAATTAGCAGCTTGTATTATGAGAGCTAGGTAGGTCTGAGAAGAAGTGTAGAATCAGTCTCTACCATCAGTGTATTGATCTCATGTAGGGAAGTTGCCAGCCTCTCTCTGCTTTTACTCCTCTTTCTTGTCTGGGGATTTATAAAGAAGATCTTTCAGTGCTTGTGTGGCCTCAGTTGGTAGCAGATGTCTGAAGCAGTCCAATTTGTTTAAATCATCTAAGGTTTTCTGATTGACTGCTTCGTTCAAGATATAAGCTGAGAGCCACATTTCTTATTTATTTTTGAGCACTGCTTTTCATGATCGGGATATGAATGCATAATTTTTTCTCTGGTTCATGCTTTTCTTGACATTAAACAAATGTCATCAGTTTATCCATATGATACATACTTCTTGTTTCCATGTACAAATGACTGAAGCTCCTTCCCTCATAGAGGGATTTGTGGACAGAAAAGTATAGGATGAAAAGTGGTCTTGTAGGGGTGACACAGTTGAACAGCTATAGTAGTTCAAGGACAGGAGACATTCCTTCCATCAGAGGGACCAGAGGTGGTTCTTTATTGGAGAATCTGAGATGTTGCTTGGATAGGTAGTTAGGATTTGGAAACACAGATGTAATTTGAGACATTCCTGGCGATGGAAAGACCCTGAGCAGAGTGATACAAGCATGAAATTAACATTTTCCAATCACTAGTTACAATTTAAATAATTCAGTAGTATGGTTAGAATTATTTTATTGGAAGCCCACAGATTATTATAATGAAATTATAGAAATAAATGAGAAAATTATCTTTTTGTGAAGGGAAAAATTTAAGTTATCCACCACCAAATGCCTATCTGGAATTTCTGTGATTGAACTAATGCAGAAAAATCAAGGTCCATGCCATTCACAATTTTTTAAAAAATGGCAAACTATTTAGAACTCATTCTTCAAACAACCTTCCTGGTGAATATAGTCCTCCATAAAAATTTATATGTTTAAAAATAAATATCACTATAAAATCAAATACTCTTGTATAGTACATGTATTTAAAATAGTGTGACTATATACTCTAGTTGCTTTAATACAAAAAAATCTTCCTGAGAAGCTCAGAGTAAAAGTAGGTTGCACAGGATAAATAAGCATTTTATATTTCCTGACACTCCCTCTTACAGTAACTTAATTTTATTTTGTATGAACTAGGTCATTTTGTGCAGATAAATATAAACTTTTTCTGTGAACTGTTCTCCCTCGATACCCGTGTCATATCTGTTGCTTGTTGTAATATTTTTTTTCTCTAGTTCTCAGCAGTTTGTCTGCTACTTGAGCTTATAAAATCAGAGTTTCACCTCTGTTATATTACATATCGGGAACAGCAATGATTATCTAGTTACCTGTTATGTCTATTTTTAATATCCATAGACATCAAAAGGAATTTACCTTTTTATATTTCATTCGGAAGCACGTTATAAAGACACATTTGTTTATAACATTATATCAATCTCGTTTTATGTGAAGCTTTGTGAATTAGGTCAAACTGGAAAGAACAGTTTGATAAGTATGAAAATAATAATGATTTAGCAAAAACTAAATTACATAGAATTGACTGAACTTCATCTGTATCATTGTTACATTTTTATTTTACCTTTTGCAATCATTGTTAGATATAGACAACTAGGTTAGAAAAATTTGATATTGACATCTTATCACCAGGTCAGACAGATATAACGTTTATTAGAATGATGTGGGAAAATAGAATGGGTTAGTAAGTTTATTTTGGAGGTAGAAACTGGCATGTGATGAGATGTCATTGGGAGTTTAAGATTTTACACACTGTTTTTCTGGATCTTTTATTCTTTTGGAGAAGCCAATAATAGACCAGCACAGGTGTAATTATGAAATTAGAGTTGGATGAGGGCAGCAGTTGGTAGACTTTTGTCTACTATGAAACCTCAGGGCTCCTGAAATTATCGCATTCCTGTACAGCTTTTTGTTTTTCTTGACTTCAATATATTTTTTCCTTCTTTGGATAATTTTCAGTGCACATTTCATTTAATCATCTCTAAACTCTTTCCTATAACTGGAAATGTCTTCCAATGTTTTTTACTTTCATGTTATATCCTTGGCGCCTACTTTTTTCATCCTTGTGGGATTCCTTTTCTTTCTCTCTCAGGTATTATTCCAGGTGTTCTGAACCCTCCCTCTATTTACATCTTCATTTTCTTGAGACAGATCCTTTAAGAGCTTTCTGATAAAGAGCATGAAAGATGTAAATCTTTAAATCTTTTGAGAACTCGGGAATTGCATGTTTAAGAATGCATACATTCTACTCTCATGCTAGGTTGAGAATACAGTTTAGTATAGAATCTAAGTTGAAAATTACTTCTTCAGTGACTGAAAGCATAGTACTTGGTGTGACTGTTGAAGAATTCAATATCATTTCTCTTTTGAATGCTTATAGCACATTCCTAGTCATAAATCTTGTTTCATTTCTTTTACCGGACACTTGGTGGTTTTTCTAATCATAAATCTCATATCCTTCTGATATCCTTCCAGAATTTTTTGGAAATTATTTCCCCCTTTTATTTCTCCTGTCCCTTATTTGTGAAACTGAACTTACACACACTGCATGTTCTGAACTGATCCATTTGGCACTTTATTTTCCATATCTCTTTACCTCCAATTTTTCAAAGATTTCCTCAACTATATGTGTTGAATATCATTTTTATGCAATCATGACTTTTAATATTATTTGGGGATAGTGTAAGCATCTTACTTAAGTAGTCAATGACTTGCAAGATATTTCACAATTGTTAATTAGAATGTACTAATTCGGTGTGTCCTAGATCAGTTTCTCTACAAACAGCTAGAGGGAGGAGAATCTCATGCAAGTGATTTACTGAGTATTTACTTCATGGAGAAAAAGATAGCATAAATCAGAAGGAGCTAAATAAGGTTGCCATTCAGTTGAAGTCTGGCTTTATTCCATTCTCATGTGAAGCTATGGACAGGAATTAAACTAGAACAAGGTTTTCATTTTGAGGCAAGAATGCCTGCCAATTAGTTATTTGTTATGTGGGGAAGGCCAGAGGGAGGGTGGACAACCTAAATCAGCTCTTTTTTTTTTTTTTTTTGGGGGGGGGTTTTCTCAGGTCTTTTCTTTTTTTTTTTTCCCCATGTTTGTTTATTTATTTATTTATTTATTTTTCAGAAGCTGTACACACTATTCACTGAAAACATTTGTTGAGGCAAATAGAACAAAATATTGTTACAATCATAATTTTTCTAACTTTGCACAAAATTATAAATCAGCTCTTTAGAGAAAGTAAATTTGTGGTTAGCAGCCAGTATTCACAGTGGTGGGGCAACGTATGTACTTACCTGAGACAGGAAATCTGCCTGGGAAAACAAGGCATCTGCTACATATTTTGATATGCAACTACCATATAAGAGTTTGAATACATTCATAAGGCACACTTTACTGAAAATACTTTCAACAGGCTTATCAGATAGCCTGATAAGATATTGCATGAAGATATTGCATTTCACCAGTTTGGCTTTGCAAAGACTTTGAAAAGGAAAGATGATTTTTAGCCTTAGTAAATGTAAACATAAATGTAAATATTTATCATGGTATATGTGATATATCTTCATAATTAAGTAAACCATACCTTCAATGCTTTTTCTTTCAACCTTACTAAACTCTATATAGGGAAAATAGCTGAGCCTTTAAAAAGAATTGTTTTAAACAAAATTCAGTTTAAATTATTTGTTGATTTACTCAAGATCGATTTTTTTGACATGACCATTTGGCTTTGGATTTGTTAGTTGTTCATGTTTAACTACCAGACATACTGGGAATGTAGAAATGACTAATAATCTAAGATCAGAATAAGTGATTGCCAAAGAATTGATGTTACTCAAAGGGGGAAGCCATTAAACCTTTCATTCTTTCTCAGACATGTATGAAACATTTTGACTGTATTGAGTGCTAGACATTCAGATGTGAAAGACAGACATAATTCTGGGGAACCTATAATAGAGTATGCAGATGTGTGTGGGAGGTACAAATTAAAAAGTATGATTTAATTAAGTCATATCCCATGTGCTATGTAGGGTCAAAAATTAACCCAGAATGGGACTAGGAAGCTAGAAAACACATCCCTGAGGAATTGACATCCATTCTGAATTTTAGAGAATCAGTATAATTCAACCTGGTATAATTGTGGCTTTGGGCAATGAGTGTTGTTCTGGAACATCAGGAGTCCCTAACAAATTTTGAGCAAAAGAATATTATAGTATTCATACTATGGAAAAAATGGCTTCTTTATTTTCATCTGTCTATATTAAGGGAAAATTGTGGACCTCAGATGTGTAAAACACATCTTTCTAAATCCCTCTTAGAATAAGACAATAGCTAGATTGCAAAAAGAAACTTGATGTAGTAAGTGTTAAGTATTTTTCCGGGTGACTTAAGTTGGATTTTCTTTGCTATTATCCTGTCTGGCTTTCTTATGGCTTCTTTAATTGGCATTTTAGTTTGGGACAGTATAACATAATACTTAAATTGGGTAGATTAAACAACAGGTATTAATTTCTTAAAATTTTGGAGGCTGGATGTTAGAGATAAGGTTCTTGGTGAGGTTTCTCTTTCTAGTTTATGGTTATCTTCTTGATTTACTTTCCCATTGAGGGAGGAGAAAATGAGAGCAAGAATGGGCACCAATACTTTGATCTCTCTTCCTTCTATAAAGAAGGAAACTAATGCATCATGAGGACACCACTCTAATGACTTTGTCTTAACCTAATTGTCTCTCAAGACCTTCCCTCCAGATACCATCACATTGGAAGTTAGTACTTCAGCATATGAATTTTGATGGAGCACAAATAGTCTGTCTATAATAATTGGTTTAGAAAAATTCTCAGTCCTTATCTCTCTGAATATTCTTCTGCTCTGTAATGGCAAATCTGAATTGTCAACTTGATTAAATTAAGATTAAATATGCCAAGGATTATGGGTGTGCCAGTGAGGGTGTGTCTAGAAATGATTGGCATGTGGGATAGTCAACTGAAATGAAGACCTTCCCTAAGCTTTGGCAGCACCAAACAATAGGATGATGGCTTGAGGGAATATAAGTTGGAAGAACAAGGAAGCAGCAGCAGATGCAAGCTGGATTCTTCTTGAATGGGTTCTTGATTGCTGCTTTGATCATCTGAGGATATCAGACTCTGATTTCTTCACTCCTCCAAAGCAGATTCTCTAGAAGCCTTTGGTCCTGGACTAGGACTAGGGTAGTACCACTGATCCCTCTTGTTCTGGGGCTTCAGTCTCTTGGACTGCACAGCTACTGATTCTTTCAGCTCTCTACCCTACAGACAGCTATTGTGAACTATCCAGCTTCTGGTCATGTGAGTCAACCTTATAAGTCCCACTTTTATAATTATACTTCTTGTTGCTTCTGTTCCTCTGGAGAACCCTAACTAACACATGCTCTATCATTTCTTTCCTCTCCTCCTGAGACTTCAGTTACATTTTTGTTAGAGTCTCCACCAATCTTCATGTCACTTATCTTCTGTATCATATTTTTAATTTGTTTTGAATATTTCAACCATTCCTTCTGACACCAAAAATAGAACAAATTACTAAATTGTGGTGTAGTCTAAAAGTTGAGTGTTATATAAAGAGTAAATAAGTAAACAATCGCAACCATAGCCATCATGCAAATGTTTCCAGAGAACCTGGACCTATCCCATACATTTGATGAATTAATGATATATTAATAAAGGAATGCATATGGTATAATTTTTTGCATGTAAAGTTCAAGAATGAACAAAAGATAAATGATAGATGTGTTTGGTTATTCATAGGTGTTTCAACTAAAATAATGAATTAGAGACATAGGCAGAGGGTGGTAGTGAGACACTCCCAAGAGGATGTGATAGGAATGGATATATAACTGATTTTGAAGTACTCTTTAAACAAGTAGCTGAGAGTGGGTGTTCTATATTCTTATTATAATGGACAGAAAAAGTTTAAGTATTATTTTCTTTATATGACATTTTCTAGAGAGTTAAAGAAAATGAAGAGACTGAGGAGTGAGGGTGTTGGTGTTTCCTGTGTGTGAGGAAGACATAGAAGACTGATTTCAGGTTCCAATAGAGGATTTGCAAGGAAGGAGGGAGAAAGAAGCCAGTAGAAGGAATGAGCTGCAAAGCAGTAGAGAGTTTATGTAAAATGGTCAACATAATTTAATAGTAAGGAAGAACACTGACTCCATCGCCTGATACACAGTGGGAGGAAATAAATTTCTATGTAAAAATGCTACAGGACAACTTGGAAGTTTAAGTCAGTTGTATAACTGAGGCAATGTAGAAAAGTTATATTTTGCAGAATGATAGATGGGAGGTCAATACTAGTTCGAGTGCTTAAAATCTGTAGGAGGATAGCATGCAGTTGACTATAACAGTCAGATGAACTTATTATTTTTTTTCTTCTTCTGATGAGCTCAGTGGGAGCAAATGATAGCAAAGGAGGCCACAAATCAGATAGTTCACCTATGGAGAAGGATGCGTTTGGGGTTGCTACTAGATTCCTGTTTCTGACACTGGTGCATTCCTCAAAACTTGGAATCAATGCACACACAATGACCTTAAATAATTTAGGCTGTCACAGTTTGATCTAAGCTACTTGGATATGTCCAAGAGCACAATTGATTCGGATATTCCTATGCCCTTCCATAGTTATTGTTTGTAAAAAGAAGTGCAGGGGGGAGGTATTCATCATTAACAGTTTTTGCTCAGTCTCTTTGCTTGACTATTTCCTGTTCATCTTTATATTTAGTTTTACAGGACTTCATTAGGACAGCCTTCCTTTGTCCCTCCTCTATGATTTGAACACTTCTTATATGTTCTCTTTCAGTGTCCTGCTTTCCTCTCAGAACTCTGATCACACTTCACCTGTCATTTCTGGCTGAACAATAATATCTCAATGTTTAGCCAAAATCCTCTAGATAATTTAAAATATTCTCTCCTATAGCCATGAAATTCAGCAGTCCCAAGAAACATTGTTATATATTTTATTAATGCCTGTCTTTGCACAAGACTGTATTAGGATAACTTTATCACATACCACTTGAGAAGATTTTCTTTCAGGATTGGCAGCTAAAGCCTGACAAGGACCAGCCAACCATTCCACAGACTTGTTTAAAGAACAACATTATCTTGAACTCTTGAGAAGAGATGACAGGAGTGTGTTTCCATACCATTAATAGGTTAAGAGAAAGTGAGTAGGCACAATAAATAATTTTTTTCCCACTTAAGGCAAAAAAACTAAAATACTGAACCTGTCAGGGTAAGTTCAGCAGGATTATTCTGGGTTGGTAGTTGGTGATGACTCTGAGCAACACCTGTAGAACAGCTAAATTCAGCACCACAGCTAACTTTGAGTCAGTTATGAACTAGGCTTCTGACCAGATGTTCAGGAAATGTTGTACCAATGGAATTGCTGTGAATATTTTGTTAAACTTGTGAATATTTTGCATCATAGCAGATTTTTACTTTCCCAGGCAGGGTGAAATAATCCTGCATGAGTAAGTAAAAAAGATGACATTCAAACTAAAATCTTACAGGAGAAAGCAGTTTACAATTCAGTCAGGAAGGGCAAAATTTATACTTCCCTGTCTTTCTCCATTCTCTAATGCCCTTCAGAGATGTTCTGAAGTAGGAAAGCTAGGCAGAATAAAAGGCCACTTATCTCTTCCAGAAAGGTTGTGGTATCACACAAAAATCATACGTGACTAAAAAATTGCTGAGAGAGGAAAAAATCCACTAAACTGAATATTTGATATTTTAAGGGGAAAGAAGTAAACATTGTTCAGAAAAGAGTAAACAGAACAAATTAAAAGAAGCCACATATTTAGTAATATATTGTTAATGGCCATATATGAATGAATGTGTCAAGCAATGATTTATATTTGTGTGAAGGGGCAGAATATTGTATGTAAGGGTTTAAAATTTTCATCCTCTTCTCTCAAGATTTCTGTATTTGCCTACTCTGGTAAATTTTTATTGTTGTTGACCTAGATACTGGATGAAAAGGAGACAATGTGATTATACCTGGAGCAAGTGACAAGTAAGTCAGGAGCATTTTCAACCAGGAGGACGAAATACTGGTACAGATTCTAAGCTGAAAAAGACTCTTCTGACAGATGTTAAGTAGAGAGGAGATTTTCAGCAAGTTGGGGACAGTGGGCAAGAGTATAGCAGAAATACATACACGGACCAGGTAAGAGTGAGAATAGATGAAAGTAGAGGAGACAGCAATGGAGAGATTGGGAGCAGCAGCTCTGATGTGTTAAATTCTTTGAGAGGCAGATGATTAACTGCATCTCTGTAGCCTGAAGTTAAGATGACTGTTCCATGCATTTCAGATGTCAGACTGGTGAGTTTCAGCCTGTTTGTTCTTAAACTAACAGTGTACTGAGGTTGGTATGAAGGAAATATACTCACTGGTGATAGTCAAGATAATACATATGAGCACAGATCAATAAGACTATTATCTGACCAACCAGAATGGAGGCCAGTCATTATGTTGGGCTTTTGTGTTCCCACTCACCATCAATCCTACATTTTAAGTTATCATTGTGAACTCTTTCTTTTTTAATTTAATTTTCTTTGCTCTTTAATTGGTTCTTTTTAGTTATACATGACAGTACAGTATATTTTGACATACTTACACAAACATGGAGTACATCTTACTCTAATTAGGATCCATTGTGAACTCTTAAGATAATTGTTTCTTTCATTGTTACATCAAATGCCGTCAAATAAAATAGTCAAATGCTTTTTCTTTCTTTCTTTCTATTTATTTATTTTTGGGACCAGAGATTGAACCCAGGGGTGCTTAATCACTGAGCCACATCCCCAACCCTTGTTATTTTTTTATTTTGAGACAGGGCCTCACTAAGTTGCTGAGGCTGGCTTTAAATTTTCGATCCTCCTGCCTCAGTTTTTCAAGCTGCTATGATTACAGGCATGTACCACCATGCGCAGCTGAATATTTTTCTTTGATATATCATAGAATCCATATTATAAATTTCAGAGACAGTCATTAGGAATTTGAAGTTGTATAATGAAAGGAAATATCATTAAACTTCAGATCCTATAATGCTATATTAAGGTACATCATATGAGAACATACTTTAAAGACACAGGGAGTATGGCCTGAATTTTTTAACTTTGATTATTTTTCCAGTATAAAAGTAATAAATTAAAAAGGAGGTTTTTTGGTAATCAGTATACTAGTTCAATAACAAATGAGATTTACTAATTTTTTCTTTGAATAAATTTCTATAGCATCTAAATAAGGAAAGAAAAATTTCTTTTTATTAGATTTAATAGGAATATTCAAAATAAAATATTTCCCATTATTAATCAACTAATCTGATAATTTTAAAAACCCAAATTACTTTACAAAAAACTTTCCATGTAATATTGCAACAGGTTTTCCCTCCGTCCCTCATTCATTGTCTCCTTTTCCCCTTCCTTCCTTCCTTCCTTCCTTCCTTCCTTCCTTCCTTCCTTCCTTCCTTTCTTTCTTTCTTTCTTTCTTTCTTTCTTTCTTTCTTTCTCTCTCTCTTTCTTTCTTCTTTCTTTCTCTTTCTTCCTTTTCTCTTTCTTTCTTTTTTCCTTTTCTTTCTTCTTCCCTTTCTTTTCTCTCTCCCTCCCTTTCTCCCTTCTCCATCCTCCCTCCTTCCTTCCCTCCCTCTCTTCCTCCCTCCCCATCCATCCATCCATCCCTCCCTCCCTCCCTTCCTTCCTTCCTTCCTTCCTTCCTTCCTTCCTTCCTTCCTTCCTTCCTTCCTTCCTTCCTTTCTTTTTATACCAGAATTAAACCTAGGGGCATTTATCCACTGAGTCACATTCCTAGCCCTTTTTCTATTTTATTTAGAGACAGGGTCTCACTGAGTTGCTTAGGGCCTCACTAAGTTGCTGAGGCTGGCCTGGAACTCGTGATCCTCATGCCTCAGCCTACCCAGCCGCTTGGATTATAGGCATGCATCTGGCTTTGCAATAGGTTTTCTGAAACCTAAAGACTGGCATTATTCTTTCTTGGAAACAGTTTGCAAAAATATTTTAGTAGAATTGGAATGACTGTAAGATAATTGTAAGACTCACTGAAAAGGCAAATTCATTTAGAACTCTATATTATATCCTTTAAAGGAATTAAGTTGAATACTGATTAAGCATAGTTTTACTAAAATTTAATAAACAAATAATGATGTTAAATTTAAAAAACTATTTTTTGTTAGAAGGTATAAAATAGCTAAGGAATACTTTTATGATAAGTTGCAAATAAAATGGGTCAAAATTTTAAAAAGGAAAAATGTAATTTTTGAGGAAAGTCATTTAATATATTTGTGTGTATAGATCTGTGTCTGGTATCTTAAATTCTGTGGATCCAAGTGCTAACTGATTACTGTAAAAAAGTAGAAAACAGTAGCAGGAAAACATTTTTTTTTATATTTGACAACATTTAGGTAGGTTTGGTTATTTTGCCAAATTCCACAATTTGCCATAAATTCAGGAGTATGTAAGTGAAATATAAGTAATCCATCCCTAGATGATGTGTATGTAGAGTGAAATGTTAGGTGTAGTAGAGAGTATTTTTCCACAAAGCTCTCTTTAATTGGTTAAGGTAAACTCAACATACAACTCTGAAATTCACAATGTGGTATAAAAACACAAAAGTATACAACAAAAATACAAGTCATATATTCTGCTCATTTGACAGTTCTACTTTCTCTTATTCTTTACATAATGAAACCTAGTAAAAAATCTTATTAAATTCTTGATTCTCTTCTAAACCAAAGTAAAGGTCCTACTCTATTAAGTATTATTATTTACTTGTTGGCTCCAAGCTTCAGGCAATAAGTTGAAGCCTGGTGATACTTTATCATTTTGTTTAATTACTAACTGTTTTTCACATCAAAGCCAGAGGATAGGTGTACATTAACAAAAATAACATTGCAACCTTATATTTCCATAACAGACTTTCAGTGTGTATTATTTGCTCCATAAAGTCAGATTTCCAAGAATAATATTTCTAAATTCAATTCCAAGATTATCTTTAAACTCAGTCTTAACTTCTAACTTTAAAAACATAGCCTAATTGGTAGTCTTATAAAATAAACAAAGTAGCAAATAGCCCACAGTTTAAACTGTGATCTTTTATTAAGCTGATTTTATGAATTGCAAGTTTGGAGCATGATATGGGAACTTTTGGTGAGGGGGGAACTCCTAGAACAGGATATGATCTGCCTATGTGGTGATAACAGAGAATGCAGCCTTCTACCTCCCTATTAGAATATTCTTACTTCCTGTTAAAATTTAGCTACACTTTTCCACTCCTCAGTCACTCTTAAGGAAAAGATTTGATCCCATGTGTCTTTGGAAAAAGGCTGCACAGGTTTTTGATCCCAAATGAGAGCAAAATGTCATTGTACTCATGACTATTTCCTGCTCCTAGCAGTAAGAAATAGTCAGGGAAAAGGGCTTTGTTCTTTGCCTTTTAACATTATTTCCCTTTTTACAAATACATTCTGTAATTATGGAATCCATTTCCTCCTCAATTATTACATGTTGCCAGAGGCAATAGGAGATTATTGTAGGTAATTAATCACTGGCATCTCTTTTATAACATAGATCTGAGTTATATCTTTCTGATTAAAAAATTAACTAAACTCATTTTGAACTGATAAAAATGTTGTCACTTATTTCCAATCGACACACGTATGAACAATCTTTATTGTGCAAAAAACTGTTACCATACTATACATGATCATTAATTTTTGTCACCAGACACAAAAAATAAAGATGGCATACATATGTATATATATATGCACACATTCAATATACTCTGAAGAATGTGAAGAATAGTTACCTTTGAAAATAGAATTCATATACTAGATAATGCAACTTTATCATAAGCCTTCCATCATGCATCTGGGAAGCTTGATCAGGAGGAATCACTGATAATTATAATGTTGGAAGACAGTAGAGTTAGAAGAGTCAGGGACAAAAGCAGAAAGAAAGAAGAGGACAGGACTATTGAACACATCCGGGAAGACTACTTGCATGAGAGCAAGGAATATTGTGGACTTTTGAATATGTGGATATCTTCTGTTTATAGGTATCTTTCCATCAGTCTTTAATAGTTGTAATTGAAGAGATACTTTCATATATAAGCTTTTGCTAAATCAACCCTCTTCATTAATAACTTTTTCATTTAAATATATTCATTCAAGGATATTCATTTAGATACATCATCATTCTACCTGGCCCACAGATGTGTGCAGTTGTCAAGGATATTTTATTAAAACACCACTCATAGGAAGTTGTTTTGCTTTATTTGCATGGACTTTACCTATAAACACAGCTGAATTAATTTTAGGGGTTACTACTTCATATATTTCTTAAGTGAGTTATTACTCACTGTTTTAGTTAGCTTTTTCAATGCTATGACCAAAAGACCTGATAAGAACAATTAGAGGAGAAAAAGTTTATTTGAGGGCTCATGGTTTCAGAGGTCTCAGTACATAGAACGCTAACTCCATTCCTCAGGGCTCAAGATGAGGCAGAACATCGTGGTGGAAGAGTGTGATGGAGGAAGGCAGCTGGAGCATGGCACCCAGGAAGCCAAGACACTTCACTACCAGGTACAAAATACATACCCCAAACCCAAGACCCCAGTGACCCACCTCTTCCAGCCACACCCTATCTGCTTTCAGTTACCACTCAGTTAATCTATATCAGAGGATTAATTCACTGATTGGATTAGGGTTCTCATAACCCAATCATTTCACCTCCAATCCTTCCTGCATTGTCTCACACATCAGCTTTTGGGAGACACCTCATATCCAAACCATAACACTGACCAAATAGACAATGTATCTTGAACAGTTTAGTATTTTAGAAAATATGAAAAATGTTCTGTCTTTTCAGAAAGCAATCCTGAGAGTGAAAGTATCAGTGGACAAAACTAGATTGTGGAGAATCTGAAAGTTAGAGGTTGCATTATATGACTCTCCATTAATGGGGAAATATGAAATCTAGAGGTATTGCTTAAATTTCAGTCCATGATCATTTGGCCCCATTGATTCAGGTCTGTAATCAGACAGTATAGGATAAGGGGATCACGTGGTAGAGCAAAGCTCTTCACCTCATGGCAGTTAGGAAGAGAAAGAGAGACAGGAGATTGGGACCTGAATGACCTCTCTGAAAACATGCCACCAATGACATAACTTCCTCCCTTTAGGTCCCATATTTTAAAGGTTGCACCACCTGCCAGTAGTGCCATAGCCTGGGCATATGCCTTTCATGCATGGGCATCTGGGGCACATTTCAGATGCATACTACAGCACCTAGTAATTTCACTGTAGTGTTCTATACAAAGTTCAATTTCATGAACAGAACACCATCATGCTTAGAGCACCAGAAGCATTATTATAATATGGTATTATTGTAATATGCTAATATTGTAAGTTTGGGGGAGATTTAGAATTTTTGTGACTATTACATGTTTGCATTCTAAAATCATTCCTTGGTGCTTTTAGGAAACAACTCTGCCACACGTCTGCTGTAGCCTTATGTTTCCCTTTCATCACCACAGTATGCAATAAAGCAAGCAATTAAACAAACAGTAATGGTGGAGAGAATGTGTCACTATTGCTATTCAAAGCACCAAAGGTTAAAATGCTGTGGAAAGTGAGAATCTCTAGCACATAGGATGATTAGCTTTTAGAGCTTATTGCCTCTCACCAGAAAGTATAATGGAACGTTTAGGGACTGAATTTTACTTAGTTTTTTTATTAAGAATCATTTCTCTAAATCAAAGATTATTTTAATTTGCAAAATAATGATAAATTTATCTACCAGTAAATCTTACTTATGGAAGTAGAGCAATAGCACATTTAAGAACTTGTTAATTTAGATTCTGTTCAAATGTGATGAAGTTAATACTGAGCTATGATTTACTGATTAGCACTTTACAGATGTGTTGATTTTCAGATATTTTGGTGCAATAATATTTATTTCAGACATATGAACATTATAATTTTGTCATAAAAATAAATATTTCAGAATAACTTGTTCTAAACATGCTGTAATCTAGTTTTTTTCCTGCTGTATTTTGGGCAAAAATAAAACGTGGAGTTATTTATGTTTCGAAGGTGAAGATAACACCAACAAGATGCTAATAAATTAACAGGTTTTCCTTTATTCTTATTAGGAGGAAGGGAAGAGAGTTTGTTTTAACTCAGCATCTGCACATTTTCAGACTATTGAGTGTTTCACTTGGCTAGAGCTTCATGTTGTTGTTGGGTTGGCATTTCAGGTAAGCTTCTCTCAGACAGAGGGTGCTTTCCAGAGAGAGAGAAATTTGTGTAAGGGCACTGCAGTGAGGGGTGTTTAAGTGCAACTAAGGAAGTCCACGTGTTGGTGCCCTTCATTTGCGTTAACAGTTGTTAAAAGTGTTTACTGCCTTGTGAGTGCAAAGCAACACACTTGAGTCAAATGAAAATATCATCTGCCTGGACATCATAAATACAGTTTGAAGCTGCATGGGCTAGCGAGTTTGTCCAAAACTAAATCAGGCTTCTGAATGTAGGAATTTGGACTTCTAAAACAAATACTTATTTTTAGTAGGTATTAACATTTGGATCTGGAATGACTCTCAATGGCTCAAATGTTGAAGGCTTGGACTCCAGCTAGTGGGAGGTAGTGGGAACTTTAGGAGATGAGATCTAATTAGAGGAAGTAGTATCCTTGAGGAGTGACATCTCTCTTTCTTTTTCTGCTTCTTAGCTGCCATGAGGTGTACAACTTCCCTCTGCCATGCACTTTCATGGTGGTGTTCTGCCTCAACACAGGCCTACAGTAATGGGATCAAGTGACCATGGAGTAAAACCTTTGAAATTGTGAAATGAATCTTTCCTCCTTTAAATTGATTTACTGTGGTATTTTGTCACAGAGAGGGAAAGATGACCAACACAGTAGGCATTATATATATTTGTTTCTAAGCTTGGATTTTGATTTATGATTTATAATACAATCCAAAATATTTTACAAGATAAACCACATTGTTCAAAGTGAAATAGATCACAAATGTTGAAAAAAGTGGTGGTGATTATTTTACTTTATAAAGCTATTAAGAATAGTATACCTCCAAATAACTTTTTTTGCCTATTCCATTTAAGGTAATGTAATGTACTCAAATTTGATTTGAATGTATTTTTTTCAGGAATTGAGCTAATATATGAAGTAATGTAGTTAAATAATGTAAGTATAAGTTTAAATAAATTAAAAATATTAAAAGTGATTTTATTTTGTTAATAATAATCCAACTTGGAAGTCTGATACATTCAAATAATTAAACATTTAAATCATTAATTAAGCAGACTAATTATTTCAGATATAAATTTAGTTCTAAATATTCTTTTAAGCACACATTATTCACAACTGAAATTAATGAATTGTATAGCCATCATGTTTCCCAGAGTTTTCATATGAATTTTCACATCC
This sequence comes from Xerus rutilus, assembly GCA_028644305.1. Lineage (NCBI taxonomy): Eukaryota > Metazoa > Chordata > Mammalia > Rodentia > Sciuridae > Xerus > Xerus rutilus. Next base: position 25,411,132 of record CM053407.1, on the reverse strand, counting down.
TCAATTAATACATAAACTTATCACACCACATTCAGGACAGTCAACAATTTAAAATGGAGAATGATATGACAGTATCATTGTGTGATGAAAAGTGCTTTTCCACAAAGGTTATGAAAACAGACAATATGTGACATCTATATAGGATACACATATCTGTGGATTCTCAGCAGAGATTTTATGATTTTAATGTAGGATGAGGCACTATTTACATGTATTTTAGTAGAATAACAGATGAATGAATGAGAATCTGTTTTGAGAATAAATTGGTTACCTTGTTACATCATATAGTTTCCCTGAGGTGCTTGTTATTACAGGAGAAACCTTGGGCTTTGACACTCTTCTATGTCTACTTTCCTGCTTTCAAATAAAGACTTGGTGTTATTTAATGGACTTTACTGCATTGAATAAAAAAGAAAAAGCTAACAAAATTGTAGAATGGTAGCAACTCTGGTCACAGGACATGTCTTAATTAGTTGTAGTCAAGGACAATATTGCTAAATAATTCAGTTTTCTTTAATACAAATTATGAAAAGGGAAGCTCAGGAATAGAGTGCAAAGATGAAAATTAAGAAACTAGAAAAACATACACGTGTTGCTGTGGAATCTGGCAGACAGGAAAGAACCATTTCTCAATAACTTGACTCTACCTGATAGAACCATCTAACCAGGAAAGGAGAATCAGGGAGTGAAATAGGGGAATGGTTCATCGTAATGTTTTGTTCACTACTAAATGTTAAAAGTGAAAATGGCAATTTTAGTTTCTTGTAATTTTGAATAGTATACTAGTATGCTTTATTTTCCTCTATGTGATAAATCCTCATTGTGCACTAGCTCTTTAACAATTCCATTGGGAAAAAATATTGAAAATTAACTGAATAAGTTACATATTATTATTATTCCTGTATTGACATTGGTTGTGGATTTTATTTTTGGATCTATGAACATAATCATATAGGATTTTAAAAAATTTTTGTACAAGAGATCAAGGACAATTCAGTGCCACTATTTCTTCTGAATCAGTTAGCCTTAGTGAACTATAAATATGGTGAAATATGTTACTATTACCCCGAGGCAGCAAGGATTTTATGAGTGAGACTCCTTCTTTCTGCCCTTCATCCTATTTCACCTGAATGGAACAGAATGCTTCAGTACATTTTTTGACAACTTATATAGCTTGATGGGTTAGTTTGCTCATTGGGTAATACAGTCACAATAATTCATACTTCATATTGTCCTACAAAAGTCCTGGCCTTGAGCTCCACTCTACACATGAATTTCCAAAGCCAAAATCTGTGTAAAGATATTCACAATGTTCCCCAGAAAAAATGGTTATGCAGATATTCATATGGGATGAGGTAGTATCCAGGGAAAGGGTTTTTTTTTTTACCTTTATAGAAAACAAAATTGTCTCACTATGAATGAAATGAAGTTGAAGTTGTAAGTTGTTTTCCTGCTGAGCATCACATTGGAAAGGTCTTTTTTTGGACTCGGATCGTTCTTATTTCAATAAATAAATCAACAAACACATTTTTGTGCCTGGGTCTTTTTAAGCATGTGTACCACAATGTTGCTAGGGTTGCTTAGCAACCACAAAAATAGTAAGATAACAGGATTGAAGGACCCAATAAAACAAACAGTTATTTTACATACTTACAGTGAGAGGGAACATGCTGGTTTGGTCAGCCTATAAGCCTTTGAAACTTGCACCATTCATTGTTAAAATTACGGACCAATTTTACAATAGTATCCTTAGTCATCATGTCCAACTGTAATACAGCTATGAGGAATACCATCTGCTGATTTCTTGTAGAGTCATTCATTATATTACCTCCCAGGCCTTGTAAAGATTCCAATGAGCAGTTTACTATTAAAATAGTGTATGAGAAAGGTTCATAGATTTCCCAACCATCATTTTTCAACCATGTAACATTTTAAAACTTATAGCAGTATTCAGTTTGTGTTTTTTCTCTTTCTGTTTGTGTCATGAATTCTGTTTCAATGACTTAAATGGGAAAGAATGAATTTAACATGTTTTAAGAGACATAATTAAAATTTTTGTCTCTATAAATTCAAGGAATAGAATATCCCAGCTCAATTATTATAGCAATTTCTCAACAAATATATCCTAATTGAATAAATATGCTTAATTACTTTTTATCACAAAAGTGTCCCTCATTTATGTTAAGGAATACATTTGGTGTTTTATAAAAACAGAATCTAAATAGCATAAGTAGGGCTGCTTTCTGGACTGCTAATGAAGCCATTCATTCATAAACCCATTAAGTGTTTATTATTTGATTTTACTTACTGAGATGGACATTAAGGGAAGAGAAAGAAATAAGATTTTTACCATCTAGAAGTTTACAATATAGCAGGAGTACTAATTTCAATATATTATGAGGTGCCATTGAAGAAGTACACACAATGGTTTGAGAATATGGCAGCAATAGCTTTCTCTGGAAGAATAAGAGTAGAGCTCAAGGGGAACTGCCATTTGTTCTGGATATTGAATAGAAACTAGGATTCAGTAGGCAGAGAAAGTGGAAAGGGCATGCCATCAAATGTGTGTGGATGGGCAAAGGGTGGGTGAGCTCAGAACAGCCAAGGTGACCCAGTATGTCTGGATCTTTGACTGGATCAAATGAAGAGGGAAGACACACCACTGAAAGATAAATTCACTGCAGCCAGCCTCGTAAGCAATTACTCAGAAAAAAACTAGAGTTAAGCTATGAACATCAGAAGTACGTTTAAGAGGCTTGAACTTTCTCTAGGCTTCTATCAAACTATGGGCTTTACTGATAATACTTATTTATCTGTCACCATCTATACAAAATATGCTGAATACACAGAATTATTCATACTTCATACAATATTTGAAGTTTGATTTGCAAAGAATTTTTCATACTGAGTGTCAGCATTAGTATTGCCACAGCTGCCATCCATGCTACCAAGGAATCTTCCTAAAATCTGTCAATTTTTGCATTGTACATTTCTGCTTTTATGAGCTCTGCATTGCTGCTAGTTTAAGAAATATGTAATTAGTAGTGACTAGAAATTAAACCAGATTTGAAAATCTTCTTTTCCTACCAGTTTCACACAAAGTCCTTGAAATGATACCAGAAAACAACATTTGATTTTTTAGGGAATATTAGCAAAAAAATGCATACCACAGTGGGATTGGAGAAAGTTGAGGTGAATGTAATGAAGGGTTATTACTAAATCATGAGGACGGGTCAGTATCCTGGGGATAGTAGGTATAATAATCTGCTAGCCCCAGGCCTAAAAAGGTGGGAAGAGAGTATTTATAAAAATCTCTGGATGCAGCCATCAGTGTTTATAAAAGCACAATCACAATTCACAATAGCCAAGCTATGGAGCCAAACTAGGAGTCCTTCAACAGATGAATAAAGAAAATGTGATATTGATATGTATATATATGTGATATATATATCATATATACTTCACATATGTTATATATATTTTCTGTATATATATACACACATATATGTGTGTGTGTATATGTATATATATATATATACATATATATATATACATATATATATATATATGATGGAGCATTACTCAGCAAAAAAGAAAAATGATTATGGCATTTGCCAGGAAATGGTTGGAACTGGAGACTATCACACTAATTGAAATATGCCAGTCTCAGAAGGCCAAAGGTCAAATTTTTTTTCTAATATGTGGAATCTAATCCCAACTGGCAGGAGGACAGTAACAAAAAAAAAAGAAAGAAAGGACAAAAAGGGAGAGGCAATGAGGCAATTTTATTAAGATAGAGGAAAGATCAGCAGAGTACATGGTGGGACTTGAAGAGGAGAAAGGAGGGACAGGAAAAGGGAAGAACTGTCTAATGAATCTGACTGAACTTTGGTGTATGCATGCATGGATGTGACACCGTGGGTCCCAGCACGGAGTGTATCCATAGGACATTAATTAATAAGGAAAAGCACTAAAATGTAAATTGATTGAAGAGAGATCTGTGGAGTGGAGGGAGAGGAGTGGAGTTGAGGAGAAGGTGATTGAATTGGAGAGAGTTGAGTTCCACAGCTTTGTGAGAATATCAGGGTGTATCTCAGTGTTATATATAACTTAAAGTAATTTTTTAAAAAGCCATTGATAGAGGACCCTATCAAGAGAGGTCCTCCTCACAGGAGCCAATAAAACATTTTTTCCTTAGGCTTTAGTGGTGAATATAAGATGATCTGAGATGACCTGGAATGCAGAGCTGTATACATTTGCAACACTTTAAAAATATTTGCATTGATTTTCACCTTTTAAAATGGTTTTGAGTGTCTTGATACAGCCAAACTTTAGGAAACAAATTCATTTGCCTATACAACTCAACTTAGAAAGTAAGATTTAATTCTTCTGTGGTTATATTGTCTTTCCAGATCAGCTATTTCATGTATGCCAATAAAATTCTGAAACAGCATCACTGGGCACCAAAGGCACATTCAGAGTAAGTTATCTCTTCCAAACTGAATATATAAAAATCAAATAGAAAAGATTCATATAAGACAGAAGAGTTGTCTGAAAGCTATTGACATGGCAAAGTCAAGTCAGGCAACTGCAAGCAACTGAACAGAGTAAAATTGATGACAAGAATACCATGACACACTTCACTGCTTTGATTCTGAGAGACATTACCATTTATTTTCCTAGGGAGTGACAGAAGTAAGTGGATCACTAACAGATTCCTTTAAACAGATATAACATAAACCTAGGATGTCAAGAGATGGAGCCATGAGCAGTAGGACTGAAGCCACATGGGTGATATTAGCTTCATGCCTATACCATGTAAACCCTTTTATTGTTAACAGTGATTTTGTCAATTTGATAGCAAAGGTCAAACATAGAATATTATATATAATATCCTGATGAGTTCATCTAAAAGAGGGGGTTTACAAAGGAAGCAGGTGGCTTTATAGATGATTCTGAGTAATTCCTGTGTTCTATTTGACTACTGTATCTGAGAAGGGAATGAATATGGCCCCTGTTTCCTCATGTTTATTTTTAATTGAAATTTTTATTTTAAGATAATTATCGATTTCCAGTAACAAGAAATACTAGAGATATACTATAGTCTTTACTCAGTTTTCCCTTATAGTATGGCTTGCTGAACAGCAGCACAGTATCACAAACAGTACAGAGAGAATCTCAAGATCAGAGAATCTTGAGATTCTCTCAGAAGTCTTCGAATTGTACTTTTATAGCCAGATCTGCCCTCATGGACGCATTAACCCCTGGAAATCACTAATCTGCTGCAAGTCATCTCATGAATGTTATTTAGATGGAATATTACAGTACATATGGACTTTCCTCATCACAATTATCTGATTTATCTAGGTGATTGTAGGTACCAATAGTTCTATCCTATGGTCCAAGTGTACCAGAGTTTGTTTAAGCATTTACTCATGGAAAGACCTCCTGGTTGCTTCCAAGTTCAGGCAATTATGATTATAGCTGCTATAAATACTCATGTGTCAAGTTTTCAATGTTTTCAACTCATTGTACCAAGGAATTGCATTGCACATAAGAGCATATTTAGGGTTGTAAACTATTTTCCAAAGTGGCTGCAGTATTTTCCGTTACTACTAAAAATGAATGAGAACTCCTGTTACCCCATTTTCTTTCAAAATTTGGGGTTTGTTAAGTGTTTTAGGTTATCCATTATAACAGGTTTGTGGTAGTACCTTCTTATTGTTTTAATCTGCATGTAATCCTGAGCCTCCTTTTATATGATAATTTGCCATCTGAGTGTCCTCTGTTGTGAGGTATCTGCTCAGATGTTTTATCCATTTTCAAATGAGCTATTTGTTTACTTACTGCTGAGTTTTAAGAATTCTTTGTGTATTCTGGATATCAGTCTTTCATTAGACATGGATTTTTCAAAGATTTTTTTCATGGTGTGTAACTTTTCATTATCCTCATTGGGTCTTTTACAATGCATAGTTTTTTAAATTTATTTTTTTATTTGTTCTGATTAGTTATACATGACAATAGAAATGCATTTTGACACATCATACATAAATGGAGTATAACTTCTCATTCTTCTGGTTCTACATGATGCAAGATTATACTGGTTGTGTAATCATATATGCACATAGGATCATAATGTCTGATTCATTTTATTATCAGAGTTTTTAATTCTAATAAAATCTAACTCATGGATTTTTTTCATCCACAATAATGCTTTTGGTGTTGTATCTAAAATGTTATCACCAAATCCAAGATCAGTTAGATTTTTCTCTTACATTATCTTCTGGGAGTCTTATACTTTAGAGTTTTTAACTTATGCATATGGTCCATTTTGAGTTATTATATTTTTTAAAGATGTAAGGTTTGTGTTTAGATTCATTTTTTTTTATTTTTTACATATGGATATCCAGTTTTTCTGTTAAAAAGACACCCTTTTTTTTACATATGGATATCCAGTTTTTCTGTTAAAAAGACACCCTTTCTCCTTAGAATTGTCTGTTCTCCTTTATCAAAGATCAACTGACTATTTTTTCTACTGATTCTTGGAATCATATAGTGTTAGAACTCCAATTTTGTCTTTTGCTTTTAAACTTGGAACAAGTTATGAACTTTTGAATCAATTTATCAGTGTTCACAAACTAAAAACACCTCCCATTTGAGCTCATTTTTTCTAATACCATTCTGCCACCTCATCACAAATTGATTTACAGAGATGTCCATTTTTACTGCAGGCCCCTATTAAAACTCAAAATTTGCTTTTGCTCTTCGTGTGATCTCTACTGTCACCATTATTGTGCATACTCCTGCTATTTCTGAGTACTAATGAAGGACCACTCCCTTCTCTAACACAATGCTTGCTTGTGTGTTGGTATTACATTATAGCCTCACGAATGTGGAGGTCTCAGCTCTTTACTCAGCCCTTACTGACATGGAAGAAGGCAGGGCCACTGTATTTTTCTGGGCTGGAATAGAGTGGTTTACATCTAAACTCTTTCTGTGTTTGCCCATCTGACTGTAACATTTTGCTAATAGTTAGCAATGTTTCTTCAGTTGGGGCTCTTAAAGAAAATCCAAGCATCTTAATACCCACCATTTGTTCCTTGGGTCTTGAGGTTTGCAGTCATTCTGATGTCTCCCTTCCTTTCGGTCTTCTCATGTTTGTTCTATATGCAAGATTATATGCTCAGGGATTAAGTTGCATTTATGAAGAGGAATAAGTAAATTTATGTCTATTCTATCATTTCCTAGAGTGAAAGTCTTTCTCTCTATGTGTGTAAAATGATACATATTTATCAGCTTAGACACAGGAAGAGGCTAGATAAGGAAGAATGGTGTGTACCAGGGAATTTCAACTGAATTAATAATTGATAAAAACTATTGGAAAATTGGAAATCAAAGAGAATCTACATTACCAACTAGAATTTCATACATATTTTTATTGGCTATAGTAGTGTTTATTCTGTAGAATCAATTAGAGAATTAACAAAAACCCAAGAGATTAAGTAGGAAACCATTGTAATAACTAGCTTATGAGGTCTTTGATTAGAGAAATGGAAAAGAGTGAATGTAAGTTCTATGTTCTCCTCAATACACATGTATTGTGAAGGTGCTATGAGAAAGATGGTAACAGATAATGGCCATAAAAGATGAAGACATAGTCCTATTTCAAAGAGTTTTCACCTTGCAGAGAAAATATACATATAAGAATAATGGACAACCTGGTGACAGGATAAGAAAGTGTTATGTCATGGCCCCCCAAAAAGAATAAAGAAAATGGGGAGAGAGTAGCTTTTAAGAGATCAAGTTTTGGATATGTTGAGTTGAGGTTGTATGAACTATATTAATGAAGACACTCTGAAAGCTGCTGATTCATAAAAAATGATACTAGGTCAGAAGCAGTGATCAGACTTAAATTATAATTTTAATGGAAAATTTTTTCTCAAAGGCAATTTTGTATCTCAGGATCTTAAATTTTTTTTTAAATAGGCCTACATCATGATTAATTGGAAATCTGAGTAGATCCAGTTACAGGGTGGAAAGAATATAAATTTTGGAGTAAGGATCAATTAAGTTTAAACCCCAAACATGTTTAACTAATGTTCGATATTAAAGCTCAATTTCATATGTTAAATTAAGTTCTATTACTAAATAATTAATATTATTATAAAGTTTATAAGATGTGTATTAAAATGCTTGACCCTTAGAAAAATGTGTGAATATTAGTTCTTTGTCCATTTATTTACCTTAAGTTTGTTTTGGAAGTAAATGTCACACTCAAAGTTTTCTTTGATGCAGTTCCTGTTGATTAACTGTTGATTATAGTTTCAAAAATTAAGTGAAGGTGAAAAGTCTTATCAACTGCTTTTAGCCTTTCAATACTCATTATGTGGCAACCTCAAACTATACAAATTAACAATATCAATATTAAATGCTTCATTTACATTTTTCGGAAAATAATTCACAGAGTACATAGATATATGTATTAATTTTGTTTATTATTTCATGAGCATCAGAGGCAGAAAAATTTTAGTCAAGGTTGGTGGATTGCTAACTCAGAATTTTGTACAAAGGAAAGAAGAAAAATATTCTGTAGCTTGAGGAAGAGGTGCTTAAGGAGGTTTTTTGAGATAGAGGATATTTCTGCCATCTCTCTTTAATTTGTGACCTCTCATCTTCCCTTCAATGTGGTAATCAAGTTTTTAGTCTGTGGCAGACATCATGCTCATCAAGCACTCATGTTCTTTGCTCCATTTTCCAACTTTGCTTTGACATGTAATCATATTTTGGACAACATAGAGGGAAGTGATGTGAACAATTTTTAGGCCACATCTTTAAAAATATACCATGCCCTCTCCTGTGCTCTTCCTCTGCTGCACCAGCCTGGCAGGCCATTTGTTAAAATGACTGTATACAAGACAAATGAAGGCTATACCTGGATAAGAGTTCAATCCAGGATTGTGCCTGGACATTGCATGTTTAGTACATAAGGCTTGATTAGGATAAGCCACTGAGTATTGGGGAGTGCATTTGTTACCATATTATACCTCATCATCTTTACTAATGCATTTATTTCTTCAGGAACCCACAAATCCAACTGCTGTTAAAACCATCATGGCCTTCACTTACTTCCACCCCCATCTTTGTTGACTTGTCAATATTCAACAGTTAGCCACACCTTCCTTCTCAAAACATTTTCCTTTTGACTTTCACATTATACTTCTCTTTTTTTCCCCTTTTGCTTGTCTCACTGATATTTCTTTTCAGCTTTCTTTGCCTTCACCTCCCCTTAGGATTAACTTGCAGTGTTGGAGTAGCCTTTGGCTTGGGCCTCTCTTATCTCTCCTTACATCGTTATACAGTCATATCACTTTCAATAGCAGCTACATGTCAATGATTTTTACACTTATATCTCTAGTTCATATCTTTACTTGAGCTCTAGACTGGTATGGTCAGCTTTCTACTTGAAGTTCTATTTGGACGTACAATAGGCTTGTCCAAGTTAATATTGACAAAGGAAATACCTAAAACCTATCCAATGCAATATGTTTCTTTCTGGTTTTTCTTATGGCAGCCTATGGCTGCATCACCTACCCATTTAGGCCAAATGGAAACCTATGGGTCATTCATCTGCTGAGCTCTTCTCTACCCCATGTGTCTGAGCACATGGCTCAGCCTCTGTGAATTTCCATGCTCCCAACCAATTCACTGCTATCACACTGTCACAGGCTCTGTCACGCCTCACCTGGCTTGGTGTGGTTCCTACCAAGTGCTCTCATTGCACCTTTTGCTGGACTATAATCCACTTTCCATTCTCTATCCAGGATACTCATTTTTGAAGCACATATAAAATCACTCTGCTTTCCTGCTTTTGATTCTACAATTATGTACTTCCAGATATAAAATCTCATTTCCTTATGGTGTGCAAGTCTGTGACCATTTGCCTCCTACCTATCTCTCCAATCTCACCTCTTTCTTAATCCTCCTTAGTCTCTATACTCCAGCTGTACCAATTCTTTCTTTTTCTCAAATAAATGTAGCAGTTCTTTTCTCTACCTGGATTTCTCTCACTCACTATCTTCTGTGTCAGGCACCTTTAGGATTATTTAGGTTTCAGGTCAAATTTCATTTTCTCAGAGAGTATTCCCTTTATTTTCATTTTCTTTTCCTTTCTCCTTCTCTTTCTTCTTCTCTCTGTCTCTCATCTTCACAATGTTTTTAACTCTGAGATTATCTTATTCATTTAGTTATCAATATATTTATATTACTTCTTTCCCATTCTACTCTGCTGTGGTCTGAAAGTGTCTTCTGCATCATCCTTCTATCCCTAAATATGTATGTTGAAACTTAATTGCTAATGCTAGTTTAAGAGGTGAGTCTTTGGAAGATGGATGATTAGGTCATGAGGGCTCTGTTCTCAGGAACAGAATTAGTGCCCTTTAAAAGAGGCCCAAGGAGCTTGTTTTCTCCTTTCTCTTCCTTATAAGGAAGAGAATGCATATAAGAATGCAACAAGAAAATACCATCTATGAACCAGAGGAGAGCCTTCACCAAACACTGAAACTATTGTCACCTTGACCTTGGATTTCTTAGCTTCCAGAACTGTGAACAAGGAATTTTGTTGTTTATAATTCATCCAGTCTAACAAATTTTATAATCATAGTCTGAATCACCAAGACAAAGTTTGATACTGAGAAGTGTGTTAGTCATGTTTCTGTAACAAATACCTAAAAAAGTGGAAACAGCTTTGGAACTGAATAATACTAAAGACTAGAAGATTTTTTAAATGCACATTAGAAAAAAATAACCTGTATTGCTGTGAGTGGACTGTAAGATCAATTTTACTGAGAGCTCAGAAGAACAGGAAAATTGTTTAGCAAGCTTTGACTTTGTAGAGATTACCTGAGAGCTCATGAACCTGCTTATAGAAATATGGATGGTAAAGGATATTCTGATAGAATATCAGATGGAAATGAGGAATGTATCATAGGAAAGGCAATTCTTGTTATAAAGGGGCAAACAACTTGACCAAACTGTCTTCATGTCTGTGTTTTGTAGAAGAAGGAAATTGTGAATGATGAAGAAGGAGATGATGTATTTGGAGAACTTCTCAGTCAAATGTTGAAGGAGCAGCATCACTTCCCTTCTGTTTATAATAAGAAGCACAAGAAGAAAGAAATCACATAGAGACTGAATTTATAATCAAAAGGGAGGCAGAACTTAAAGAGCTGTAAAATTCTCAGGCAGCTCAGCCTGCCTATGTACTAACAAATGAGAAGGCATGTTTGATAGAGAACACCAAGAGTACAGATAAAGAGTCTGGATCAGTCCTGTGCTATTCATCAAGAGCATGAAAGGATGATTCTGAAGGATTTCAGAGACCTTTGAGGCTGCCACTTTTATCACAGGCCCATAGGTCCAGGGCCTTGGTTCAAATAGATTCAAATGAGGGGCCAAGGTGCTCATGTTCATGTTAACCTGGGGCTCACTGGTTGAAATGAAGCATCACCTCGTTTCATTCCTATATTTATTGGTATACTATAGTTGTACATAATGATGAAATTTGTACATATACAGTTTCATATGTACACACAATATAATAATATAATTTGGCTGATATCATTCCCCAGTATTTCTCCTTTACCTCCCCTTTCCTCTACTATTGATCTTCCTTTGATTTTGATGAGATCTGCCCCCCACCTTTCTATTTTTTTTAATCCCTAGCTTCCACATATGAAAGAAAACAGACAATCCTTGACTTTTTGAGTTTGACTTATTTCGGTTAACATAATGTTCTCAAGTTGCTTATATTACCTTACAGATGACATAATTTCATTCTTCTTCATGAGTGAATCAAACTCCATTGTGTATGTATAGTACATTTTCTTTATTTGCCCACCTATTGATACAGACTTAGTTTGGTTATGTGAATTGTGCTGCTACAAACATGAGAAGGCATGTATCACCATAGTGTGATGACTAATTCTTTAGGATAAATAGCGAGGAGTGGTATAGCTGGGTCATATGGTGGTTCCATGTCTAGTTTATTTGAGGAACATCCATATTGATTTCCATAGTGGATATACTAATTTACAATTCCACCAAGAGTGAAAGTTTTCCATTTTCTCCACATCCTCTGCAGCATTCATTATTGTTTGTATTCTTGTTGGCTGCCATTCTGACTAGAGTGAGATGAACTCTAGATTAGTTTTGATTTGCATTTCTCTAATGACTGATGATGTTGAATGTTTTTTCATATAAACATTGGCCATTTGTATTTCTTCTTTTGAGAACTGTGTAGTTCACTTCCCTATTTATTATTTATTTTGGTGTTAAGTATTTGTGATTTATGTATTCTGAATATTAATCCTCTGTCAGAAGAGTAGCTGGCAAACATTTTCTCTCATTCTGTAGGTTCTTTTTCACATTCCTAATTGTTTCCTTTGCTTGCAGAAGCTTTTAAATTTGATGCCATTTCATTTATTAACTCCTGGCATTATTTCCTGAGCTTTAGAAAGTCATTGATTGTGCCTATATGTTGAAGTGTTGACTCTAAGTTTTCTTCTAAGAGTTGCATACTTTCTGGTCTGATTCTTAGGTCTTATATCCCTTTTGAGTTGACTTTTGTGCAGAGTGAGAGATAAGGGTCTGTTATCATTCTTCTACAAACAAAACAGTTTCTCAACACTATTTGTTCAAAATGTTCTTTTCTCCACTGTTTTTTCAGTACTTTGTCAAGGATCAGATGACCATATCTGTGTGAGTTTGTCTCTATGTCTTCTATTCTGTACCATTGGTCTATGTGTCTGTTTTTATACTAGTACCCTGCAGTTCTCATTAGTATAGATCTGTTGTATAATTCGAAGTCAGGTATTGTTATGTCTGTAGTGTTCCTTATTTTGGCTTAGAATTACTTTGGTATTCTGGGTCTTTTATTCTTCAAATGAATTTTAGGACTTCCTTTTTTTTCAGTTTTGTGAAGAATGTCATTAGTATTTTGAAGGGGATTACTTTACATCTGTACATTGCTTTTGGTAATATGGACATTTTTAACAATAATAATTGTGCCCATTCATGAACATGGGAGGTCATTATCTTCTGTCTTCTTCAATTTTTATCTTCAGTGTTCTATGATTTTCATTGTAGAGGTTTTTCACTTCCCTGGTTAGATTTGTTCCTAGGGTTTTTTTGTTTGTTTGTTTTTTTGAGGTGAATGTGAATGGAATCATTTTCCTGATTTTTTCTCAGAAGATTCATTTATTCAATCTTAATTATAGGAAAGCTATTGATTTTTGTATGTCAGTTTTGTAACTTGCTACTTTGCAGAATTTTTTATTAGCTCTGGGAATCTTTTGGTACGGTTTTTTGAATCTTCTAAGGATAGGATCATATCATCTGCAAACAGTGGTAATTTGATTCTTCCTCTTTTCTATTTTCATTTCTTTTTTTTTTTTTTTTTTTTAGGGATTGAACTCAGGGACTGTTAAGCACTCAGGCACATCCCCAGCTATTTTTTATATTTTATTTAGAGACAGAGTCTCACTGAGTTGTTTAGGGCCTTGTTAAATTGCTAAGGCTGGCTTTGAACTTGTGATCCTCCTGCCACAGATTCCCAATCCACTGGAATTACAGGCTTGCACCACTGTGCCTGGTCCAATTTATTTCTTTTATTTCCTTTTCTTACCTCATTGCTGTGGCTAAAATTTATAGTACCATACTGAGTAGGAGCGGTGAGAGTGGACATCCTTGTCTTGTTCCAGCTACCTCAAGTTTCAGCTCACCACATTCAGATGCAGCATTCCTTAGCTATTCTTGTTTGGCTCTAGTGAGCCCTCACTAGTGCAGGCTGCAGAGACCACTTCTCTGGAGAGCACAGACAGTAAATCTTGGTGGGGGCTACATGGTACCAACTCTTCAGCTACGTGGGAGTATGTGTACCAACTCTTCAGCTACATGGGAGTATGTGTACCTCTACTTAGATTTTGAAGGATTCCCTGGAGACCTTCAGGTTTATACAGAGAATTTCCTCAGTGGCAGGGTTACTGCCCAGAACTTCCACTAGGGAAATGTGTAGCGAAACAATAAGAGCAGGGCTGCTCCTGAGACCACAAAATGGTAAAACTAACAGCTTGTAGCTTTACCTTGGAAAAGCTACAGGTACCCAACCCCAAGCTGGCAAAGTTGTGAGGGTGAGACTGCTGCCTGGAGTTCTGGAGACCCAAGCCCTGCCGCATTGTGTCTGGAAGATGAGTCATAGACTCAAATAAGGCTATTTTCAAGACTTAAGATTTAATGTTTTTTGCCCTGGTGAATTCTGGATTTACTTGGAAACTATTACTCCCACCGGCAACACCATTTCTCCTTTTTGGGAATGGAAGTATCTGTCCTATCCCTGTTGTACTGTTGTATTTTTGAAATGAGTAATTTTTCTGATTTACACATTCACAGCTGGACAAAAATTCTAATTATGATGAATCATATCTTGAATCTAACCTAAATATGATTTGTATGATGTCAGACAAGACTCTAGAATTATTTAGACTTTGGACATGATGCTGGAATGAACTAAGACTTTGGGGGCTTTTGAAATGAAATAAATGCATTTTTATGGGAGAATAAAATAAATATCTGGAGGTCAGGGGTGAGATGCCATGGAATAAATATGCCCCCAAAATTTGTATGCCAAAATCTTATCCTCAATGTAGTATTACATCATTTGGGTGATGGTTAGATCATGAGAGCCTTGCCATTGTGAAAAGGGTTATTATTCATATAATAGAAACCTGCGAGACTTGTTAGGCCCTTTTAACATGTAAGGATGCTACAAGAAGGTATTAGAAGACAGCAAGTCCAACCAGACAGAAAGTCTGCTGGCAACTTGATCTTGGACTCCTTGGCCTTAACTGTGAGCAATACATTTCTATATTATAAATTACCCAACCTAACATTTTGCTAGAGCAGCCTAGATGGACCAATGATGCCCTCCAAGAATGCATAAGCAACATCAAGAACAAGACCTTGTCTATCTTTTTCATGGATTTATCTCAGGTCCTGGAATGGGACACATAGTTTGTATATGAATGAATAAATGTCCTTATTCTTTGCAAAAACAGTTTGTCACAATAACCTATTCAATTTGGTAGACTATATTTGGAAGCTTCAATTTTTTTGAAATTATTTAGAATAACCTTTTCCCATTTTTATCATGCAATATTAGTTATTGTAGTGGAAATGTGTAAGTACTCAGAAGCCTGTTCTCCTATGGGCAAAAATAAGTATTTTTCTTCTTTGTGTCTTCTTTTGTTTTAGGGCTGTGGTAGCATGTGTGTTCTGCCGTGAAAAATCTCAAGGAATCTTGTCTCATAACTCCTTAGGGCAGGAATCATTTGGCAGCACAACTGAAAGGGTGATGCTTTGTAAGGGCCATGGAGAGGTGGGTTTTCCACAGGAGACTAATTTCTGAATTGCATGTGAAATAGTGTTAAATCACTCAGGACAGAGGAATTCTGTTTACCTGGAAATTTACCAAATTAACATTCTGCTTTTAAGGTTCTTCCTTTACACAATTTTTACCCAGCATTTACTAAAGAACCAACAGTGCTTGGAAAATAAAAACAACAAATCTGAATGATATTTCCTTTTGTCATGAAAATAGGTCTTTATCATTTTTCCATTTCTTTCCAGGAGACGTTTTTACTTTGAAAGTGAAATGTTCAGTAAGAGATGAATAAGCTTAATAGAAATTGGGAAAAGGAAGTAAAACATTTTCTGACTTGAGTGACTTTATTGCTTTAATATATAATAATTTTTAGAAAAATTTATACATTCCACTCCTCTGGGCAGGCAGAGAGCGATGCTGTGACTCATGCATATTTTTCCTAATCTCTGTCTCTAACAAATGGTTTTGTTTGTTTGTTTGATGACCTTTGCTGCAAGCTTTTGATAATAAGGTTGAGAATTAAGACATTAGCAGACAGTGGTACACAGATGGGCTTCAGCTGATACTTCAGAAAAATAATATCTTCATCCTGCAGCTATTCCTCTATAAATCCAGGACATCTTACTGTTTCACAAATAACTTACTTTTTAAAGCTATTGCTATTTTTTGCTATGATTAAAAATTATCCTACTATTTCTGTCCTCTGAGAAATTGTATAAATAAAAAGCATAAGGTGAGAACAACCCAAATCTCATAAGAAGGGCAATATTTTTTTCTCATCAAACATGTCAAGTTTTTTAGAGTCACTTTAAGTTTCTGGTGAGCTTCTTTACATGGTACCACTACAGGTCTAAAAATGAATTAGCTACTGCCTTGAGTCACCTCCGGAAATTAAGTTTCTGTGTTTGTGCTATCTCTGGGACTTGAGCAATAGGTTTCATTTTAGCTAGAAGGAAGCTATAGTACTAGAAATAAGGTTCTCCCTAGCATTTTTTCCCCCAGAGCTATTTCGGGTGATCAACAATAACTAATAAACCAGGAGAGAAAATAAAACTACCTCAATTGCTCAAGGCCATTAAGAAATTAGAGGAAATCATGGAAAATTGTTTAGTAGGACTATAAACAAATATTTGAGCCCTGTCCACTCTCAATGATGTGTCCGTGTGTGTGTGTGTGTGTGTGTGTGTGTGTGTGTACTTTGTGTGTACTATTAGTGAAACAGTCAGAATAGTACTATCATACATACAAATCTGGCCTCTTAAGCAGGCAGAAAACAAAAGGTCTTTATGATTTGAATTTAGAAATTCTAGTTCAAACTGTTGGGCCTTTTTCCAAATCTCTTCCACCAACCTATACTTTGAGTTGTGACTTTTTTAAACTTATGCCAAAGGCTTTTGGCTTTAAAGTCTGCTCTTAGACTTTAAGATTAAAATGCAAAAACATATTGACTTAGTTTTAGGTTTATAGAATAAAATATGCTATATTAATATTAAAAGCATTCTAAAATGTAATGAATTTCACATGTTTTTAGTGACAACTCATTACGAACAAATTCAAAGCCATTATCTCTAGGATGTAAACTAACCTTCTGGATTGGGTGATCTTAGTTTGCACTGAGAATACTGAAAAGAGAGGTTAAGTAACTTTTCTGAGATTACAGAGGGTCAGTACTGCTGGAGCAGGAAATCAAAGTTGGATCTATATGACTACAATGGCCCTGGGCTTTATACTGTTGCCTGTCAAGCAACAGGAAATGGATTGGAAAACTAGGATAGCTATTGAAGGAAGGAGAGGGATAACTATTGAATTAATAGGGAGCTTGGTATGGTTCACAGTTTTAAAAAAAATGTTCATATTCATTGTAGCCATAGATATATACTCTAGTTAAATGTGGGATATTTGAGAATTTTAGAAACTGGTATATATTCCATTGAGAGAAAGTTTTTAAAAAGCATGGGCCATAATTCTGATAGATATAATCCTAAATGTCATAAATCTAATGCTGATATCCTAAAAGATCAAAATCCCTGAAATCTAAACTCCCAAAAGATCAAAATCCTGAAGATATAATTCAGGAAAAATTAATGCAAAAATTCTTTGAAAGACTTTCATTTACATTTTATAATGGGATTTGTTTTAGAAACATAAGTACAGTGATAGGCCACTTTGTGCAATAAAATAGGCAATAACAACATGGATATTTTTGTAAGCATAAACAGGTATGTTAGCATCATTCATGTGAATATAACAGTTATGACCTAATTGTGTTCGTGAAGAAGTAGGTCAAAGTGAAATGTATAATTGCATAACACTATGGTTGGTAATTGTGTGCACCCACATTTATAGCTGGTCATCTGAAACAGTGTAAGAACCATCTAAATCTTTGGAGAAGATTGATCAAAATCACAATGACTTAACACTACCTGTGCAACCAAAGAACCAAAATCTCAAGAAATTTTATCTTTCACAAACATAGATGTACAAAAAGGATATTTCTTCACTTATTAAAGATGTTTCAATAATTTTTGACATACACACACAATGCTTGCAAAGTCAACCTAGCAATAGTGTGATTTCATGATGTTAAATTGGCAAACAATGCATAATATGAATTAGAACTCTCTAAAAGTCTTTAAAAATTTATACTGCCAATACTGAAATGATGAAATACATAGCACAGCAACTTGTTAAAATAATTTGGTGACTTAAAACAGTTGGTGGGAAGCTAAAAAACAGGAAAAAAAACCCCAAAACTCAAAAAACATTTGACATATGAACATCTAACAGGGATAGGTGATGGGCAATTGCTTGGAAGGAGCCCATAAGAACTGGCCAACTTCATGATCATAAAGATCACTAACTGTATTATGAAGTCTTGCTTCATTATGAATGGCCAATTTTTTCCCTTTTAGGAACTGGATCTCCTTAAAAAACAATACTCACTTGCGTTGTCTATGTGATACTGCTCTATTTGAAATTCTTTCATTCAGTGTGCACAGATATGAGTCATCTTGAATTTTCCATTTTCTTTGCAATGTTACTATGTTGATTCAGTGTGTAGAAATTTATTCCTCATGCACTCACATATAGACCACAGACTTGACAAAAAAAATATTAGTGATAAAACAGCAGCACCGTTTATGAAGTATCTTCTTATCCTATCATGTACCTCATTTTTTAAAAACTGGTCAGAAACTTCATTGTTCTT
>CM053407.1:25368265-25391988 GCA_028644305.1 Xerus rutilus | reverse complement strand
GAAGATTAAATATTATTATATATGAAATTGCTTTAGAAAATGTCTATGATATACTAAATGCCTTAAGAATGCTTATAGTTTATATTATTTAAGATTTATTTTCATTAAAAAGAATCATTTCCTATATTAGAATCTTAGTGTAAATGGGCAAAATTAAAATGTTTACATACATTATATTATCTGGAGTAAACTAAATGTAGTAATGCATGCCTCTCCAAAAGACACTCCATACCTTTAAAAAGTACTTTTGAAGATCTTGTATTTGTTTTAAAAATAATTCTACAGAGGAGATGAAGTTATAACATAATAAAAACATTCTGTCCTATAAATATCCCTTTGCTCTTTCTTTCCCAAAATGGAATTCCTTTCTTATATTGGTTTGAGGTCACTAATCAGTTTTTGATATTTCAGTCAGGAAAGGCTTTGTAATGCTGCAGGAACAAGTATTATTTGCAATATTCATTGTGGATCTGGACAGCAACCACCTTGCATATGGCCATTAAGTGAGGTTGATTGGTGAAGACTCTGGACATACATCCTCTGGGGTAAGGGGAAGATAACACAGAGGATCTCATTAGCTATCAGATTCTAAGGACATGGATTATTTCTGCTCTAATCTCATTATACTAACATTCATATGAACCTGCCTCTCATTACCTGAAAAGGGGGTGGTAACGAGAGCCAGAAATGGTTTGTTTAGTGGTCATTGGAGCTCTGACTTAGTCTTTTAGTCTCTTAGTTCTTTTGTCCTATAATAGGACAAATAATATCCCTTTGCAGTGTCAAAAATATACTTTGGAGAAAAGATATCTTCTTCAACAAATGTTGTGGGAAAATTAGAAATCCAAAATTAAACTGAATCCTTCTCCCTCACTCTCAAAACTCAATTTAAAGTGGATTAAGGACTTAGGCATTAGACCAGAGGCTCTGCACCTAATAGAAGAAAAATTAGGCCCAAATTTACATCATGTTAACTTAAGAACCAACTTCCTTAACAAGACTCCTAAAGCACAAGAAGTGAAATAAAAAATCAACCAATGGGATGGAATCAAAACTAAAAAGCTTCTTCACAGCAAAGGAAACAATCAAGAATGTGAAAAGAGAGCCTACAGAATGTGAGAACATCTTTGCCACTTGTACCTGAGATAGAACACTAATATCCAGGATATATAAATAACTCAAAATTCTTAACACCAAAAAAGCCAAATAACCGAATTAATAAATGGGCAGAGGAACTGAACAGTCACTTCACAGAAGAAATACTAATAGTCAACAGATATATAAAAAAATGTTCAACATCTCTAGCAGTTAAAGAAATGCAAATTAAAGCTACACTGAAGTTTTATCTCACTCCAGTTAAGAATACAAGTAACAATAAATGTGGGCAAGGATGTTAGCAAAAAGGTACACTCACACATTGGTGGTGGGACTGAAAATTGGTGCAATCATTATGGAATGCAGTATGGACATTTCTCACAAAACTTGGAATAGAATCACCATTTAACTCAGTTATCTCACTCCTTGGTTTATACCAAAAGTATAAACCAAGTATACTTAAAATAAGTATACTTCAGTGACACTGGCACATCAATGTTTATAGCAGCTCAATTCATAATAGCAAACTACAGAATCAACCTAGATGCCCTTCAACAGATAAACGAATAAAGAAAATGTGGTATATATACACAATGGAATATTTCTCAGCCACAAAGAAGAATGAAATTATGGCATTTGCTGGTACATGGATGGAATAGGAGAATATCATACTAAGTAAAATAAGCCAATCCCCAAAAACCAAAGGCTGAATTTTCTCTCTGATATGCAGATACAAACTCACAGCATGTAGTGGTAGAGGGGACAGAACAGAATTTCACTGAATCAGACAAAGGAGAATGAAAGGAAGGGAGGAGAAATGGGGGTAGGAAAATAGTAGAATGAATTGGACATGACTTTCCTATGTGTATATTTGATTACACAACCTGTGTAATTCTATATCATGTACAACTAGAGGAATGAGAAGTTATATTCCATATGTCTATAATGTCAAAATACATTCTACTGTCACATGTAACTAATAAGAACAAATAAAAAGTAAATTTAAAAAAATCCCTTTTCTCCGTTTTTCCCCCAAATAAAATCTTTCCTCAAGGGAGATTGCCTAAAGTCTCTCATGAAACAACTGATTAGTCACATGTGAAATAAAGAAATTGACTGCCTTATACCATATAAAACATTAACAATAAATTTATTTCACATTTAAACATAAAAGCTAAAAATATAAAACCTTTAGAAGAAAACACAGTAATAAATATTCATGACCTGCATTTGACAATGATTTCTTAGTTAGAACACCCTGAACCTAAGTGGTTTTAGAGAAAAATCGATAAATTTGGATTCATTAAAATGATAACTTTTGTGCTTCAAAGGACATTATTAACATTATTAAAGAAATCAAAAGACAATCTTCAGACTAGGACAATATACTTGCAATTTACATATCTGACAAAGGAGTCTTTTACAGAATATATATCAATTGTTACAACCAAACTACAAAAGGACAAATAATGCAATTATATTATGGGGAAACATTTGGATAAGCATTTCTCTATAAATGTATACAAGTATCTAATGACACAAATGAAAAGATGCTCAGCATCATTAGTCATTGGGAAATTGGAAATTGAAACCATAGTAAAATATCACTTCACACCCTCTAAAATAGTGATGATAATAATAAAAAATAGAAATCAACATGTGTAAGCAAGGATGTGGAAAAATTGGAATCCTTATACATTGTTCATGGGAATGTAAAATGGTTCAGTTACTTTGGGATATAGTTTGATGTTTTCTCAAAATAGAAAATGTACAGTCATCATATGCTTGAGCAATTCTATTCCTTAGTATATATACAAGAGAAAGAAAACATATGGCCATTCAATAACTTGTACACAAATGTTCAAAAATAATAGCCCTAAATTGGAAACAATACTAATTGTTCATTAATATGGTGACTGGAAAACAAAAGATAGCATATTTATACAATAGAATATCATCTAGCCATAAAACATAATGGAGTAGTGAAATATGCTACTGTGGATCAATCTTGAAAACATTATACCAAATGAAAGAATTCATCTTAGAAAGACCATGTATTTTACCATTGCATTTATATTGAAAATGCTCATAATAGGAAAGTGACTTCTAATGGATAAACCATTTTCCTTTTTGATATGATGAAAATGTTCTAAAATTAGATTGTTATGATAATTATAGAAATTTATATATTCTGAAATCATTTAACTATGTACTTTTAGTGGGTAAACTTCATGGTGTATAAATTATTTCTGAATAAAGCTGTTTATTTAAAAAAGAAAAACAATTAGTTTATGTTAACCATTCATTAGGCCTTTGAACACTTAGCATTTTTGAGAGTAGACCAACTAAGATAAAACAATATTTTTGGAAGACATATTAATTGTGTGCTATATTAGCAACACGGTGGTAGAAAAGAAAATTGAGCCAAATTAATGGCTAATACTTTCAATAATAACTTTTATTAAAAGTATTAAACTTTTTTAGTTCTTTGTTTTATTGTGGTACACACTGAAGTTGTAGCATAAGAAAAGTGTGTTTTCTTTTTTAATCTTTTTTTCTGCAAATGAACTTCTGTTGTATATTAAGTTCAATGTTCATTATTTTGGTAAAATGATATCCCTAAAAAATATCCCTAAAATATTTTTCAATTTCTTTATTGTTCATAGTTTTCTTTTATTCAGAGATGCAAAAGCACTATTCTTCTCTAGAAATCAATTTGAAATGTAAAATCATCAAAATTATAGAATATTTCATTGGTTGAAAATATTACTCTGGGGTCTTTTTTGTCCCATGACTAAAACCAGTTAACTGACTTTGCAGAATGTAGTAAGTAACAATACTTTTAATAATTAGCTGCATATAAAAGGAAATGAAGATACTCAATTGATCTAACAAACATTTATTTATATCATTTTGAATGCAAGGTACTGAATTAATAATTGTAAGAAAAGGAAAAAAAAGCTGTTATTTTCAAGGAAATACTATTTATTCTGGGAGACAGAACATGCACTTTAAAGAGGTGGAAATTTTGACTTATAGATGACGGGAAATTGTGAATCTTCAGAGAAAGAAGTGAGGATTTGAGCAAAACCTGGAACAATAGTGCTGCTTACTTATGAAGATTAAAACTGAGACTCAGAGGGTTAAGTGAATCACTTAATATCTCTATGGTAAATGATATATTCATATTTAGTGCAAACAAGTTTCCAAACTAAAATCTCTGCTAATCCTCTGTAACTTCCTACTGGCTAGAACTTTTGACCAGCAGTTTATAATGCATATTATGCACAATAAGACCCTGGCCATCAGCATTTGGTGTTAGAACTGTTGAAATATTACACTTAATTTGAAAGGAAATATACTTCCACTGGAAACTTACACTAAAGGAAGAAGAACTATAAGAGTGGAAGAATCCCATCTAAATCCATGTTGTCATACTAGAGGCCAAGAACAACTATTTGGCATAGCCCTAAAGCTCCCTACTTGGAGACTGTCTCTGCAATGAGCCCAATCTCACTTTTCACAGGTTATTGAAGTTTCACAGGTTATTGAATTATTACAGGAAAATAATTTAAACTATATAACAAAACATTAATATTAACATATAATGAGAATTTGTATGTAACAATTCAGAAACTCCAATAAAATCAGACAGAAAACAAGTATAGAAATTACAAATAAAGTAGAAATGGAAAAATCCAATAAATGTATAAAAGATATGTTTAACTATGCTAAATTAAAAAATGAAAACTCAAGCAGCATTGAAACACTGTGTTTTTGCTTATCATGCCCATTAGATTAAAAGAAATAACGATAGTAAATGAGAAAGGAATACTCTACTTCATTGCCTCTGTGACTTTAATCAAAATAAGCTCTGGATCAGCATTGGGAAATGAGTATCAAAGCCTAAAAATGTGCTTATCCTCATATAGTCATTTCACTTTTAAAATCATATCAAAAATATAATTAAATCAGTAAGCAAAGCTATATGGACAAAAATATGCACTATAGTAAGTATTATCTAATAGTCTCAATTTAGACAAAACCTAAATTACAACTACATGGTATTTTCTAATAATATTATTCTTTATCCATACAAAAATATTGTACAGCAAATAAAAATTATACTATAGATCAGAGATTGTTCATTCAAGTTTACCTAGGAATCCTGAGTGGACTTCAAAGGATTTGAGAATCTCATGATAGCTTATTTCCATGGTTTGTGTAAATGTAAAAATTGTACGTGCACTTTAGTAAGAATACAGTCATCGGATTGGTAGCCTGTATTTGAGTCTCAAACAATTCTCTGACTCACAGTTTAAGGAGCACCAGATGTACTATTCATAATGTATTATTAATTAAAACTAGCAGTATAATATTATGCCATAGTTTTATGTGTGAAATGAGTGTATAAACATGTACATATTTACACATTGAATGTTCCTTGGTGGATTATAATTTTTCAAATTGCTTATCTATATTGCCAAATTTTTCCAGAAAATTGTACGTTAACTTTAACTTCACAAATACTTTGAGCTTTGGTCTGCAAGATGACTAAGAAGGCTGTTTTTCGGTGGAAATGGTCCCCCCACCAATATTTGCTTTGTTTGCATGAATATACACGATTAAAACAAAAATTTTGTATAGACACTTCAACTGATTTGGCCAGAATTTTAGTGATTTCAAAGACAGCTTGTGAATTTCCTGCACAAATCTATCCTTAGCCTGCTTCCATTTGCAGCTAAAATTTCATTAAAATAGCATTCTGATAATGAGTTATCTTCAGAAATTCCTTACTAAAATACACATTACTAGGGAGCAAAGCAAAGATTTTTACCATAACATTTGCGCGACTTACAGCCTTACAGAAGCTAGCAAATTTTAAGAAGTAGTTCTTCAGCGATCATGTGTAAACATATTCTCAAGGTCAGGATAACTTGGAATTCCAGAATATGCAGATGTTTTGTTATTGCTGTAAGCACAGCTAGGACTCTGCAGGGTGTGTAGGAGCAGAGAGCTGAACAACACTGAAAGGAAAGGTAGGGTTGATTGCTAGATTGATTGCCTTAAGACTCCAAAATGACCTTGAAGTTGGACAGAATTAGGACCATCATCCTATTCGGAAGTTTTTTTAGTCACATGACTCACAGTTAAAGAAATTCAATAAATCTTAAAAATTCTACTTATGTTTTCTGAGGATATTAATAGTATCTTATGACAATAACATCTATCTTTAAATACCAAATCTTAATTTGCTCTATAATCAAGAATTGCATCATCTTTTATATTAAATTCTCACACACATTCCCTCATAATTTATATGGTACTCTGAATTTATATTAAAATTTATTGGCCTTTTGCACTCATTTTTCCAAGTGTCTTTTATTTTTTTTAAATATATAAATTATCGCTTGAAAGGGATATGAATCTTACTCTTTAGTTAAGTCTGTAATTATAAAGACAAAAATCTGATCACAATGATGTTCTGGTTGTCAAAAAACATTTTCTCTTTTTTTCTATTTAGTTAGGAAAAGTGGAATTTATTTAGGGTTGAATTTTGACCTTCTTTTCATTTTCTCTGTTGTCTATTTGTTGGTATGTGTCATTTTACATACAGTGCTATCATCTTGTAATGATATTTCCTTTCCTTAACAATCTAGCCAGTCTTGTAAATAGTCTATACCCACTTCTCAGATAAACAAGCAAAAACTCTTCTAGTTCTTATGCATTTTTATTATATTCCCAATGGTTTTGGAAGTTGCTGATATTATTAAAGGTAAACTTTTGTCTTTTTTTTTTTTTTTTTGGTACTGAAGATTGAACTCAGGGGCTCTCAACCACTGAGCCACATCCCCAGCCCTATTTTGTGTTTTGTGTAGAGACAGGGTCTGAGTTGCTTAGTGCCTTGCCCTTGCTGAGGCTGGCTTTGAACTCGTGATTCTCCTGTCTCAGCCTCCCGAAGTGCTGGGATTACAGGCATGCGCCACTGCACCCGGCTAAACTTTTGTCTTTTATGTTATTTCAGATTATTTTTGCAAATGCTAAAGTTCCATGGCCTCCAGGTAGATGACATAGGGTTTTTTGACTCCATCCCCTTCCTACTCTTGTGGCATGAATGTCTTTGAGGATCTGATGGAAAGCTGTAGACCATGAAATACATGAAGAATTTCATATACAAAAAATCAGGGCCTGCTTCATGTCACATGTCCTATGCCTTGGCAAAGGGTCCCTGATTACCCGGGCCTCTCACTTACCTTACTGCACTATAGTTAACAGTCTTGGAATTCCTTTTTCTTTTTTGTACCAGGGATTGAACCCGAGGGCCCTTAACCACTGAGCCACATCCCTGACCCTTTTTTCTATTTTTTATGTTGAGACTGGGTCTCACTAGGTTGCTTATAGTGTCGCTAAGTTCCTGAGGCTGGCTTCAAACCTATGATCCACTTGCCCCAGCATCCTGAGCTGATGGGATTAGAGGCATGTGCCTACTCCTCCAGCTATCCATAATTCTTTATTTAAAAACAGGTGGCTCCACATTTTCATTGCATGCTGAATTCCATAAATTATGTAGCTGATGCTGCCTGAATCTCATGAATCTGAATGTGAACCTTTGGTGTAGATAATCCCTAAAAATGAAAAGAAATCTTTAATATTTTACTCTTCTTTTAATATACCTTGAATCATTATTGATGTCCATGGTTGTTCTTGAACTATGGAAAAAAAGAGATCTGAATCATCTTTAACCCTATCTGAAAAAGTATGCTATGTGTCAGAATGTATTTAGTCTAGAGATCAAAGAAAGGGATTATTGAAAGGGATGTCTTCATTTTAGACAATCTTTTTCAATAATGATACCAGTCTTCTAATAATTTTGTTAGTTTTGATTCAAAGAGAATTTCTCACTTAGAATGATGCATATTTAATAACTTACTTATAAAGCTGATATGAAAGTGAGAAGGCATATTTTATCAGAGAGTAAATTTAGATGATGAACCATCATCTTAAACCATGACATTCTATTATTTTTAAGGATCAAAATTCCAAGAAAGCATGCCTTGAAAAATTAATTTGGACTTTTCAATGATTAAATGAGCAACTTTTCCTTTTAAAATTAAAAAAACCCCTTTTTTCTACTTATTTCCAACCACATGCTCAACCAGAAAAAAAATCAAAAAACTACAGAAGGGTGATATGAAAGCAGCTCTTTATTCTGAAATTTTACTTTAGGACTGCAAATGGTAGATCAAAGATGTTTCTTTAAATTCTGCAAGAACAAATATGAAGTGTGCAATGCTTGTGGCTACCTTTGAGAATTTTTAACTTTAATGTTTTTGAGTACTCCTGAAACTCCATCTGAGTTAGTAATAAAATATAGAATTGCATGCAAGAAAAAAATGGATACCAGGAATCCATTTGATCATCAAAATCTTTTAAACAAAGCGAGGAAAAGAGCACATGTCTGGTAATTTTAGAAAGATGTTAAAGGGTTCTGCCCCTGTCCATTGCTCTCGGCTACATTACATGATGTGTTTCAGTGAGCTTTACAGACAGATTATGTTTACAGTTGAATCTCTAACCCTAAAACGATAAGGTGCGTATTCCTATGGGCTTGGCATCACTCTATGTGGAAAATATTTTGACTCCTAATGTTTTGAGAATAAGAGACACTTGATTATTTTTTTGTCTATCTTTCAGAAATGGAAGATTCCTTCAGGGTTTTAATAAGTTTGGGAGTCATTTTTTAAATATTTTTTTTTAGTTGTAGGTGGACACAGTATCTTTATTTATTTATTTTTACGTGGTGCTGAGGATTGAACCCAGTGTCTCATGTATGCAAGGCAAGTGCTCTACCACTGAGCTGCAATCTCAGCCCTGGGAGTCACTTTTATGATGATAATATGGGGATTTTTAAATAGTATATTTATTCTCTAGTTTATCCATACTCCATAGTCATACTTTTTGTGGTATTCACTTTTACAATTTTAAACTTTTATTCTTCAGCTTTCTGACTTTCTAGCTCTTTAAATTTTTTAAAGAATGGTGATATATATTAGAATTGTAATGTCTCTAAATGTATACACTATAAAAAGCTAATGCCTCAACAACTTGTAAATTTTGTTTTTTTCCTTTATAAAAATAGAGAATATCGAGTACTCTAATCACAGAATATTTACACTTTCAAATACTGCATTTAATTGCATCTTTCTGCTTAAACAAAAGAGAGAGAGAGAGAGAGAGAGACAATTTAAAGTAGTTAGAAGCATTTTCTGTAATGGGTTTCTATTATAAGATGAGCTAAACCTCTAATGGTGAGCATTAGTGTTTCTGAATTACAATATTGCAAGTCTATTAATTCTGCCCAGGGGAGAGGAATTCATAGAAATGTTTTAATAGTAAAATCTGAATTTTTATCAGAATGACATCTTTTCTCATCAAATGGCCAACCACAAAAAAAGTTCTCTACTGATATGGCATCTATTTTTTAGAAATAAAATTAAAAGCAAAGTTATTTTATAGTCATACACATCATTTTAAAAGCAAAAGTTATTATATCATTGGAATAGAATTGGAAGATAGAAAAGAGATAAAATATAGGATATTCTATTTCTGAAGGTTATCTGTTTTCTGATTAATAAGCAAATGGTAATTCAGGAATGTAATATGTTTGCATTTATCACCAAAATTCAAATCATTGCATTAATCTTCTGAAAAAATGTAGATTCTTAAGTATCATATATATTATGGATCTGCACTTCAAGTCCAAGTTGAAATAATAATTCAATAATAAGAGTAATTTCCATCAACTATTGGTGACTTCTTCACATTTTATTTTATTTTACTAGGGTCGGTACATTATTCAATTTAAAAAGTAGTGCATTGCCTCAAAAATGGAGTCATTTTCCCCATGACTTTAGCAGTGAGACTCTTTCCTCTGCTCATAGTCTGCAGCATAAATTCTGAATTCTCTATAAATCCTAATCGTGAAATAAAGAGTTCAGTGATGGGGGAAAATATGCATTCATATATCTGACAAGATCCTTGAATCTAGAAAGTGTTAAGAATTCATATAATATAGCAATAAGATAGATAAAAATGGATAAAGAATTTGAATACTTTTCTAATGAACATATTCAAATGGCCAATAAACATATGAATGGATGGCTGACTGTTATTATGTATTAGGGAAATGCAAATGAAATAAAATACCACAGAACCACTGGGATGCCCCAATAAAAAATAAATACCATTCACAAAAATGTAGAGAAATCTGAATCTTCATACTTTTCTGGTGCGAAAGTAAATGGTGCAACAACTTTGAAAAACACTTTGGCAGTTCTGTCAAATGGTAAACATGGAATTACCATAATACCTAGCAATCCTATTTCTATAAATTGAAACGTGTGTCTTCACAAAAACGTGTATGTACATGTTCATCATGACATTATTCATAATAGTTAAACGTAGAAATAGTACTAAATGTTTATGAAATGGTGAATGGATATATTGCATACATATTTGCATAAATATACACATGAACATATACAAACACATACATATGTACACTTTAAAAGGCTCATTTTATGACATGTAGACTATATCTCAATAAAGATGTTTTACACACATGCATCAAATATATATACATCTATATTTGAGAATATATCTCAACATTAAGATGTGTGTGTGTATGGATTTTTTTTTTTTTGTACCGGGGATAGAACTCAGGGGTATTCAACCACTGAGCCACATCCCTAGCCCTATTTTGTATTTTATGTAGAGAGAGGGTCTCACTGAGTTGCTTAGTGCCTCACCGTTGCTGAGGCTGGCTTTGAACTCACAATTCTCCTGTCTCAGCCTCCCAAAGTGCTGGGATTACAGGCATGAGCCACTGCACCTGGCTCATTGTATGTGTGTGTGTGTATCTGTTTATACTCTTTCCCTGGTAGAAGGCAGAGAGAAAAATAGAGATGTGGAAAGAAGTGTGAACACGCTGAAATTTAATATATGTTTAATCAGATGGACCAGTGACCCACAGGATGTTTATGCTCCACAAAATCTTTCAATTACTACATATAACATTATCCAAGGATGTTTTAGTCAACTTTTTACTGCTATGACCAAAAGATCTGACAAGAACAATTAGGGGAGAAAACGTTTATTTGGGGGCTCATAATTTCAGCAGTATCATCAATTGACAATAGGCTCCATTCCTTGGGGCTTGAAGTGAAGTTGAATATCAGGTAGAACTGTGTAGTAGAGGAAATCATCTGGGACCACGGCACCTGGAAGCAGAGAGACAGAGAGATAGATGTCCTCACCACACAGAAAAAATATATACCTCAAAGGCCCATCCCCAATGACCCAGCTCCTCCAATCACAATTTACCTGCCTATATCCCCCACTTAATCCCTATCAGTGGATGAATGCACTGATTTGGTTAAGGTTCTCATAAACCATTCATTTCACCTCTAAACTTTGTTGCATTGGCTTACACATAAGCTTTTTGGGGACATCTAATATCTCAACCATAACAGTCCACCACTGGCCCCCAAAAGTTTATATCCATCTCACAATGCAAAATACATTTAGTTCATTTCCAAGAGTCCCCAGAGTCTCAACAGTTCTAGGATTATTCAAAGTCCACAACTAACGTCTCCTCTGACCCTCAATGCAAACTCAGGATGAGCTCTGTAAAAATCTAAAGCAAGCTACATACATCAAATATATAAAGGCACATAGTAAACATTTAGATGTAAATACATAGGTTCATGGAAAAAAGGCATGGGAACAAAGTGTCACAGGCAAGCAGGGAGCTGAAACTCTAAACCTCTGTTCTTGTGTTCCCACGAAACAAAATTTAAAGTCAGACACAAAAATCCATGCAAGAGAACTTTATTATAAGTGAAAGTATAGTGAAAGCAAAATGAGGCTTAAGCAGGAAGCATTCTCAAGAGACACAGTGGACTGTTTCTGAATGGAGGTTGACAAAGGAGACAATGCTCTTTCCAAATTTATTACGGTTTGATGTTAACCACAAGAGCTGGAAGCCACCTTTGTATTCTTTGCCAATTAGATGTTCAACTCCTCCTTCACATTGAGCAGTGTTTTTTTTTTGACCTTAGTTGATCCTTTCCAGAACTTTCATGGTGGCCATCCTATTTAGGGGGGGTTCATCTACAAGTTAATCCCTTGTTAATGTGGACACTGAGGTCAATAGCTGATCAGAAGTTACCTTAGTGTGCCTGCACTACTAAAGGAATCTTCCTTCCCAGACAAATAGAGACACCTGTAGCCATAATTTCTAGCTTAATGTCAGCAACAATAGATCCTGTCAAAAGTTAGTCCTATTAATTTTTTTCTTTAGATTTATTTTGCCACTAGCTCCTTTGCTTCTGTTTATTTTCTACAAATGAACTACCACCCTTTGTTTTCTCCTCGACTTTGAAAGTAGTTGAAAATAGACCCTAAAGTAATTTAAATAATACTTATGCCCTTGCCATGCATTTCACTGGCCATTGCTAGCTACTATCTAACTAACAAAAGCAAGACTGAAATCCAGATGGGCAAACAAGTCCTATAGCTCCATTTCCAGAATCTGGGACACATTGCATCCTGATATTTCTCCAGAGGGCTTGTGTAGCTCTGGCCCTGTGATCTTGCTGGTTGCAGCCCATGTGTTCTTTCTCTTGGCTTGTCATTGCTTAATTCTTGCATCTTTTCTTGGTAGACACACCTTAGTATTGCCATTTATTAATCTTGGGGGTCTCCAATGCAGTTTCATCTTCCTCCTCACATCTCTATGCATCCCCCTCTCAGGGCCAGCCAGCAAGGACTCCATCCTTGGGGTACTTTTCCTGGCCTCCTAGGCCTTCCTTTGAAATCTCAGTGGAAGCCTCCATGATCCTCTAACTCCAGTATCTTGCAATCCTGCAGAACCAGCACCATGTGGTTGATGCCAAGTCCTGTCACTAACTTGAGCAGCAGCCAAGCCTCTGGGGACTAGGGTGCAGTAACCTTTGAGTTCCTAGGCAGCTGAGCATGGTAAAACTTCCTAGGTCCACATGTGCAAGTAGTTTACCCCTCTGGTCTTTGCTCAAAGAAATTTTTACTTTAAGCCTTTGAATCTGGAATGGGTGTGGTCTTGCCAATTCCTGAGATTCCTTTAAACTATCCTTTCTATTGTTTCTGGTTAAAGTATTTAGTGTTTCTTTAGTGACTATAATGTCTTTAACAATCACACCTTCCTTAGCCTTAGTTTTACTCACAACTTTCTGGCCAAAAAGCAAGTTTTTCAAATACTCCTGATTTGCTTTCTCCTACCGACTCTCACAATAAATTTGGCTAAAAGTCATCAGCAATATTCATGCCACTGCCTGGATACTGTGCTGCTTACAAATTTCTTCCACCAGATCAAGAAGTCCATAACCTTTAAATTCAGTCTCGCAGAAAGTCTCAGGATATGGGCAAAATGCAGACAACTTCTTAGCCGGAATGTAAAATGAATGGTCTCTGTCCAATTTCCAATGGAATCCTCTTCCCTGAACCTCATGAGCCCTGCTTTACTGTACACAGTCCAAATAGCATTCTGGTCTTCTGAACTCTCACTAGAATTGCCCATTAAGCTCCATTTACAACAACATAAAGTTTTCCAGCTTTCATCTCTAAACTTCTAAAATTTCTCCCACAAATTCCAAAAAGCTCCAAAAGCTTTTGAACCACATAGTCAGATTAGTTACAGCACTGACTCCACTTCTGGTACCAACTTTGTTTTAGTCACCTTTTTCACTGCTGTGACAAAAATACCTGAAAAGAATAATTAGAGTAGGAAAAGTTTATTTAGGGGCTCATGGTTTCAGATATTTCAGTCCTATTCAGTGGGCTCCATTCCTGGGGCCTTGATGTGAGGCAGAAAATCATGGAGTTGTGGTAGAGGAAAGCAACTGAGAATATGAAACCAGGAAGCAGATAAAGTTCCCCTCTACATAGACAAAATATGTCCCAAAGTAACCCTAGTAACCTACCCACCTCAGCACAACCTGCCCACCTACAATTATCATCCAGTTAATCCCTATCAGGGCATTAATGTGGTAATTAGGTTAAGCATCCTATAATCCAATAATTTCCCCTTTAAACTTTGTTGTATTGTCTCACACACAAGTTTTTGGGGGACACTTAATATGTAAATCATAACAAAGACAATGGGAAATATAATATGTGAATGATACCAATGTAACTAAGAAGTTCAATGGTAGTTACTTTTGTAAATTGGCTGGGAAGATTGTTTGAAGATGCAGTGACTAACCTCATTTTATTTACATTTGTCATATAATGAAGTGCCGAATAATGGATATTACTTGCACCCTATAATACAAAAAACTGTACAATACATAGTAGGCCACTTTGAGTTCTAAAGGCAATCTATTCCACACCTAGGTATAATGCTTGAGTGTGGAAAGCTGCCATCTTGAGTGGTACTCAGAGCCAAAAGTTTACTGCATCAAATCCAGATAACAATAAGATTTTCTCTACCACTATGGTCTGACCACTTGGCAGATGTATGGTGTTGGAGGTGTCCCTGGTGGGAAAACAAAATGTGATATGAAATATATGGCAAGCATCAGTGGAAAATTAATAATACAGACCCTTCAGATTCTGTAGAAAACTACAACATCTGTAGTACAGAATTATGTACCTTTTCTGAAATGTTTTTCATGTTTCACAGGGTTGTAGAAGAGATGAAAAATTAATGATGAGACACTAAAACTCATTATTCCTATTAAGAGATGGTTTCTGTCAGATCTATCAAGTCGTAATATTAGACCTTGTGCTGTAAAAAAGAAATGGTGTATCCAGGATTAAATCTAAGAAGGCCAAAAAGTTATGAGTAAGACTTTGAGCAGATAACTGAGACATTTGTTTGTTCTTCTTAATTTTTTTCTGGGATAGAGAGGTTTATTTATAAAAGCAGAGGCACATTCAAGGGAGATGAGGACCATCTCCAGAGGCAAGAACAGCTAGACATTCACTTCTCTTACCACTCTTACAGAAGCTCCATCCTGTGGGTATGGGGTATCGGGTTTTTTAGGAATAGTTTCAACAGGAGGAAGAAGACTGAGCTTGGTTTGTAGGTGAGTTGGCTCAGTAAGTAGTGCAGAACAAAAATGCCAGCTGCATTGCTACCACTTTCATGGTTGACACTGATAGACAACAAAGAGGAAACAAAAAAAATTCCCGTGCAATGACCAGTGATCTTATGGTATATTCAGTAGTTTTGAAGAGATGTGACGGTAAGGTAGGAAACAAGAAGTTCTGGGTAGAGGCATGTGATGTGGGTGGATATAGAAGGGTGGGCAAACATCAGGAAGAATTTGTATAACCTATTAAGCCCATCAAGAAGCAAGTAGACAAGATGACTCAATATTCACCATTAGCTGTTTCAGATATGGCACAATGGGCACATCAATGGAGTTGCAGACGTGGCACAGTATAATTTTGAACCCGATGACATGACTTCTCATGAACTAGTGATGATTGCCTGCTTCTGCCTCTGAATAGGCAAGCTCATAATAATAGAAACCAATGCTGAGCCCCCATATGACACTATCCCTTGTTGAGGCTAACCCACTTCTTGGTGGCGAGTAGACTAAATAACATCCCTTCCATCCTGGCAGTTCAATTGTACAAGGTCAGATATTATTTTAGGTAAATACATAACTTTGCTGCATGGAGCCTCACCCTTATATAGGGGCCAATGATATGGCTGGTGCACTGACCTGGATTTTAACCCAACCATAGCATCTGAAAGGGAAGCCATTGCTGGGCATGGTGGTACATATCTGTAATCCCAGCAACTCTGGGGGCTGAGCCAGAGGTATCTCAAGTTCAGAGCCAGCCTCAGCAATTTAGTGAAGGTCTAAGTAACTTAGTGAGACCCTGTCTTAAAATAAAACATAAAGGGCTGAGGATGTGGCTTAGTGGTTAAGTGCCCCTGGGTTCAATCCCTGGTACAAAAGAAAAGAAAAGAAAAGAGAAAAGAAAAGAAAGGAAAGGAAATAAAGGGAACCCACTATAGCAAAAGAGGTGCAGAACATGACCACATTCTTATTTCTGATACTCAGAAATCTAGTAGGAATTCTTTATTCAGAATATAGATAAATCCAAAGAGTTTCTGTATTTATTTAACTAGTTGAATGAGACTATCATTAAGGTCTATTTCTTACCAAACTTCATGATTTTTATTCAATGCTATATATAAAGTTCTTTCATAGTTATCATCAAACACACTTATGTTAGTATATTGCAATAAGAAAACATATTTTTATTTATTTATTTATTTATTTATTTACATTTTTTTATTTAGGCTTACACGTTAACAGTGCAAGTTGATTCATTGTACATAGAGGATAATATATCAATTCTCTAGTTGTAAGTTGTATAGGATCACAACATATATGCAGTTATACATAATGTTAGGGTTATTATGACCATCATATTCCACCACCTTTGCTGTCCCCATGCCCCCTCCCCCCTTGAACCCCAGTGCACAGAGATCCACCATTGTTCCCATTGTAGGCTGGGATTGTAGCTCAGTGGTAG
Organism: Xerus rutilus; assembly: GCA_028644305.1. Lineage (NCBI taxonomy): Eukaryota > Metazoa > Chordata > Mammalia > Rodentia > Sciuridae > Xerus > Xerus rutilus. The sequence goes on along the minus strand of CM053407.1, from coordinate 25,375,299 downwards.
AGTGCTTGCCTTGCATGTGTGAGGCGCTGGGTTCGATCCTCAGCACCACATAAAAATAAATAAAGAAAACATATTTTTAAGAGGCTTAAAATATTCCAAGCCTTCAGGTTAAAAACATGAAAATTATAAAGTTAAAACTCAAATTGCCCTTTGTCGTTTTTAATAGGCAAAATCATAGTCCTGCTCATTTTATTCATTGAGATATTTTTGTTAGTCTATTTTCCAGTCTATAAATTTTCCTTTGAAACTGTTCTTGGCTAGTTTTTTCAAGTTTCAGCAGTGTTTTCTAGGTGAAGAATAGTTTATAGCATTGGCTTTTAATAGTGAGAAACAAATGAACAGTGTGTCTACACAGCAAGTAATACTAGCACAAAGCACTCAAATAATGCCAAGGCTGAGAAAAATGTGTAGCATAAATGAAGTATTACAGGGCTCCTCAGCTAAGAGGAAAACAGTACAGGCATTTAAGGTGGTATAGAACTTCTTAGTACATGATAATTGTTGAGTACATATGAATAGTTCTATAGCAGATATGTAAACAGACATATTTTGCTGAGAAGAAGCTGTCATTGGAGGAAATTTATATATATGAAAAACTTGAGGAATTAAAAAATTAAATAAGAATTTTATTATTTGCCTATAAGTAGTGTTGTTACACACAATGAGATCTGATGCTTTGGCATTCTCTTCAAAAACAATTAGAACATCACACTGGATATACAGAGGTTACAAAGTACAGACCCCTTAACCCATTTTCGCAAACATATTGTTGGCATGACAAATTCTATTTGGTTGGTTATAGACTGGCTAACTAAACTCCTACTTGCCATAGTTCTCATTAACTGCTATTGTATTTTTAAGTGGGGCATGTTTCATTCATTCATTAATATTCATTCACTCATTCATTAATATTCATTCATTCAAATTCTCTACCTCATCTGTGAATACAATTGTATTTGCTTAGTTTAGCATTCCAGTGTTATGTTAATTCCTCTGATTTCTACTCTTCTATAGGAAGAAATATATTTTACTAGGCTAATGAATAATACAAACAGAACTCTTGCTTCTTGTGTCTTTTAAGTTAACACATCTTTGAAGAGGAAAAGATAATTACATTAACTTTTTAATATCCAAATATGACTATGAGTGTGTTGGTATGTAACGATATACTTTTGAATTACATGTATATGGAAATTCATATATAATAATGCTAAGAAGAACAAAAAGTATAATACTAAATTATAGATGTTATCTTAAGAAAATATAAATCTATAAAAATTATTAGATGAAGCATGAAAATGTCAACAATGGTTTTCTATACTTCTTGAATTTTTTGATTATCTTTGGAGTCTAGGTAGTGTTGATAAAGAAAAATCATTTTGCATAAATATACATAAGAATATATTCTAGAAGAATACAGAATTATAATAGAATCAGAAGATTTCTTTAACTTGGAAAGATATTATGTCACAAAGAATATAAATGTTAGACTTCTGGTTAAACTTGGTATAAATGAGCTACAATATGTATAATAATCTTATGGATATTCAATTTTAAATAGTAAATATTATGCCTGTCCTGAGGAATAGATTAATTATTGAGCTTTGGGTATATGTCACATATTTAGTATTGGGCCTTCGAAAAAATTCACTCTTCGATGGCACTGTGACTTCAAATTGTGCATCCTCTCTCATCAGGGGCTCAACTGTGAACAACAAATAGCTTTTCTGTGGTCTTATTCTAAAATTGTTGTCATGGAAAATATTTGGCACTATTTTAATACTACTCATTGTGAGAGGGCATGAAATAAATTAGAGATTGACAATGGCTTATCAGTTCAAAGGGAAACTGGAACATTATTATATCTCAGAAAGAATATAATTATCAACATTTCTTGAAATCTTTAATTTCTATTTCAAAGTGCAAAAACATTAAAGAACTATTAATCTGAAGATCAAATAAATTACATCTTCCTCTCCATAATGTATGAATGAAAGTGAAATACATAAAAATTTTTTGATGATTCAATGAAGGAGAAAAATTATACTTCATTCAAAAAAGGTATCCTAAAATTCCTAACGAAATGTTTTTGGTTTCTCAGCCATTAGTGAAAATAATTAGTGAGCAGAGAAAGTACACCGCCCTTCTCCTTGGGTTGATTTTCATGTTGCCAAGAAAAGATTGAAGTCTCCCCAGGGTGTTTAGTCACACAGTTTGAGAAACACTGTCTGAGTTAGATAGAAAAATCAGATAATTGCAAGAACAATTTGCAATCTCTAGATGATTTAAGAAACGGAAGTAGACTGCAAGCTGTCTTATTATGTAAAGTGGCAAAATATAATTACTGCATAGGAGGGCTTCATTTTTTTGAAGTGCAGTCTTTGGAAATACAAGAATGAAGTGAATCATTCCCAGCTTGCTTACTATCTCTGCCCCTGTATCTGGGTCTAGCCTCTGTGATCAACTGAAGTTGAGAAATAAAGTTCCTTCTAATAATCTCTGTCAGGAGTCACAGTAATGAAACAACACGTCAACACACTGTGGCAGTCAATCTTGGAAATTTGTATTTTTGCCCTAGCAGAAGCATTATATATATTGCTGGCAGTTTTGGTGAAAAATATTAAGTCACTCACAAATGTAAAGTGATTCCCCCTTTCCTCCCTTTTCTTCCTCCTCCTTCTTCAGTTTTGCTCCTAAGACACAATTCAATATTTTCTTTAAAAACCTTAACTATTTACAAGCAACCATTGAGGCCTCAAGCTGGGTCTCTCCCATTTCCATCTAGGTTTTTTGAAAACTTGGCTTTAGGTCCTCCCTGGGGATCCTTGAATCCTTTTATTTTATTTAGGGGTAATTTCTAGTAATCTATGGATAGATTCTTCCACCAAGTCTCTCTGGGAACAAATTCCACCCATCTTTACATGTACAGTATTTGTTTTAGAGCCTCTTGGTTCCTGAATAACAAATCCATTAATTATAATGTGATATAGTGGCTGAAAATTGGGGGCAATTTAGTAAGACTTGTTTGTTAAATTCTTCTTGGTCTTTGGGTATAGGTAGACTCTCTGGAATGAAGGCTTTATGATCTACTCTGAGAGGAGGTAGGGCTTTATGATCTACTCTGAGAATTCTTTTGTGACCTACTTCAGGGGAGAAAGGTAGAAAAACGGGCAGAAAGATTTTCTTGCTTTTGTGGTTTCAATTTTTTCCACCTTTAAATCATCAGTAAGCCAAGGTGCCATATTTTGGAGCATGTTTTGAACCCTGAGATAGTTGGATTTCTACTATATCTGCTCCCACTATTACTATCAACCTCATCAATTTTCAACTTCTAAATTTGTGTTGACATCTCTTACCTTGTTCTAATCTTTGGTGTTGAATATTTTCAAAAATATCTATTATTTTAGTGGAATTTGAAAAGGAATAAAGTCTTTCAATTATTCAATTATGAAAAATATAGAAAGTTATTATCTAGAATACAATAGCAGAAAAAGCTACATAATAAAAGAAACACAAAATTAAAACCAGTTAATTGCTTACTATATAATTTTTAAAAAATAGCTTCATTGGTTTTTTCTTCATTTCCACTGTATTATCCTGAGTCTTGGATTGTCTGCTATAAATATGGACCACTATTCTTTCTGTTAGCAAGATCCTCTTCCCTGTGTAGCTCCATGTTAGAAGTTGCCAGTAAGATAAGTTGCATTAAATATAGCAGGCAGCTGTGAAGAGGAAGCCGGTATTGTCTGGAGGTTGGCCCTGCAGTCAGATGAACAGGCACATGAAATTCATACTCACTTCTGAGCTAGGAAAGCTCTTGAGACTCAACCACTTTACAGCTGCAGGCTGAGTCTGCAGGCTGAGTCTGCAGGCTAAGAATCACTGGGGAAAGCTTCTCAAAGATTCTTAAAAATTGTAGCATCTTTCCAGTGAACATTTTCTTTTCAATTGAAGTAAAATTTGATTACCATGAAATATGTAATTCCATGAGTTGTGACACGTGTATACACACCCATGTACCTGACAATTTAATCAGAATTAAAAACTATTTATCACACACCAAAGTCTCCTCTTGTCTCATCGCAGTCAATGTTTCCCTGACAGGTATTCAATCTTTGGATCATTTGAAATAAGATTTGCTCAGTTTTTAACTTTGTATAAATAGATCAACATGGCATATACATGTTATGTCTGTCTTCTTTTTCCCACTTCAGTGTTTTTGAGATTCTTGATGTGTTGTTGCATTTATGAATGATACATTCATTTTTTATTATTAAAGTATTATCTATTATATAAATCTTCCATGATAATGTACATAATTTATCAATTAACAGATATAACTACACTTGTACATTTTTTGTGAACATATGTTTTTATTTTTCTTGGGCAAAAAAGAGTATAATTGCTGAGATATAGGGTAAACGTATTATCAACTTTTTAAGAAGCAAATAATTTTGTTTCCATCATTAATGTATGAGTTCCAATTGCTCTGTATTCTCAATTAAGCATATTATTGTTAATTTTTACATTTATGGCCTAATCTAGTGTGTATAAAGTTTTGTGCCAATGTAGTTTTAGTTTATATAAACGTATGACTAATGATCTTGAGCTAGTTTTCATTCTCTTTTGCATTTGCCTATCTTTCTTTTCAAAAGCTGAAAATTCTTTACAGTAAAATTCACACTTTTTGATATATAGTTCTGTGAGGACTGATAAATGTATAAAAATATGTAAACACCATAAAAATGAAGATATAGAACAATTCTGTCACACAACTAAAATTTCCCTATTCTCTGTTGTAATCAATTTGCTCCTCACTTTCCAGTTTCAGTGATCTGTTTTGTGTCCCTATATTTTTAACAATTCCAAAATATCCTGTGAATTGATAGTATGATACAAAGTCTTTTGGTGTTGGCTTCTCTCGTGTGGCATAATACATTTGAGAACAATCCATATTTTTGTTTTAAGAATCAGTAATTTGCCTTTTTCACATCTGGGCAGAATTCTGTTGTACAGATATATCATGGTTTGCTTATTCACATCTCTGTTGAGGGGTAATTTTATTATTTGTATTTTTGTATAATTGTAAACAAAGATGTTACAATATTTTTCCATAGTTTTTCATGAATATTTGTTCTTATTTTACTTTGGTAAAAATCCTGGACTGAATTATTTGAATCATATACTATGTGTGTGTTTTATTTTATAAGAAATACCAAACTGTTTTCCAAAGTCATTGCATTATTGCATAACCCCAAAAGCAATGTGCAGGAGTTCTAGCTGTTCTATATATTTACTATTATTTGGGAATACAAGCTTTTAATTTTTTTTAATCTGGCTATTATATATTTCTTGGGCAAAATAGGTGAATAACATTAGATCATTGTGATTTTATCTCACATTTCTCTAGTGACTAGGGTGTTATACATCTTTCATACTACTATTTATTATCTTCAATGTGAAAAGCATTTGTTCAAGTCTTTTGCATACTTTTAAAAAATTGGGTTGTTTTCTTATTAATTAAATTTGAAAGTTCTTTCAGTTGTCTTTTTAGTTTTGAAACACTTTTCAAGAGAAAATGTTATTCATTTTGGTAAAGTTCAATTTACTACTTTTTTAATGGATTATGATTTTGTTGTCTTGTCTAAGAAATCATTGCTTCACCAATGATTTCAAGGATTTTTCTTAGGTTTTCTCCTAGAAGTCTTCAGGTTTCACTTTCAGGTATATGGTGCAAAATGGTGAGTTGATTTTTGTACATAGTATAAGTTATGGTTTGAGTTTGTTTCTTTGTCTAGCATCCATTCCCTTCCTCTCTCTTTCCCTTGTACTTCTGACTCTGCTTCCTTATTGATATTCATTTACTTACTGCCATTTGTTAAGAGACTGTATTTTCTCCATTGAGTTCCCTTGCGGCATCTTTGGAATTGTGACTCTATTTCTGGTGCCCCTACTCTATTTCATAACCTATGTCAATGCTCTGCCAGGCAGGCATGTGGGTTCGGAGCTTTCTTTAGTGAGAGGTTTTAAACTATAAAATTCTTAAAATCATTTCATAAATATTGAATCAGATTGGGTGATCCTTTTTGAGTAGCATTGGACAGTTTGTGTTGAAGAAGCTAGGTCACTTCATCCTTAGTGAATTTATGCATAGAGAGAGAGTTTTCATAGTGTTCAGTTATTGTCTTGTCAATGTTTCTAAGGTCTATAGTGATATCTTCTCATTCGTTCTTAATCTTTATAACCTTTGTCTTTGTTTTTTCTTGTCAGCCCTTGTAGGAGCTTATTTGTTTTATTGATATTTCCAAACAACAATCTTTTGTTTCTACTGATTTTCTAAATTGTATGTTGCTCTCATTTTCATTGATTTTTATTCTTGACCAAGCTCTTCTGATTTATTTGCATCTAAATATTCTTCCCTTTCTAGCTTCTTTCCTTTATACGCAACTTCCATCCCAATTTTGACATACTATTTTTCATGCAATTTTTAAAATATTTGCAAATTTGCTATCTAACTTTCATATAAGATTATTTAGAAATATACAATTTTTGAATATTTGGAGATTTTCCAAGATATTTTCTGTCATTGTTTTGTAGTTAAAATGTACTATTACTTGAAAATATACTTTAAGTTATCCCATTTCTTTTAAAAATTTTAAGATTTATTTTGTAGACCAGAATTTAGTCTATCTTGGTGACTGTTCAGTGTGAACTTGAAATGAATGAATATTCTGCTACTGTTGGGTGGAGTGTTCTATATATGTCAATTAGGTCAAGTTGGTCAATAGTGTTGTTCAGATCTTCTATATCATTACTGATTTTCTGTCATCTTGTTCTATTGATTACTGAGAGAAAAGTGTTGAACTCTGGCAGCAAAGTTAGGTAGAGTTGGGCTTTCTAGGCTAGTTTACTCTGAGGGAAATTGGAAACTATGAGGGAATTTTGAGCAGTGCACAGATATAATATGCCATATATTTTAAACAGACAACTGCCTGCTGGAAAACAGATTGAAAGGAGTTGAGAGTTGAATCAAC
>CM053407.1:25339354-25367765 GCA_028644305.1 Xerus rutilus | reverse complement strand
GCCTTGTGTCAGGGAAAGTTCCAGGCATTCTGCCTGACTCCGTGCGAAGAGATCTACAGAGGAAAAGTCTAACTCAGTATGTCGGTAAAATCTACCAAGGAAAATGAAATAATGTGCGTGGAAGGTGAAGAGAATGTGGTAGCTGTAAAATAAGAAATCCCTCCTATCATGCTCATGCTGTATAAATTCTTTTAGTTTCTGTTTAATATATTTTCTCCACAAAGGCAGATATTATCACAACTTGTCTTTTCTTCATATTTTCTAAATGGGGTTAATTGTTTTACCTAATAGTTGTGGATGATTTTGAAAATAATATGACATTTCTAAGAAATATCCAATACTCTATAAGATATAAGCTGAAAATCCTTCTGGACTCTGCATCATAGCTGAGCCATCAGAGTATGCTGTGTAGATTGGTTATTAAAAAATAAATAAATCATAAATTCGGTGGGCAAAGTTAATAACAAACATAAGGACTGTGGCAGGAGCCAGACCAGCCTCTCTTGTTCTGATTAACTGATTGATTTAAAATTTATACTATCAAGCAAAAGGCAATTTCTGTATTATCCCCAGGCAGTTGCACATTGGAAAGAAACACAGCCATGATCCAAGTCTCTCCATTATACACACTTACTTTCAAATTGTTAGTTCATTTCACCATCAATCATCCACTCTTGCATTCAGGAAACAGGCTAGCAATGCAGCTCACTTAGGGAACACTTTTCATAGTTAGCAATGTGTGAAACTGAATTCTTCACATTGTTAAATTCAGTCTTATTTATCACATGGGAACTGAAGACAGAAGGAGAAACAGTCACCAAAGTGCTCAATGGGCAGAGGGTGAGCCTTGAAATCCCTCCCTAGATTCTTCACTCAGAGAAAGGCTCTCAAATGATGATTCCATAGCTGTCAACTGTCTTTCAGTTTTCTCCTAACGTCATGGTGGTCATAACCAGTTTTTCTAAACATTCAGGATAATAAAGTTAAGAATTGCAAAAGAGGGGCTGGGATTGTGGCTCAGTGGTAGAGCGCTTGCCTTGCATGCGTGAGGCACTGGGTTCGATCTTTAGCACCACCTAAAAATAAATAAAATAAAGATATTGTGTCCATTTACAACTAAAAAAGTAAATAAGTAAATAAAAAGAATTGCAAAAGAAACAATTCTTATTTTTGTGCTGTCATTTTTAACTACCTGAATATTCAATTTACTAATAGGGATTTCCAGAGCACACAGGCAAATAAAACAAGAGCTCCTGTAAATTCTGGAATATGCAATATCATGATAAAAGGGAATATCTCAATTCTGTAAATACTTCCTATCATTGAGAAGTTTGGTTGCTTCTGGGTAGCTTATCAAATGAGTATAGTTTTAAAAAATCCATATAATTCGTTTACTTCAAATTTAACCATCAGTGTGACAACATTTAAGAAGGAATACATTCAGTTTAAACTTAGATGCATGAGGGTAGGTTTTCAGAGAACCAACATGGGGGACTTTTTTTCTTTTTTTTAAACAATTGCTTTATATCAAAGCTCTTTGCTGTTTTGCATTTTCTTTTCTTTGCACTGCTGATCTAATTGTCTGCTGACATATCCATTATCTTTTATAGTCACTTCAAATAGCGAAGAGATTAGTTGCATATGATTTTCAACAGTTCTTCTCTTGGGCTTGGAACCAGTTCTCTGTGATTGCTTCATTTTAATAGCCTCCATAATGCAATTAGAAAGCGCTAACACTGCTTTGCTATAAGATGGCTTTGACCAATGGAGAAAGCAAGCAAAGAATCTTGAAAATGACACTGCACACACAAAAAAACTACTTTCTTTGGGGGAAAAGCATGAACCAACAAAACCACCAACATCTGGAAGTGTTTGTAGGGAGAAAACAGAGATTTCTTTTACTGAAACCCATGTGGTTATTGCAAAACTTCTGAAGTTCCTTTCTCAGCCACATATGTGAGATTATCAGACATATTTTCAAGGGCAGTAAATATTTTTATTAGCATATCTTTCTATTCAAACACAACATTGTATCAGTAGTCACACTTTTCATGATTCTAAATTATAGAGTCTAGAGATACTTTTTACTTCTCACATTTATTTAATTCTAAATCCCTTTTTTTTAAAAAATAAAACTACTCCAATGAAATATGTTCTTATGAAACCAAAATAAAGGTTTACTTTATTTCTGTATGTTTGTAAGACTATTTGATGTGCAGGTATTAGTGGATTGCAACTGTCGTTTTAATCTTTTCATTTTTTTCTTTCATTTTTATATTTCAAAGTAGAGCATAATCTGATTCACTCATGGAGAGTGAATTAAGGGAATGATTTCTTTGGTGTGATATTAGATCTTCAGGGACTTTTAAAATGTTATATACTCCTTCTTTTCTTTAAGTGACCTGAATGGTTTCTGTGGCTTAAAAGAAAACCTTAGCTTTCTGTGCAGGCAAAACTACTTAACACCGCCTATGCCCACCGGAAATCAAAAGATGTATCCAATACTAAAGAGTTAGCTTTTAATTTCTCAACAATTTCAGTGAAAACAGGAAAATCTCTATTTGATTACTCAATTTAAGAGGTCAATGTATTTAATGATAGGATACACTGTATTCTTAAAGCAAGATCAAAAACTTTTCAGTCCTGACTGACAGGGGAAACAAAAAATAGAATTTAGGTAGGAAGAAAAAAGAGCATGAAAACAAAATCAAGGCTGGAGCTATAGCTCAGTGGTAGAGCATGTGCCCAGCATGCATGAGGTTTCAGCTTAATTCCCAGCATGAATTCATACCCGCCCAAGTGTGTGTGCACACATTCGTATACACACATACACACATCCACATACACCCCCATCAAAAGAAAGGAGCAGAAGAATAAGAAAAGGAGATAGAGAAAATGACATTTTTAGTGTCGTGATGTGTGAATAACATGAAAGTATCACGAAGGAACATGATAAAGAGCCACTGATATTGCTGCATGCATTTCTTTATGATACCAGTTCATTCACTCACACACATTTACAGTGCATTTGATGGATCTCTCTGCACCAATAGAAGGAGCTTGATTTCTGGGCTTTTTGGCTTCCACTTGATAAACAATACAAAGCCCTGAGGTTGGCAAGAGAAGAGCTTAATACAAGTAAACATGCAACTGATATCAGTAGCTGCAAGTCTAATTAGAGCGAGAGTTAATAAAGACATGACTGGGAATTGCCAAAATTTAAATCTGGAATGCAACCAGCAAAGATAGGAGAAGAGTGGATCTGAGAAGCACGATGAAATGAGCAAGAACTCTTGAACATGTCACGATTGCTTTGACCATTGCATGGGTTAGTGGAGAAACTATATTGCCAAAGTTGAAATTCATCATGCATGTCCCACTAGGTATTAACTTTCATGAGAAATTAGAAATTTAAATAAAAAGTATTTTATGATAGTGAAGTGCAGGATTCTCTGAAGTTAGAACATCCAATGGCTTAGCTAAATAATCAGGAAAAGAGATGGAAGTTTTAGAATTTGCAAAACAATGACTAACTTGATACATTTAGGAAAAAAATGGCAAATCTATTCCATCTAAAACACTTTCCAATTAAAGTTTATTTTAAAATTACCAATAAAATTATTTAATATGACACCATAGTCTAGTCTACCAGGGGAAAAAACTCATAAACAAGCTAATTCAATTTATTAATCAAGCATTTATTAAATATATAATCAACTTTCACTTTAGAATTATAAAATGATTGGACTAATTTTGTAAACTTCAACAAAGAGTAACTGGGGGTCCATGATTTTGTTTACTGTAAAAGTAAGCTAGATATTTTAAAAACTTATATTTCAGAGAATCTCTTGGTCAAATTTTAAAACCAAAGATACAATTCTTGAAAATCAATAAAAATTATAAATGTGAAAAATCATCATATGTAATCATGTCAGAAAAATGGGATCATAGTTAAGACCTTCCCTATATTCTTGATTTTATTGTATGGCACAGAATTCTTAAGAACTAGAAAATGATATGAAAAACAAAAGCTTTATACTTACCTTTTAAAAGTCTATTATATATGATGGATAATGCAGCAATGCTTTTGTTTAATGAAAGTATAAATTTTAGAGACCATAATTTTGGGAAGTTGTCCTACTTGGAAGTGTTTAAATATTGCTCTACAGTACACACAAAGTATCTCTTGTGTATAATTGCAAGTAATGCACAGTTTATTAAGTAGAGGAGCATGGTGCTAAATACATAACTGTGGGCTGGGGATGTAGCTCAGTGGTAGAGTGCTTGCCCAGTATGCAATGCCTTGGGTTCAATCCCCAGCATGAAAAATAATAAATAAGTGTACCGTGGTGCTATAATCATCTTAGGTAGATTCCAAGCTTTGTTTTTTTTCTTCTCATTTCTCATTTATGGAGACGGATTTACAAAAGCGCTTTCCTCAGTAGGCTTATTGGGATGAGCAAATGAATAAAATCCATAGTTCAAGACTTGAGCAAAGAAAGTTTTTAATAAACATCTATAAAATAGCTATTATGAGAAGGAACAAAACCACATTGTGAGGGTAAAGAAAAATTATCAACCTCTTTATTATCTTACCACTTATAATTTCTGTATAACATGTAAGAGTTTTTGGTTCTCTGATTATGTGTTACGGAGTTCTAAGAATTCAAGTGGAAACTTAATTTAGTCTTAAGATTGATCCTGATGGTTGTAGATTCCCTTTACCAATGCCATCAAATGAATGAAGAACCAGGTGACCATTTCTTACTCTTTTTTTTTCCTAGTGTATTCTGTATTACAGAGTCAGTACCCTAATCACTTGGGGGTAATTTATAACTTCAAGCCATTCCATGAGAACCAATCTTTTTTAATCTGTATCTCCTAACAGCAAATATTCTTGAAAAAACACAATAGGACATTTGAATAATTCAGATATGTTGAGAAAATTACAAATACTGAAATGATTATTTTGTGCAAAAATAGCTGCCCTAGGTCTTAGCTGTGTCCTCTACATAAATGTAAGACAAAATTGTAAATTTTTTCCATGACTGTGTTCATGCCTACATTAAATTAGTACAGCAATTTTTCAAACCATTTCTAACTATGACTCATAATATTTAGAAAAGCTAGAATTAATTCATAGTGCCCTTGAATCAACCAAGATACTTCTCTCTCCACTAAAGGTTAATATTAACTTTTTATATGAAACTTGTAACTGTTTTTCAGAAGCCACAGGGAAAATGAACAGCTTCAGTAATAAACATGATACATTCAAAAATAAGTTTATAAATAAAAAAAAAGTTATTCAATATCTTTGTCATAGTTTTGATGAGGATAATCTATAAATAGTCTGAATATACTTATTACTAGATTGTAGCAGTATTAATTTTCCCAAAATTCTCCTGAAGCATTATAAAAGGGTGTCAGTGAAGCCATTCGGTTTTTGCTACTGTGCAGCAAACTTAAAAATTAATATGGATTTTTTAAAATTTTTTAGCACAGAAAGCGACTCTGGACATCTATTTTTTGATTGTCACAAAATTTATTGTACCTTAGTGATAACTAACATTAGCACAACATCTGTGGTTTTCAGCAGTGTGTTGGATTAGTCTCAGGACTATGATTAAAATACTTTAAATATATCAAAGTATATATTTATACATATAAAATCTAATCCTGATTGCTAATTCTTGCTTTGTTTTATAAAGTGGCTTCTCAAAAGACTTCAGTTCCCTTAGCTTATTTATATGAATATTTATTTACATAAAGATTCAATTTAACATGTAGGGTAGAGGTAAAAATGACAGATTTTTCTCTTTCTAATAAAACAATGGTCATCAAAATTTGTTGTGCAATCAAGCTACTGAGAACAACTGCTATAGATATACCATCCCATATTCTCAGAGGGAGACTTGGGAGTCTGCATTTTCTTAAGCACTCACCAGGATGCAGATGTTCACAGGCATCACTGAAAACATGACATCAACAGTGAATTGAGTGGGGGAGTATGGGCAGTTTGTATGGTGTGCTGTCAACCAAGAGTAGAAAAGAGTTGTAGGAGCCCAAGACCAAATGATGATCTAAACTGTTTCAACTGGGGAGGCCAAGGAGAGCCAGTAAATGCTAGTCCAGATGGAAACCAAGAGCAGGGCTAGTGATCAGCACACGATTATGTAGGAACCTGTTTCAAAGGAGGAGAGCAGGTAGAAGGAGCTGCGGTGGGAAACCTTAACTGGCAAGGTGGGGTTTAAGGATGGTAAGATAAAACCAAGCCCATAATACAGCAGTGTTTGTTGTTTTGTTTTTTCTACAGTGGCAGGCAATCTTGGATACCTTATGTCCCTTGCCCCTTATACATTTTAGCTGAATATAGTTTGTTACTACTAGTAGATTATCAAAATACAAAACAAGAATGTGCCTTCACCTTTATTCCTCCATCCTTCCTTTGTTAATTTTTCCTTTTTGGGTTGATCTTTTAAACATCCTGTCCAGATATGTTCCTATTAAGACAGTCTCCAGGCCCCTCCTGTACATATTGAATGTAAAAGGATGGTTTTTAGCCTTGTCTCCGGCCAGCCTCCCTTACACCTTAGATGAGAGGTGTTTTGTGCATACTAGGCATCACAATATCCATGAGGAACTGAGAGCCTCCCTAGCCTGCTGGAAGGTTTGAGCTTTGTCAGCTTTCAGGGTACCTTGAGCTTTTTATTGGCTCTCACTAGCACAGTGTTTATTGCTGTGAGTCTCCATGCAACTCTAGTTCACTGTCAAGTACAATACCTGCTTTGGTGCAAGGCACTTGATAACCATGCCTGAGCAAGCTAACATAACACGTCCTTTAGAAAGACACTGTTTTCACATCAATAATTTATTCTTCAGACTAGTCTTGTACAGAAATCTCTGAAAAAAATTGTTGCCAAATAAGTATCTTTCCTCTAAATTCTTAGAAAGTGTCCAGTTCTGATATCTGAATACAATGAAATCTTACTTTAAAACTCATCCTATGGCTGGGGTTGTGGCGCAGTGGTAGCGTGCTCACCTAGCATGTGTGAGGCACTGGGTTCGATCCTCAGCACCACATAAAAATAAAATAAAGATATTCTGTCCACTTACAATTAAAAAGTAAAAAAAAATTAAAAAACCCTCATCCTAGGATAGAATTCAGAGTAAGCAGGATCCATTCAAAGTCTCAAAAAATAATGTAATTGTGAAAATACTGAAATAGTTTCATTCTATGTTAGTCATATATTGTGGCTCCAGAACAGACTGCTCAGAACTCTGCACTATAGATTGCCCGCCATTCTGTTGAGACCCAAGTTTGCTTATCACACTGATTGTGCTTCATGAGTGAGCCCCTAAATACATGTATTTGTGGTTTATGTAAATTGATTTAAATTCAGAGTATAAAAAATTGAGACTCAAAGCTGTAATGAGGTTAACCATAAAAAATAGAAGCAATTGTTCCTGGTTTGAGTAGCATTGCATTTTATCAGAGTTTGTTCAGTAACAAAATTCTTGGATCATATTATGAAGCATTAACAGTAAAAATCCATAACTGAACTACACAAATTACAAATTGATTTAGATGAACTAGGTCTGGCTCTAGTGTCTGGCATACATGATGTGCTCAAGGTGTGTAATGACCCATACACAGATGCAGCAGAGGGGGATTTAGCAAAATTGACATTGGCTTTTATTGTATCTCACATGGTCACATAGCATTTATCTGATGTGAAGAATAGCCTCAGTGAATTATCAAGGAAACAGATGCTTTTTATTTTTTTGATGTGATAAACCTCTTCAAATTCATAATAGCTCATTGGAGAACATTGCAACCTCTAAAATCTTGCTGCAAGGTGAGAAAATACCAGACAAAGACAAGTTATTAAAAAGACAGGATACATCACTTTGAACTCTGAACGCTTGTTCTTAACACTTGATGCCTCTTAGAGCAACAAATAACATGACAGACACATATGATTTATAAAACATTTTCTTGTTTAGAGAAGCAAAGTGATAAAATTGGGTTGATGGATATAGAAGCTGTGAGACAAAATCGTTCTGTGTAAGTCACATGCAATAAAAACTTTAAAATAATGTCCCCCAGTTTTTAAACTCAGTTGCCAGTGTTATTTATATTATTTCATCATCTGGCAAGTGAATTTTTATTTCAGTTTCTGAAAATCTAAATTATGACTGGTGATGGGAAATTTAGAAGTGTGATTGCTAACTCAAAGAAAGATTTCATTTGTGATTTTATGTATGTGAACAAAGGAGTTGCTGTAGTAGGTAGATGAAAAGGCCCTTGAAGACGTACAAGTCCTAATCCCAGCACCTGCTCACATGGTACTTAACATGGCAAAGGGGAGTCAGCAGGTATGATTAAATGCAGAGATTATCCGGATTATCTGAATAGATCCAATGACATCACATGGATCCTGTTAATGAAAAGTGGATGCAGGAGAAGCAGAGGCAGAGACTAGAGGTGTGAATGACTTAATTTTCAGCTTTTAATGAAGCTAGAAGGCCATCCATGAGGTAGGGATGGAATAGCCTTCAGGCTTTCTGAACGAGGCAGCAGACTTTCTCCCCAGTCTCCCAGAAAGAATGAAGCCCTACTGGTGCCTTAACTCATATTTTTGCATCATTTCAAGCCATCGAATTTGTGGTCATTTGTCACAACAGCAATAGAAAACTAATACTGTCATTTGCTTTGTGTTCATTGTTATATGAAGAAATTTCTTAATTTGGTTGTCATTGTCCTGGAGTGTTATGGAATATGTGGAGAATAACCAGATGAATACTCCTGCCAATTTTCTAAGGAAATTAGCCCCCGAAGAGTCACTAGGAAAAAAAGAAAAGTATTTTGTATGTGATAATCATTGTTTCCTGGCTTTATCCTCTTCAAAGTTTATAGTAGCACGTTATGTAAGTGGCAATTCCTGCAGTAAAGAATCATGGTCAAATTTCTTTGAACTGTTCCTGAAGATATTTGAATATGAGACTCATTTATTAATTCTAAAGAAAATATTGAGCTCAACAAGGATCAGTGCATTATCTAAAACTCTCAGTTAACAAGATAATGCCACCAACTTGGAATTCAAGCAAATATCCTTAAAATTATTTCAATGATGTATAATAATTTCTATCAGTTCTACTTTTGAGATAATTTTCTTATCCCAATGTTACAGCTGTAAAAACTGAGGCCCAAGTCTACCTACCTCTCTATGATGACTTTTAGAATCAGTGAATACAAAAAAAAAAGTTTATGTTCTTGGGTAACATGAAATCTTGCTTTTCTGTCATTTTAAAATCTCCACTGTCTTTTTATTCTGTATAAGAATATAGAAATATATCAAAAATATATGGTAAGAGGCTTTAATTTTAACTTAAAGTAAAATTTCAAGGAAACCTGAAAAAAAGCATACTGTATTTCTGATGATTTATGCATTCCCTACATTTGGTAAAAGTAGTCCTTATTGTACAATAAATTGGGAAATGTGATGGACTTTTGGTGGTTTTGAATATAAAATTAACAGCTTATCAAGCAGTAATAATTCATACACTCTAAAAGAATCAACGATCTATGGCAACCCTCTTGCTCTGTGGAATGCAGGAGAATTCTGCTTCATACAATTTCAGTGATTTCTAATTAAACTATTTAGACTCCTAATCAATTCTTTACTTTGCATTTTTACTTCATTCTATTTAATATTTAATTGCTGAAGAAGGGACAGCTGGAAAACTCCAATAATGTATGTTCCAGTACTGAAAAATAACACATTTTATATAAATAATTTGCAGTTTTTCTGTGGTTCAAAGAAATTATAGCAATACCTGATTACATGAGGGAAATAAAGATCACAGCTTTAAGTGTGTCTTCATTCAGGTCAAACATCTTAAAGTCCTAAAGTTCAGGAATGGTAATGGCAGAAAAGATTGTTAACATCAAGTGACTTTATTATTCTTACAAACATGAAACATAAATATGGTACCATATTTATAGAGGTCAGGGAAGTTTGCAATGGTACAATGTCATAAGTGATCATTTCTGTAGAATAATATGATCTTGGTAGGGGGATATAAATAAATAATAAAGATAACTTTCCACAGGAGTTTTTATGAGACTTGTGGTGCCGAGGAAAAATTGCAGGAAGTCACCTTAGATGGTCTGTCTGTGCTGCCTGTGCATCAGGTAACAGGAAACAGAGATTCCCTTACCAATTTTTCTTCCTACAAACCTGGAGCTTCTTTACCCAATACAAGAATTTCTTGAGATCTAAGATCTATTTGTATTGAAATACTAATATTTCCAGAACATGTTTGTAAAGAGCCCTCAAATCCATCAATTTATTTATTCCTTTAATGACCCAGCTTTTCCTCCATGTTTTTTATGTAAAAAACGAGGCACATAGGAGGAGGGTTCAATGATTCAGGACGGCTCACTGTGTAATGGTAGAGGGATCAGAACTTCCCAGATTTTGCTTGTTGACGACAGGCCTATTGACCTTGAGTTTTCTCAATAAAGTAGATTTCCTAAGCCCAGGTCACACATTGTGAAACTCATCTTTATATACATATATATTTTAGTTGTAATAAATATATATATTTTATATATATGTATATATAAAATATATATTTTAGTTGCAATATCTTTATTTTATTTATTTTTATGTGGTGCTGAAGATCGAACCCAGTGACTCACACATGCGAGGCAAGCGCTCTACCACTGAGCTACAGCCCCAGCCCCATGAAACTCATCTTGAATCCTGCTACCCTATAAATAGTAAGAAAGAATAAGACTTGTATAGCAACACTATAATCTTTCAAAACTGAGATTATAGTTCCTATATTGAGAAACAATTTTCAAAAATAAATTTTTATAGTGCATGTTTAAGGTATATATGTAATGTTTGGGTATGTATATAGTTAATAAAAAGGTTACTATGGTGAAGCAAATTAACATATCAATCATCTCAGGTAGTAACTCCTCTTGTGTGACAAGAATTGCTAAAATCTGCTCACTTCGCATGACTCTCACATACAGTACAATTGCATTATCTACAGTGTTCCTGTAGAGTAGGTCTCTAGATGTGTTCATCCTACATACCTGGTACTTTACATCCTTTGATATATCTACTTGTCCCCTCCTCTCAAACTTGGTAACCACTGTTTTATTCTTTTTGTATGTATTTGAGCTTTTTTTTTCTTTCTTAGATTCTACATGCAAATGAGATCATGCAATATTATTTTCTTTCTGTATGTGGCTTGTTTTACTTGTCATAATGTGCTGCAGGCTCATCCATGTTGTGGGAAATGATAAGATCTCACTTTTCCTAGTAATATTCCATTAAAATATGTACCACATTATTTTTTGTTCATGCATCTGTCTACAGTTCACAGATACTTAGATTGTATTTGTATCTTGGTTGCTGTGAATAATGCTGCAATGATCATAGTCATGCAGGTGTCTTTACAAGGTGATGATTTAATTTTCTTTTGGAATACTCCACAAAGAAGGATTGCTGAGTCATATGGCACTGCTACTTTTAATTTTTGGGGAAACCTTGTATTGTTTTTCGTAATGACTGTACCAGTGTATACTTCCACTACCATTGTGTGGGAGCTTCCTTTTTCCAAACCCTAACCATGGTTATCTTGTGATTATTTTTGATAAAAGATAACGTCATTGGTGTGATGTGACATGGTTTATCACAGTAGTTTTGATTTGCATCTACCTAATGATTAATGATGTTGAGCACACTTTCAGATACCTGTTGGTCATTTTTAGGTCTTCTTTGGAAAAATATTATTTGCTTTTCCTTTGATGTGGATGAGCTGTTTATAAATTTTGGATATTAAACTTTAATTAGATATATGATTTGGATATATGATTTGCAAATATTCTTTCCTAATCCAAAGGCTGCTATTTCATTGTGTTGACCATTCCATTTATTATGAGATGGTTTTTAGTTTGATGTAGTGCTCCTGTGTGTGTGTGCATGTGTGTGTGTGTTCGGATATCATACCAAAAACTTATTGCCAAGTATAATGTCCAGGAGCTTTTCCATCATGTTCTTATCTAAGATTTTTGCAGTTTATGGTCTTATATTTAGGTCTCCTAATCTATTTTGAGTGGATTCTTAACATATGGCATCAGATAAGGGTACAATTTCATTCCTTGCACATGGAAATCCAATTCTCCTGGTTTATTTATGAAGGAGACTTTCTTGCTCAATTGTGTCCTCCTGGTGTACTTGTTGAAATCAGTTGATTGTATACTTTTGTATTTATTTCTCAGACCTCATTCCTCTTCCACTAGTCTACACATGCCAGTTTTTATGCCAGTACCATACTGTTTTACTTCCTATAGATTTGTAATATAATTTTAAGTCAAGAAGTGTGATGCTTCTGATTTTGTTTTTATTTCTCAGAATGTTTTCTATTTGATATCTTTTATGGTTCCATGGTGTTTTAAGACTGCTTTTTCTATATCTGTGAATAATGTCATTAAGATTTTAATAGGAATTTTATTGAATCTGCCTATTGAGTATATACAGATTCTATGAAAATTGGGTATATACAGATTCAAGAGCCATGCTTTTGGTGACATGGATATTTGAATGATATTAATCCTTCAGAGATCCATGATTATGAAATATCTTTACATTTAGTATTAAGATCTTTCATCTCCTTAGTTAAATTTATTCCTAAGTAAGAAAGTTTGTTTTGATGTTATCACAAACCATACTGTATGTAAATAACCGAATATTAATATATTGTATTATATGAGCAACTGTATATTCTGATTGGCCTATGACAGTTCTAGTTTATGTCTATTGCAATGAAATTCATTTAGCTAAGCATTTGTCCCAGACTTTTTCAACGTTTAACCAAGAATTTTTATAAATAGTTGTATTATAATCAATCAGAATTGGTGGAGTAAATCTCAAAATATTTCATTTCTACATTGTCATGTCTTAATTAAATCAAATGACTGCTATATTAGTTGATCTCATGAATAAATCCTAATTTTCTTCTATACCATGAAGAATGAAGAATGACTGATAGATGTCAACGTTTTGGCGCCATCAGTACAAGAAGAACTTTAGAAAGTTATTCTGAGTGTTTGTAAAAAGATTAATGTTATCAAATGCTTCATTTTGTTAATCTCTTCATTGACTGGAAATACAGAAGTTGAAGTTTATTTTATTAAAAATGAAACATTGAACATGCTGTTGGAATTTCCTTTAAAAATTCAACGTGAATGATGCAACTATTTTAATAAGTTCTGGTAGAGCAGAGCTTTGCAGTACAAATAATATTTGCACTAAATCAAGAAACTTGTGGAGCAGAAATGTACTTAAATTGGTTTTGGAGTACACATAAATTGTCATTATTCCCAAACAAGATTGATTTTCTTCAGATGAAAATAGAATTGAAGTTGTCAAATTTTATGATTATTATGTACATGTATCCATTGTAAATGAACTAAAAATGTTATGCAAAAATTAATGTTGAATTCACTCACAAACTAAAATTTATCATTGTTGTAAATTTCTCTTTACATTTTGTATTGATTTGTGTTTCAGAAATAGTTGAGCTGTAAATATTTACTTTATTAGTCAAACTATAAGCACAAAATATTATTAATTTTTGTACATATTGTAATTAAATTTTTGTTGCAGTATATTAAAAATAAATAATATAGTTAAACAAATAAATAAATTGTTTGAAAATATAAGAGTTAGAAATTCTAGCAAATGAAATGAAACAAATCAAAACAAAGCTTACGAATAGAAAAATACAAAAATATATCTCTCTAAAATGAAAAAAAAATTAAACCAATTAAAAGATAAGACTTCAAATTATTTGTAACATTTAACTTAAAAATTTTATATGTGCTTGGGAATATAGAAATTTGGAAAAAAATTATAATTCTATAATTTTTAATTGGATAAATTGATATCAGACCTGTATTCCTTTATCTTAAATATTATTAAAAATTGATATTTATTGAAATATTCAAAAATATTGCATGAGAACAACTTCTTGAATTTTGTCTTATGCAAATATTTATTAAGAAATCTCTGATTTTAGATTAAAAAAAAACAGTATCTAAAGATATATTTCATAACAAATTTTTTGTGGTTACCAGGGTCTTCAACATCTAAAGATAACATTTTCCTATTTTAAAATATGTAAAGAATCTTCAGTAGAATTATTGCTAATTTTACATATGCTGACAATAAAATAATATTTTGCAGATAACCATAGGAAATTAAAAATATTAAAAATAAAGTATTTTAAAAAGTTAGTTTTAGAAACAAATGTGATTAAAAAACTGATTAAAGTACATGAGTATAGCCAAGGTTAATTTTAGAAAATTAATAAAAAACACTTTAAGTTTGCTTTAATATAAATGACCATATATTTACATTTTTTAGAAATATATTTTTAAAATTGATTTTTGAATTTAACTTTTAAAGGTATACTAATATAAAACCAATGACTACTCAATAAAATATTTTATAGAATTATATTTTAAGATTATTTGAATTACACCATTTACCATAAAAATTGCTAATTTGTAACACTAAATTATATGGTCACCTTATACTGAGTATTCCTGTAATTCTTCACACTTGTCCTCAGCCAGGGTTTGAACTTTTGGTTTCAGATCATACTGCTCCTTCTTGATGCTGCTTCTTACTTCTGGTTTCAGTTTCCTTCTTATCTCCAAATATTTATAATTCTTTCACTAAGTATTTTGAGTGACAAACTTTTCCAGTGTTTGAAATAAAATGTCTTTATATCATACATACTCTTCAATGTAATGGAACTGGGTACAGGACTGTTATGGTTTAGACCTCTGGAGTTCCCCCAAAACTCATCTGTGAGACAATTCAGGAAAGTTCAGAGGAGAAATGACAGGGTTATGACAGCCTTCATCTAATCAGTGCATCAATCCCCTGATATAGATTAATGAGCCGGTAACTGTAGGCAGGCAGGGTGTGGCTGGAAAAAGTAGGTCACTGGGGCATGTCTTTGGGGTTTATATTTAACGCTGGTAAGCAGAACTCTCTCTGCTTCCTGTTGACATATTTTGAGCTACTTTCCTCTGCCACACCATTTCACCATGACATCCTGCCTCAACAAGGGCCCAGAGCTATGGAATTGACCTACCATGTGTTTTAAAACTATGAGCAAAATAAACTTTTCCTCTTCTGTGTTGTTCTTGTTGGGTCTTTTGGTAAAGGCGACAAAAAAACATGACTAAAACAGTTCTCTTATGTGACATTCATTTTCTCTAAGCTTTTGTGAGAGACAGTTCAATTGTCTTTGAGCCGCTACCATTGTTGCCAACGACTGTTGGTCTAATTATTTTTTCTTATTAAGTAAGTCATCTTTCTCTGTGATTGCTTTCAACAATTTTTCTTTTTCTTTGGTAAAGGTCAATTGAACTATTAACTAGATGTGAACTTTTATTTCTTCATCTTGCATGGGAATAAGCACTTTATTTCAATGTGATAATTTGTGTCTCCATTAAATTCTGAATGATCTTAGACATTATTTTTTTAAAATTTTGTTTGTAGTTGTATAGAATGCCTTTATTTTATTTGTTTATTTTTATGTGGTGTTAAGGATCAAACCCAGTGCTTCACACATGCTAGGCAAGTGCTCTGCCACTGAGCTACAGCCCCAGCCCCTAGACATTATTTTTATAAATATTGCCTTAATGACTTTCTTCCTGTATTATCCTGTTGAAATTCTGTTAAAAAATGTGACAGATCCTACTACCTGGCCAGTTCAGAACTTGACTCCTTATTCCTTATACATTTTCACTAAATGACCAAAGCTACTAAATGCTTGCTTTCCAACTCTTAAAGTTAGGACTTTCCAGTGATAGTTTTGGAAAGTAAATGCTCTGCATAGTTGTGTTGTTGGAATTCATGGGGAAACTTTCTTTCATGATGAAAGAGGACTCCCTGTTGCTGAATTTTCTTCCTCCTTTCTTCCTGCAACAAACTCAGATGCAATTAGAGAAGCTTTAGGAAACTTCACTCCGATATTTGTCAAAGGATGATATAATATTAGAGATGCCCTGTAACATCACTGACACATAGGGTAATTTTAGCTGCCTTTCTCTAAATTTCAGATTTTGTGTGGATATAACTTAAGTTTCTTTAAACAGAGCCCACAGAAAGGATTTCAGTGCTAATGCTTTACTTGAGTGAAACAACCAAAGTGGACTGAGGGAAACACAGCGAGGAAGGAAGGAAGAATGCTTGGGAAAGTAACGCAGTCCATCACACCTGAGTGCTTGCTCACCAAGAAGTGCGAAGAGACGTGCCATGTTTAAAATAAATTTATGCTCTATCGAGGTAGAAAAATTTTTAAATGTTGAATGCAGAAACCCGACGTCAGAACACCCCACAGGAGGGAGAATAGATTTATTTGCCTAGTGCTCTCCTGCCTCCTGCTTCCCAGGAGACCACATGCCAAGGGAATACACAGGGGATGACCTGATGGATGTCGCCTTCACTTCCATGCCATGGTGTCCAGCTCCTTGCAGGAAATTCATTAAGCCACACCTTGTGGTATATTTCATCGGTGTCTAACAGAAGGGAGACCATCCTGAGAGGTGGCACGTGGATCAAGGGGAAGAGAAGACATAGTTGGAAGACTGTTCTTCACACAGGACTGCGCTTAGAATTCCAAACTTTTTCCTGAGATTTCTCACACCTCTTCCTCTCTTTACTATCACAAAACTTATCAGAAGCTGATAACATGGTGATATATTACATTATTAATTTATTATATTTTATCCTTTAGTAGTTTGTAAGCAACATGAAGGCACTGTATTTCATCACAGTGCATTGATGAATGGCAACCAGGGTGCTTTGCCTTAACCCACTGGGTGGTTTTGAACCAGACTCATTCTTTTGTGATTTGGTTAGTTTGTACTTGTCCCTATCGAGCATCATGTCACATGATGAGGATGGTTTTTATTTAATATTCTAGCCATTAAGATCACTAACTTTAGAGACCAATTTCCTGAATTCAAATTCTGCCTGTGCCATTTACAGTAGTATGACATTGTGAAATTTATTTAAATGCTTTAAGATTCCATTTTCTTAGCGCTGTGGTGCATTCTTGTAATCCCAGTGTCTTGGGAGGCTGAGGCAGGAAGATCCCAAGTTCAAAGCCAGCCTCAGCAACTTAGCAAGGAACTAAGTAACTGAAGGAGACCTGTTTCAAACTCAAAGTAAATAAATAAATAAAAAGGCTAGGGATTTGACTCAATGGTTAAGTGCCCCTTGGTTAATCCCTAGTATCAAAAAAAAAAAAAGATTCAGTTTTCTCATTGCACTTATATTACCTGTTTTTATGATTTTTGCAAGGAATATATTTGCTATCATATATAAAGCATTTTCATAGTGTCTGGCACCCAGTAAATATTTAGCAGTCATTGTCATTTTGAACTGCTGTAAGAAATTATCATAGATTAGGTGGCTTAGAGAACTAAAATTTATGTCTTAGAGTTCTGGATGTTAGAAAGTTCAGAATCAAGTGTCAGCAGATCTGGTATCTAGTGAGGGTTCTTCCTGATTTGAAGATGGCCTTCTCCTGTTTCCTTCCATAGCAAAGAACAATGAGAGTGTGAGAGCAAGCTCTCCTCTTCTTATATGGGCATTAATCTCATTCACGAGGGCTCCACCCATCATAAGCTCATTCTTTTCAAGCCTTCACCTCCTAATATTCTAGCCATTAAGATCATTAACTTTAGAGACCAATTGCCTGAATTTAAAATCTACCTCTTCCACTTATAGTAGTATGAAAATGTGAAATTTATAAAAGTTATTCCATTTTCTTGGCACCGTGGTGCATGCTTATAATCCCAGAGTCTTGGGAGGCTAAGGCAGGAGGATCCTAAGTTCAAAGTCAGCCTCAGCAACTTAGCAAGGCCCGAAGTAACTGAGGGAGACCTGTTTCAAAATTTAAATGAATGAATGAATGAATGAATAGATAAATAATAAATCCTCTACCGTCATCATGTTGGGGATTAGGATTTCAAGATGTGAATTGTAGGAAGACATAGATATTTGGTTCATTATAGTGATGTTTTTATCTTCAGGTTCTAATAGACAAACAGTGAACCCTTGAAGAATTTAAAATAGAGAAATTCAGTGCACATAACTTTTTAGTTATGGAAAAGCTAAAAATAACAACAAAAAAGGGTAAACAGGAAATTGGTGAGGCAATCCAAAAATGAGCAATAGCAATACCCTACTACCATCTCTAGATGTTAGGGACAAGGATGAAGCAACAGCACATGAGGCCAGGGGCAAAGCCAGATGCCCAAGAGCTGGTGCCCTGAAGGAGATGCAGCACTGCCCGATGGTAATGATGAGAGGAAAAGAAAATACTTCTCCTTTCTCTTCACCCTTCATCTTCCCATTCTTGAAACCCAACTGGATTCCAAGTGATATGAGAGCCTTGAGAACCCAGCTCAGGAGAGCAGCTCACCAGTTTTACAGAGCATATAGGAGAAGGGCAGAGAATGGGTGTGAGGGCAATCCGGCCCAGACTCTGTTCTGTATTATTTATTATTGTTAAAATTATCATTGCCAAGATTTCAGCATTTTTCTGCTCTATTCAATATAATTTAAAGAATTTTTTCCTATTACACTGGGATCACCTGTAAATCATTTGTTACAATATTTCATTTTAGAGCAGAAACCATACTTATTAGTTTTAGTGTACCTCATGTTGCAAAGTACCTTTCTCATGGAAAATGCTCAATTGTTGAAGGAATAAATGAGATTGATTGTATAAATTTATATTAACACCTTATAATCAAACCTTATCCAGTTGAGCCACTTAACAGTTCACCTACATACCTCTAATTTCATTTTATGCTTCCCTGTTAAAATAAATCACTATTTTATGCAAAACAAATGAGTGTTACATTTTCATGATGTGATAGTTATCACCATGATAAACAGTGTCTAGTTTTTCCTTTTATGCTCTTTAGCAGTTGTTATCAATGAAAGATTCATTGTGTCTACACATTGCTCTTTGTGTTTGTTCAAAAGTTAGTTAATTTTAGCATTGGTAATTGTATTAGTCTTATTTTAAATATTATCTGTGAATCTAAATTCTATTAAACAAATCAGAAGTTTTAAGAATACTTGTCCTTAAAACACTGTTTAATTCATGAAATCTCACATTGCTTTTATAAAAGTATTACCTTCATTTGATGTCTTTTCTAGAGAATTTCCTTAAAATAATACATTTTCAAATGCACTATCATTTTTAGGTGGAACATTCCAGCATAAACCCTCTGCCTTTCTAGGTTTTATGTAAAAGTCACACTGGAGAAAAAGATACTTTTCATTATTATTTGAATCTACTCTATTTCTAAGATTACTCTTCTTTTCACTCCTGTGTGCTTATTTTTTAACAACTACATAATAACATTTTTATCAACAGAGTTCATGCTCATTCTGGCCTGTAGACACCTTTATTTTACTCACTGCACAAATAGAGTGTTTAGACTTGTAAAACTCTTCTATTATGTAACCGGTACCAAATTTCAAGGATAAAGAGGTAGGAAGAAGTAACAGCACCAATTTCCCCTTATTAAAGTGAAATTTATAGGACTGATATTTTGTTAGAACAGCTGCAACCCTTATTCATGCATTTATTATAAATGAACTCCCTCTGCAGTACTTTTGTAATCCCCATGTGATACCTGTGTCTTTCTTTCTACTAAGATATTTATAGCATCAGATGTGCATTGAATATTTCCTAAAAATTGCCCAGTGTTTCAAACATTACTGGCAATTAGTGATATACAGGGTAATATCTTTTCATACCCTTTTACTACTTCAATGACTATCTATGGCTACATGATAAAAATAAAGAATCTGAAAATCACCTAGACCCAAGCTGTGGCTGAGTGGGACTATTACTAGCAAAGCCCTGAAGAAAAGAATCAAAGCCCTATTTGAGACCAAGACAAGGTCATAGACAAGAAACAAACTTAGGATTTATTAAAACACAAAAATCAGCAAAAATAGAACCATGAGAGGAAATTTAGATAGTAAAGAATATGCGTAGTTAAAACTCAATAAGAAATTGAGGAGCAAGTACATGAATTTTGTTAGAAGATAATGTGACAGACTATTCTATGGGTGGCTTTGTGACTTTGGGACTTTTTGGGGCCATCTCAAAGTATTGCTGAAATTCTCTGAAATACGTATTGATGAGACTAAATTCTATGGAATGATGATATGTTGGATATGCACTTGACATAATACAGCTTCAGTTAAATTACATATGCTTGTAACATGATTTATTCCCATTTTGCCAATAAGGGGAACTTGATCCATTTATCCTGATTCCAGTTGAAGAGAATCAATTTAAATGCTGCCTGAGGAAACAATAGTTTTGTTTTATTTTTATCTTTTAAAAATGCTTTTTATCCCATATGCTTTGAAGTACCATCCAATAGAAACAGAAGGTGAGCCACAAATATGACCCTCAAATTCACTTTTAACATTTCAAGTAGTCACATGCCTTACTTCACCAAAAAGTCAACTGAACAGGTGAAATTAATTGTAATGACCCATCAAATTAAACAGCAATATATGACAAACATTCTGATTTAAATAGGAGATCACTGTAAAAAAGCTATTAATGAGGTATTTTACGTTAAAAAATAGGTACTAAAATCAAAATTCTGTGCAACTTTGTGCATTCCAGGAGTGATTCAAACTGAGGCAATGACAATGTAGAAGTACGTGATGGGTAACTAAAGGAAGAAGTATTAGAAGTTCAGGAGCGAAGCTCAGGAATTGTTTGGTAGATTCTAACTTGTTAAAAATGCATCTACTGAAATTCAAAGAAACATAATAGAGAGCAAGCATGAGTGACATTAGAACATCTTTCCCCAGCGTTCAAGCACAAATGACATTCCCAAATTATGTGAGTTATCTAAGTGTCTTCCAGAAAGTCTCCAGCTTAAGCTAACTTAAATTGTATTCCTGTCACTTGCTGTATCAGTGTTTTAGGGCTGCCATAACAAAATACTATAAATTGAATGGCATAAACAACAGAAGTTTATTTCCTCCCAGTTGTAGAAGTTTGGTTTCTTCTGAGTCCTCTATGGCTTGCAGAGACCTGCCTTATCATTTTGTCCTCATCTGGGTTTTCCTCTGCATACCCATGTCTATGTCCAAATCCCCTCTTTTCATAAGAACAGCAGGCATCCTGGATTAAAGTTTATAAAAATGATCTCATGTTACCTTGATTACCTCTTTAAAGACTAGTTGTTCAAGTACAGTCACATTCTGAGTGTTAAGATCTTAACATATAAATTTGGGGGTTACACAATTCAGACCATAGCATTTGCCAACAGTAGCAACAAAAATAGTCTTGAAAAATATACTTTCTATGGAGGATACTGAATCATCTCTGGGTGAATTTACTTTTGAAATCTGATTTCAGAATTGAATGAAAATTAAAACATGCCAAAACATGTCTAATTGTATATATTCCAATAAGAAGGAGAATGTGAAGAAATGATTATATTTTAGAATATTATCATATTTTAGAAGAGATATGTGATAAACAAATATGACTCCAGAAAAGGCACAATAATTGTGAAAGTTGCAAAATCCTGGTCTTTAAGGGACTGTTAAATTACTAACCTGGATAAGTTAGAACACAAAGTCAAAGTTATCCTCTACCATCAAAAGACCTGTCATCTAATGAATGTATAAGAATCAAAGGGTGCAAGAACAGGAAGGCACTTTTTAATGAAACATGAAAATGCATTTTATTTCTCAAAATTGGAAATTCCCTGGAATAAGTCATTCATCAAAGCAAGTGTTCAGAAAATGAATGATCATAAATCAGAGATGTTGTCTATGGCCTTGTATGCATGCACTCACTTTGTAAATACCTATTGAAAATATTCTATGACTTTTTGATATTTTTTGGGTGATGGGGATTACACAAATTATGTCCAAATAATGTTGAAACTAACATAATTACAAATATTTTTGGACCAGGATCATATAAATATCTCTTTATGCTCTTTCATTTGTGGTTCCATGGACTTAGTCTCTTTTCTTATCATCTTTATTTAGAAATAATATAGATATACTAAAGTACATCCACTTACATTGAACAAGTCAATGAGTTTGACAGTTACGTATACCCATTAAACCACTTAACTGACTATAGATTATTTCCAGAAGACTCCAAAGATTTCTGTGGCTCCTTGCTGTTCATCATTCTCTGGCTTCTGGCCCCAGGGAGGAGCCAGTTAGCTTTTTATCTTTATAGATTTATTTGTACTTTATGTAAATGGATCAGACAGAAAGTGTCCTTTTGTATCTGCTCTTTTTCACTCAGCATAAAGATTTTGAGGTTCTTCCACCTGTTGTTTTTCTAAGAAGTTTCTTCCTTTTCAAATAATGGCATGGTATTCTGTCATATAGATTTACTACATCGTACGTATGCCAATGTTAATGGGCACTTAAACTGTTCCTTCTTTTTGTCTTTTTAGTAAAACTCCTATAGATATTCATGTACAAGTGTTTACATGAAAAAAATATATATATATTCGTTTCTTTTGGTAAATACCTACGAGTAGGAGTAGAATGCTTAGGTCTTCTGGAAGCTAGTTATATTTTTAACTTAAAGAAAAACAACAAAATCTTCTAATTGACCCTTCACAATGTGTGTAACATTTTCTGTTCCTAGCCCGGAATAACTATTCCAGTTTACCCTCATTATTTAATTTTTCATTATTTGAATTTTATCTATTCAAACTCTTTGTCCTCTTTTAAATTGGACTTTTGTTTTCAATATTGAGTTGTAAAAGTTCTTCATATAGTCTGGTTACTAAACCCTCATATGCTGTGTGATTTGTAAATATTTTCTTCCATTCTATAGATTTTATTTTTATTTCTTTGATAATGTCTTCAGAAGCACAGACATTTTTAATTTTGACCAAGTCCAATGTATTTTTCCTTGTTGTGTGTACTTCAGTGTCAAATCTGAGAAGCTGTTGGCAAACCTGAGATTGTAAAAGAATGTCTGTTGTGCTTTCTTCTGTAGTTTTATAGTCTTAGTTCTTATACTTAGATTACTGTTCCATTTTGAGTTATTTTTTGCATACAGTGGAAAGCAGATATTTAATTTCATTCTTTTGCATAGGGTTATCTATTTTTTAATAATTTGATATATATATTACCCTTTTCCCATTAAATGATCTTGGTATCTTCCTCAAAATCAATTGGCAATGGATGTTTGGATTTATTTATGGAGTATTGATTCTAACCTATTTATCTATATGTCTGTACTATGACCATGTCCCACTTTTTGATTACCATGTTTTCACAATTAATTTCAAAATCACAAAATATATGCCCTTTAACATTGTATTTCTTTTCCAAGATTATGTTGCTCATTCAGGACTGTTTGCATTTTCATAAGAATCTGAGAACCAGTTTTTCTGCCAGAAGTCCACTGGGAATTTTAACAGGAATTTCACAGAATCTATAGCCCATTTTAAGAGTGTGACCATTTAAAAAATATTACCTTCTAATCCATTAACATAGAGTAGAGTTATCTTTCAATTTAATTAGGTCTTTAATTTCTTTCAGCAACATTTTTTAGTTTTCCATGTGTAACTCACTTTTTTGGTTCAATTGGTTAAATTTAATCCTAAGTATTTCATTTTGGGGGTGTTATTTTATTTCAATTTTTTTACAGAATATCTTTATTTTATTTTTATGTAGTGCTGAGGATGGAACCCAGAGCCTCACGTGTGCTAGGCGAGCATGCTACCATTGCGCCATAACCCCAGCCCAGGGGGTGGGGGGGTTATTTTAAATGGAATTAATTTCTTTTGTGGTTTTTCCATTGCTGGTATGGAAACAAATGAAATTGTAGCCTAAAGGTTTTAGTTCCAAAGTGAAGAACACTATCAACAAAGAGACAATAACCACATTGAATCAGAAATTAAGACTGACACCTGGCCACTTTGAACCATTCATGTCTCTGAATCAATGAGCAATAAAGGGATTTACTGTGCTAGGTGGGTGACTGACTCGGACTACTAGTGGGAAAATTGGACTACTACCCCACCACAGAGACAAGGAAGATTTGGATATCTCTTGTAATTATATTCATGATAGACTTTAGTCTATAATTTTCTTTTCTAACAATATCTCTGTCTGGTTTTACTATTAAGGTTATGTTGAATTTGTAAAATGGTTTTAAAAATGTTATATCCTGTTGAATTTTCAAGGTTTATATAAAATTATTAATAATTCTCTTTGACTGTTAGAATCCATGAGTGAAGTCATCTGGGTCATGAATTTTCTTAGTGAAAAGAAAGTTTAAATTATAATTTTGTTTTTTAAGCATATAGAAAATTATGTGTATTAGTAACTCCACACAATAACATTACAATTGGTTAAGCCATCATATTTATTTTAAATAAATTAAGGAAAATAACTCACATATTTACCATCTCTGAATTCTTCATTTATTTCCTGAATATACAATTTTTTCTCTCAAATTGTCATAATTTCCCTCTATCTGAAGAAATTCATTTAGCATTTGTCGTGGCTCAGCTCAATTCAAAACAAATCCTTTTAGATTTTCTTCAATGTGTTTTTACTTTTATACTTGAAGGCATATTTTTCCTTTTATTGTTGAAAGATAGCCTCTCTGGATCAAGAATATTGGATTAACTTCCCTTCAGAGATAGTGTTTCACTGTATTCTCAAGATCATAGTTCTAGAGAGAAGTCTACAGTCATTCAAGTCATTGTCCCCAGTATGCCATGTGTTCTTTTTTGTAGTTTCTGTATTATAATAAAGAAATGTAGAGCTGACACATTTGACACCCTGTGACATATCCCTTTAGCTTCTCTCTGATTTTAGAGGCAGCTTCTGTGAACAGTTTTCCTATACAAAGGACATAGTCCTATCTCAAGTTATGGCTTCTCTCTCTCTCTCTCTCTCTCTCTCTCTCTCTCTCTCTCTCTCTCTCTCCTTCTCTTTGTGTGTGTGTGTGTGTGTGTGAGATCCAGGGCTTTGAAGCCATGATGGTTTGTTCTTCAGGACTGCGATAAACCCTGGAGGTGCCAGAGAGTTTAAGTCCTGGAGCACTCTCACTAGCAGAGAAAATTTTTCAAATCTCATGTTGTTTAAGGGAAAATTTTTGTTCATTTTAATTTCTTTAAAGGTTCCAATGAAAACAAGTCTCAGTCATAATATGCTCAACTTGATAATGTACATTTATTTATTGTATTTTCTTCCCTGTCTCACTGCCTGACTACTTACTCCGGCATTTTGGGAACATTTTCCAAATAAATTACCCGCAAAATAAATCTTTAACTCGGGCTCTGCTTTATGGGAATCCAAGCCATTAGAACCTGGCTTTGTCATGTATTATTCTTCTTGAACCCATTTCTTTAACATGGAAGCAAAACACTTCCTGAGGTTCACTCCACCACCCCACATATGATAATCACATTTATATGTCATCAACCAGATGTATCATAGCACATTGCTATGTGTAGTCTACTGCATCAATGTGTAGTCTACTGCATCTGGCTTCTTTCAGTCAATTTTTTAGAATTTATTAAAAAGATGGATTCTTTTGAGACTCATTCACATAATTGCACTTATCACAAGTTTTTTTTTCTTTTGTATTACTTTTGAATTTCTATGTAGAATCCTATAATAAGGATGTGTCACAATCTGTCTTACTAAGTAATGGTTATGCTACTCTTGAATGGACTTTTTTTTTTTTTTTTTTGGTATTGGGGATTGAACTCAGGGGCACTCGACCACTGAGCCACATCCCCAGCCCTATTTTGTGTTTTATGTAGAGACAGGGTCTCGCTGAGTTGCTTTGTGCCTTGCCGTTGCTGAGGCTGGCTTTGAACTCGCGATTTTCCTGTCTCAGCCTCCCTAAGTGCTGGGATTACAGGCTTGAGCCACCGCGCCCAGCTTTCTTGGATGGACTTTTGAAGCACTTTCAGTTTTGACTATTATGCGTAAAATTGCTATGAACATTGACGAACAATATTTTTGTGGACATGTATTTCATTTCTCTTGGATAAATACCTAGAAGTATAATTGCTATGTTAAACAACACATGCATGTTTAATATTCTAAGAAATGGGATTGCCTTTCCTTATACCCTGCCCATTTGTTTATTGCCCTTCTTCTACAAAATTATAATTTCTTTTGGTGAGGAAGAAATGAAGAATGGCTGGTGTGTAGTCCATAAAAATTATGTGCCAAGGGGTATTTTACCAGAAGCTGATATATTCTAAGTGATGCACTTTGAACCAACTTGTTTGCAGCACTGGATAAATACATATTTATTTGCCATGCCTTTTTCAGTTTTTGAATTGTTTTTATTACCATGGGCTCATTTTAGCAATCTCATGAAAGATATGCCCAACTGAACATCAGATTACTCTTTAGAGTAGTGAAATTTTAGGATGATGTTTACTGATGAGTCTGTGTATGTGTGTGTGTGTGCGCGTGCGCATGCGCGAGTGTTTGTATGTAAAGTTTGAAATTAGGTTAATGTCTAATGTCCAACAATTTTAATTTGTTAGACTTTCATTCCTGAAAGTAACATTTTCTGAGGTTACAAAAGTATATGCTTTTTTAGGTTGCTATGCTGATTTGCAAACCCACAGGTCAGAAGAGCCACTCCATGTTTATGCCCATATAATTGGGAACTGTCTCCTTTGGCTCACAATTCAGCAGTAACGAGCTCTACTCTACAGTACTGTGTGTTTTACCTTATTAGATTCTAGAGCTGACCCCAGGAAACAGTGAAGTGAGTAAAGTCTATCTTCATTCTATATTTATTTTATTCCTTGAATTATATTTTCTTTTTTCCCTTCATGAAAACCTCTACTGGAAAAATACTCTAAGGAGCTTATCAACACTAATCTCTTTAATTATTATTCTGCCAAGGAGAATTTGCATTTAACAGAGATTAAAGGAATAAAGCTTTAGTAATAGTAGAATTTTAGCACTTCAAAATTCACTGGAGAAGACTTTTTTGGGAAAAAGGAGTACAAAAGAAGGGAAAGTGGATGATGCCATAGGAAATTTACTCCTCGGGACAAAATCTTTTAATTCAGTAAGTCCACTAAACTGAACTACTTACATTGACTCTGTTCTTGTCTTACGGACAAAAACCAAATTGGATATATGAAAAATTAAATACAGTACACAATCCCAGCTATTTTTGCTTATTTATGAAGGGTCTTGAATTGGCATCATTTCATTATCTAGGTTAATGTTGTATCTAATACAAGATGGTTAACTCTCTGAATTCAGGGCAACAAGGGAGCAGGCTATATGTTGATATGAAAGAATTATGAAGATCAGAATGGAAAACAGAGTTCAAATAATTAAACTTAATTAAATTGTACATTAACTTTACTCAAGAAAAGTTTGTCAAATTTTTTTTCATATTTTATTTATTTGTTCTGTTTAGGCTTACATGATAACAGAGTGCAATTTGATTCATTGTACACAGATAGAGGATAATTATATCAATTCTCTAGTTGTAAGTTGTATAGAATCACAACATATATGCAGTCATACATAAAGTTAGGGCTATGATGACCATCATATTCCACCACCTTTGCTGTCCCCATGCCCTCTCCTCACTTATACCCATATGAACAGATTTCCACCATTGTTCCCATGTCCTTCCCCACATTATGCATCAGCATCCACTTATCAATGAGTACATTTGGCATTTGGTTTTCTGAGATTGACTTTCTTCACTTAGCATGATATTTTCCAACTCCATCCAATTACCTGCAAATGCCATAATTTTATTCTCTTTTATTGCTGAGTAATATTCCATTGTGTATATATACCACAGTTTCTTTATCCTTTCATCTATCGAAGGGCATCTAGGTCGGTTCCACAGGTTAGCTATTGTGAATTGAGATGCTATAAACATTGAAGTGGCTGCATCACTGTACTGTGCTGTTTTTAAGTCTTCTGGGTAAAGACCAAGGAGTGGGATAGCAGGCTCAAATGGTGGTTCCATTCCAAGTTTTCTAAGGAATCTCCATACTCCTTTCCAGATTGTTTGTACCAATTTGCAGTTCCACCAGCAATGTATGAGCATGCCTTTTTCCCCACAACCTCGCCAACACTTATTGTTGTTTGTATTCTTTTTTTTTTTTTTTTGGTGCTGGGGATTGAACTCAGGGGTACTCGACCACTCAGCCACATGCCAGCCCTATTTTGTGTTTTATGTAGAGACAGGGTCTCACTGAGTTGCTTAGCACCTCGCTGTTGCTGAGGCTGGCTTTGAACTCGCTATTCTC
>CM053407.1:25197084-25339254 GCA_028644305.1 Xerus rutilus | reverse complement strand
CCATTTACTGATTGGCTTGTTAGTTTTTTTGGTGTTAAGCTTTTTGAGTTCTTTATATATCCTGGAGATGAGTGCTCTATCAGATGTATGTGTGGCAAAGATTTGTTCCCAGAATGTCAGCTCTCTGTTCACTTCATTGATTATTTCTTTTGCTGAGAAGAAGCTTTTTAGTTTGAATCCATCCCATTTGTTGATTCTTGATTTTACTTCTTATGCTATAGGAGTCTTGTTAAGGAAGTATGGTCCTAATCTGACATGATGAAGATTTGGGCCTATTTTTTCTTCTATTAGGCATTGGCTCTCTGATCTGATTCCCAGGTCCTTGATCCACTTTGAGTTGAATTTTGTGCATGGTGAGAGATAGGGTTTTAGTTTCATTTTGCTGCATATGGATTTTCAGTTTTCCCAGCACCATTTGTTCAACAGGCTATCTTTTCTCCAGTGTACGTGTTTGGCTCCTTTACCTAGTATAAGGTAACTGTATGTAAGTGGGCTCATCTCTGTGTCTTCTATTCTGTACCATTGGTCTACATGTCTATTTTTTGTACCAGTACCATGCTGTTTTTGTTACTATAGCTTTGTAGTATAATCTGAGGTCAGGCATTGTGATGCCTCCTGCTTCACTCTTCTTGCTAAGGAGTGCTTTGGCTATTCTGGGTCTCTTATTCTTCCAAATGAATTTCATGACTGCCTTTTCTATTTCTATAAGGAATGACGTTGGCATTTTAATTGGTATTGCATTGAATCTATGTGCTTTGGGTAGTATGGCCATTTTGACAATATTGATTCTGCCTATCCAGGAGCGTGAGAGATTATTCCATCTTCTAAAGTCTTCTTCAATTTCTTTCTTCAGTGTCTTGTAGTTTGCATTGTAGAGGTCTTTCACCTCTTTTGTTAAATTGATTCCCAAGTATTTTATTTTATTTTTTTTGAGGCTTTTGTGAATGGGATAGTTTTCCTAATTTCTCTTTCAGAGGGTTTATCACTGGTGTATAGAATTGCAATTGATTTGTGGGTGTTGATTTTATATCCTGCTACTTTGCTGAAATCATTTATTAGTTCTAAAACTTTTCTGGTAGAATTTTTTGGATCCTCTAAGTATAGAATCATCTCATCTGCAAATAATGATAGTTTGAGTTCTTTTCCGATTCGTATCCCTGTAATTTCTTTTGTCTGTCTAATTGCTCTGGCTAGTGTTTCAAGGACTATGTTGAATAGCAGTGGTGAGAGAGGGCATCCCTGTCTTGCTCCAGTTTTTAGAGGGAGTGCTTCCAACTTTTCTCCGTTTAGGATGATGTCGGCCTTGGTTTTAGCATAGATAGCTTTTACAAAATTGAGGTATGTTTCTACTATCCCAAGTTTTTCTAGTGTTTTGAGCATAAAAGGGTGTTGTATTTTGTCAAATGCCTTCTCTGCATCGATTTGATAAAATCATATGATTCTTATCTTTAAGTCTATTGTTGTGATGTATTACCTTTATTGATTTCCGTATGTTGAACCAACCTTGCATCCCTGGAATGAATGCCACTTGATCATGGTGCACTATTTTTTTGATATGTTTTTGTATGCGATTTGCCAGAATTTTATTGAGAATTTTTGCATCTATGTTCATCAGGGATATTGATCTTAAGTTTTCTTTCTTTGTTGTGTCTCTGTCTGGTTTTGGAATCAGGGTGATACTTGCCTCAAAGAATGAGTTTAGAAGGGTTCCCTCCTTTTCTATTTCATGAAATAGTTTGAGGAGAATTGGTATTAATTGTTCTTTGAAAGTCTTGTAGAACTCAGCTGAGAATCCGTCTGGACCTGGGCTTTTCTTGATTGGAAGGCTCTTGATGGCATCTTCTATTTCCTTGCTTGATATTGATCTGTTTAAGTTGTGTATGTCCTCTTGGTTCCATTTGGGTAGGTCATACGCCTCTAGAAATTTGTCGGGCTCTTCAGGGTTTTCTATTTTACTGGAGTATAAATTTTCAAAATAGTTTGTAATTATTTTCTGTATTTCAGTAGTGTCTGTTGTGATATTTCCTTTTTCATCATGAATTTTAGTAATTTGGGTATTCTCCCACCTGTTTTCCGTTAGGGTGGCTAAGGGTTTGTTAATTTTGTTTATTTTTTTCAAAGAACCAGCTTTTTGTTTTGTCAATTTTTTGAATTGTTTCTTTTGTTTCTATTTCATTGATTTCAGCCCTGATTTTGATTATTTCCTGTCTTCTACTTGTTTGGGTGTTAATTTGTTCTTCCTTTTCTAAGGCTTTGCGATGAAGAGTCAATTCATTTATTTGTTGACTTTCACTTCTTCTAAGGAATGAGTTTAGTGCTGTAAACTTTCCTCTTAGCACTGCCTTCATGGCATCCCAGAGATTTTGATATGTTGTATCAGAGTTTTCATTTGCCTCTAAGAAATTTTTTATCTTTTCCTTGATGTCTTCTGATATCCATGCATCATTCAATAGCATATTATTTAGTTTCCAGGTGATGGAGTAGTTTCTGTTTTTTAATCTCTCATTGATTTGTAATTTTATTCCATTGTGGTCACATAGGATGCAGGCTAGAATCTCTATTTTTTTGTATTTGCTAAGACTGGCTTTGTGACATAACATATGATTTATTTTGGAAAAGGATCCATGTGCAGCTGAGAAAAAAGTGTATTCACTCATTGATGGGTGGAACACTCTATATATGTCTGTTAAGTCTAAATTATTGATAGTTTCATTGAGATCTATGGTTTCTTTATTAAGTTTTTGTTTGGAAGATGTATCCAATGGTGAGAGAGCTGTGTTAAAGTCTCCAAGTATTATTGTGCTGTGGTCTATTTGATTCTTGTATTTGAGAAGGATTTGTTTGATATACATAGAAGCCCCATTATTTGGGGCATAGATATTTATGATTGTTATGTCTTGCTGATGTATGATTCCCTTAAGAAGTATGAAATGACCTTCTTTATCTCTTTTCACCATCTTTGGTTTGAAGTCCACTTTATTTGATATGAGGATTGAAACTCCTGCTTGTTTGTGGGGTCCATGTGACTGATATGTTTTTTCCCCACCCTTTCACTTTCAGTCTGTGGATGTCTTTTCCGATGAGATGAGTCTCTTGCAGACAGCATATTGTTGGGTCTTGTTTTTTAATCCAGTCTGTCAGCCTATGTCTTTTAATTGGTGCACTTAGACCATTTACATTCAGGGTTATTATTGAAATATGATTTGTAATTCTGGCCATTTTGGTTTGTTTTTGGTTTTTACTTTGAGTTGTTTTCTCTTTTAAATGGTCTTTCCTCTAGTGTAGTTCCTCTCCTTGTAAATTTTCATTGTTGTTTATCATTTCCTCCTCATGGAATATTTTGCCAAGAATGCTGTGTAGTGTGATTTTGCTGTAAATTCTTTTAACTTTTGTTTATCATGGAAAGTTTTTATTTCATCATCAAATCTGAAGCTCAATTTTGCTGGATGTAGGATTCTCAGTTGGTATCCATTGTCTTTCAGGGCTTGGAATATGTTATTCCATGATCTCCTGGCCTTTAGAATCTGGGTTGAAAGATCTGCTGAGATACGAATTGTTCTCCCCTATATGTAATCTGGTTCCTCTTTCTTGTGGCCTTCAAAATTCTATCCTTATTCTGTATGTTGAGAATTTTCATTGTAATGTGCCTTGGTGTAGATCTGTTGAAATTTTGTATATTTGATGTCCTGTAAGCCTTCTGTATTAGATTTTCCATTTCATTTTTCATATTTGGGAAATTTTCTGGTATTATTTCATTGAAGAGATTGGGCATTCCTTTGGTTTGAAATTCTGCACCTTCTTCTATCCCAATAAATCTTAGATTTGGTCTTTTGATGCTGTCCCATATTTCTTATGTGTTCTGTTCATGATTTTTTACCATCTTCACTGTATGGTCAAGTTTATTTTCAAGATTGTATATCTTGTCTTCATTATCCAAGGTTCAGTCTTCCAGGTGATCTAGTCTGCTGGTGATGCTTTCTATTGAGTTTCTTATTTGGTTTATTGTTTCCTTCATTTTAAGAATTTCTGATTGTTTTTTTTTCATGATCTCTGGCTCCTTTGTAAAGTAATCTTTTGCTACTTGTATTTACTCTCTTATCTCTTTGTTAGAATGATCGATGGTTGCCTTTATTTGTTCTCCTATTTCTTTGTTGGATTGATCAATTTTTGCCTGTAATTTTTCACTTATGTCATTCTTTAGTTTGCTGATCATTTTAATTATGTACATTCTGAATTCTTTCTCTGACTTTTCATCAACTGTACTGTCAATGGATTCTGTTACAGTGGTATCCAGGTTTATTTGGGTTTCTTTCTTCCCTTGTTTTTTCATGTTCATTATGTATCTTCCTTTCTTGAAATACCAATCTGAGGTATTGTGGCTTCTATCCTATAATCTTGTATTGACACTCCAGATTACCTGTGTCTCACCTTGGAGCTACTTCTGTTCCCCCAGTGTCCCCAAATGGGCACTACTGCCACTAAAGATGGGGTGGAGGTAGTGCACATACCTCTAGAGGACAGTAGGAGTGGCCTTGGCTGGGCTCCTGGGCAGCCCCTGAGGGCTATTTTGCCCCTCTCTTGCACTCATGCTGGTGGACAGGAACTCTGGAGCAGAACTGGAGGTGGGCCCAGGTGTCACTCAGGCAGGGTCACATGCTGGAGAGTCTGTGTGCGACCCTTACAGTGGGTGTGAGCTCCCCCGGGGCTTGAGGCTAGCAGGCTCTGGTCTGCCTTCAACTGGGCACTCCTGGCATTCCCTAAGGGTGGTTTTGGGCCTTCTGTCTCGTCTGACCACAGGAACTCTCAAATGGAATGGAGGCGGGTCCAGAGCACACTTGGGTGGGGCCTCTTCATGCTGGAATCTCTGCAGGCCACTCTTACCCTGGGAGTGCCTTCCTCTGTGGCTGGTAGCTATCAGTCTCTGGTCAACCCTTAGTTGGACACCCGTGGAGTTTCCTGAGGGTGGATCTGGGCTCTCTCTAGCTCCTGCGGTACCCCAGGAACTCTGGAGTGGAACTGGGACAGACCCAGGCTGCCCTTGGGTGGAGCAGTCTCATGCTGGTGTTTCTGGACCAACTCTTGCCCTGAATTTGGACTTCCCAGTGGCTAAAGGTAGCAGTCCCTGGTCTCCCTTTGACTGGACAACCGTGGAAGTTTCCTTAGGGCAGATCAGGGCCCTCTGTGGCTCCTGCTGTTCTACAGAAACTCTGGAGCAGAACTGAGGGGGACCCAGGCTGCCCTTGGGCAAAGCTGCCTCCACTGGGATCTCTGGAGCGACTCTTACCCTTAATTTGGGCTCCTCAGTGGCTTGCGGCTAGCAGTCCCTGGTCTCCCATTGGCTGGACACCCGTGGAGTTTCCTGAGGGCAAATCTGGGCCCTCTGTAGCTGAGTTTGTCAAATATTTTTGTGTTTTTTTAAAATGACGCTTGGATATATCAACACTGAAGTTTCAGACATCAAATGGCAGGGCAAAAAACTCAGTACAATACTAGAAACCAATACTTTATATTCTGTTTGCCAGACAGTGGAAAAATCATTAATTTGTTACTGGATGAGTTTCTAAATATTATACCAGAATTTATAAATTTATAAAAACCTCTGGGTTGTATGTCACCCAGGGAGAAAAAGAAAACTACTCCGGCTACCAAATACAAAGGAAAAAACATGAATTTCATCATAAATATAAAATGCTGATATTTTATTTTAATTTCCACTAAAAAAAAATGACAGTGCCAATTAAATTGGGATTCGTGCAATTTACTTTAAAACACATGTGAATCCATTGTCAGTAAAATACAACAAACAAGTTATAGAGTATTCAGAATGAAAACTCCTTCAACAAAAGTAAAATATATTTATAACATTGACATAACATAAATAATTATACATATAGCAATGTACAAATTTCTATGTATAAAACAGTAGTTCAGAGAATAAATGATTTACAGAACAATGCATTTTTTTTCTGTTTTTTTCTTTGTTTTTGGTCAGTATACATGATAGAGTATAATATCTGGCTGGTAATAGAGAAAGTACTATTATAAAATTTTAAGAATAAGCTCTTCTGTGTTAGATATACATCATTTGTTACTATCTCAACTAATTCTTCCTATAAAGAATAATTTTTTAAAATTCAATAGAGAAATGCACACAAAAGAATGATTATTTATACATGATGAAAGCCTAAAGATTAAATAATATTCATTCCCTTGTCAAGAATTTTTTTTAAAAGAAGGTCTTTACTGATGTTTATTTTAAGAATGTAATGCACAAGGAATCAATACTCTGTTGTAGTGGGTTTGGCAATGGTTTTATTGCTGACACAGAGTCTATCTGTGGCAAAGGAAGTGACCCAAGGCACAAGGGTGTTGTCAACTATTTAAGACCTTACAGACCTACTGTCCACACCACTGACATTAGTCTCATGTTCAGTTTGTGTGTGCAAAGTTCTTTTGTGCCAAGAGGGAGAGCTTGGCTGAGAAAATGTGTGTTTATTAAAAGCTCATTTAGAGGCAAGTTTTGCAGTGACTACAAAAAGGAAAGCAGTGGGCATCAGAACATTGGCATTTGTGGAAAATAGCCGTGTCCTTGTTCCTGTCATTTAATTGATGAATATCAGATTATCTTAGTAATAAAGGATAGTAGTCAACCTGCCAGGAGGAAAAAGCATGCTGACAGCAGAATTATGCTGAACCATATCCAAATACATTCTAAATGGACAAGCTTCTCTGCTTAGCTGACCCTGCATTCTTACAGGGGTACAGAGGAAACATAATGTAAGTGGCAATTTGCCCTTACTGGTGATAATTTATAATGTATTCTGGTTACATTTTTCTAATATTATTATTCATTACACATGGTATTT
Organism: Xerus rutilus; assembly: GCA_028644305.1. Taxonomy (NCBI): domain Eukaryota; kingdom Metazoa; phylum Chordata; class Mammalia; order Rodentia; family Sciuridae; genus Xerus; species Xerus rutilus. The sequence continues at coordinate 25,332,388 of CM053407.1, read as the reverse complement.
CCACTCATCTGGGACCTATGTCTAAACCGATATTTATAGTTAATAGTTTTGAAGTCATTGCCTGATATTTTTTAGACACCATGGAACAAAATCATCAGAAGTGTTTAGTACTGATTCTTGAATTTATTAGAAATCAAACTTGGGAAAGTCTGTTTCTCAGTGTCCTACCTCTTTCAGCTACAATGTGTGTATAATTTCTATTACCTTTTCTGATATTAAAATATCATAAGTGAGAAAATACTTTTTAAATTGCAAGGTGAAGTCCAACACTTTGATGACATAATTCCATTTAAGCTACTCAGTGGAGGAATAGAATAATCTGTTCTTTATGTTCTCATTCAAGATGGGCACCTAGGGGCTGTTACCCTGTCATCTTGTTGGGACATGCATAGGTTTTGGACAGACTTAGCAACTGTGTAGTCTAAGAAACAACCACTATGATTGGAATTAAGAAGGCAGAGAATGAAGCAGTCCCCAGTTTCCTATCATCCCACATGTGTGATTCATTCCTCTACTTCTCCCAGCTGTAAATCTCTTCATACAGGGTAAGTTTGAAGAAGGAATCTGCTCAGAAAAGCATAAGCAGTCTGTGTGACTTAGGTAGTTCCTATTACAAAGTGTCATTTGCTTACAGTGTGTCTGGGAATGCCAGGTACCCTATACCTGTTGATAAATGGACTGCTGAGAATTGAAGTCCAGGGGTAAGAAGCTACTATCTTGTGATATCCCTCTAGCAGGACAATAAGGAGTCCTCTGAGGCCAAAATAGCTTCTGTCCAAGTAATACAATGAGCACCTTGAATTTCAACTGACTTTGTTTATTGTATGACACCAACTCAGTACCCATTTTTCTCCAACCAGAGACTATTTTATTGTTTCTTAATCCACCAAAACTGAATTTTCAGGAAAGCCTCTACATCTTCTGCATTGTACCTAGCATTCTCGCTACCTACTTAATAAGAGGCATTTTGGCATATTGAATATGAGCATGTGAGCTTTGGATCCAGACTGCTAGGATTCACATCCAAATTCCTCTTCTTATGAACTCTGTTTATGAGCTCCTCAGCATATTACTATCTCGGGGCCTCACGTTACTGACTTGTAAGGTATGAATAGCAGAAATACCTATCTTATAGAATTTTAGAGATATAAAATGATGTGAAAAATTTAAAGCAGAGAAAAAAGTATCTTTTGTATCAAGTACTCAGAAAAACTTGCTATTTTTATGGACTTATACAAATTTGATTACTAAGCATTAAAGATCTTAAAAAGCAACACTTGCTGACTAGAATATAGGAAGGAACTTTCCATTTATTGATCACACATATTGATTCCCTACACTGTGCCAAGCATTTAAGCCTCAAATAATCATATGTATCCCTTGTTTACAAATGAGAAAGTTGAATTCCTGAGTGAACATCTGAGGCTATGCAGCAAGTAGCAGATGGGGATCTCGGGACAATCTGACTCCAAGGGCCTGGCTGTTTTCTTATTCCATATCAGAATATCTGTTCTTTCTTTAGTTTTCTGTCTTTCTTACTTCCTATTCAGGATGATTTTAAAGCCCACTGGTTCCTACCTGCACTCCCAGAGGCACTCACAGAGATAGAATTATCCAAAAAGAGATGTGCATGTTGTCTTTTTTTTTTTTGTTACAATCCTCCATACCTCTATAAAGAATAAATATTCTTCCTAAACCCATGTATTTCTTCCACTGTCTAAGTTCCAATGGCAGATTCTCACACAGCAATTCAGATAAGGCATCTCTCTACTCACTAATATGCTCACAGGTCATCATAGTAGAAAGCTAGGTATTAGGAGAACTGGCATATAAAGCAGAAGTTGATCACATCAATTGTAGTAAAGCTCAAAGAAAATTATACAACTCCAACTTCGTTATTAAGTTGATTCATGAAAAATTATTTTGGATCAAGTTTTCCACTTGAATTTGAAGAGAAGTAGCTGAGCAGTAACTCAGGAAGTAGGAGTAAAATTGGTTTCTGAGGGAGAGTGTAAAGTTCTACATAGGACAGTCAGAGGAAGAACAGATGCTATTTCCTGATCTGAGAAAAGAATGGAAGTTAACAAAATCCCAAAAACAAAATTAAGCAAGTCACAACAAAAAACTAAAGTCTGTAGCAAAATACGGTCTGTGCTGGGATCAAGGTCTATGAATTATACTTTCTGTGAGTGAGGTTTTGCCATGGGGTGAGGAAGAAGGAAATGCAGGTATAGGCATACACCTCAGTGCAAGGAATTATACGTGAACCATCCTGGCTGTTCCATTCCAGCAAGACATGAAGCTAATGAAGCAGGTGCTTCTGGAGGAATTCAACACCTATAGTAACCACAGCAGAAATCAGCCCTTTTTATAACCTGCAGCCACTTTTTTAGGACTAACATGACAATCCCTTGGGTGCTGCTTCCCAGTTCGTATGGAACCCAGAGATGACAGCTTTGAAAATGAAATAGAAACTCTCTACATCCTACAGCAATCAATCAGGAACCAAAATAAAGGATTTGACTAGGTTGAGATGGTATTCCTGGGGCCACTTTTTTAGGACTAACATGACAATCCCTTGGGTGCTGCTTCCCAGTTCATATGGAACCCAGAGATGACAGCTTTGAAAATGAAATAGAAACTCTCTACATCCTACAGCAATCAATCAGGAACCAAAATAAAAGATTTGACTAGGTTGAGATGGTATTCCTGGGGCCCACAAAGCAAGACTAATATAATTTACTTGTACACTGATTATGAATCCAGGCTCCCACAGCCTGAGTGACCACTTTCTATAAACACAAACCACACTACTGTCAAACATTCTCTACACATATTTTCTTGAATCAAGGGTCAGAAGAGTCTTCCACTACAACTTAGACATCACTCATGGAGGGCTAGTTGCCTCAACTGCCATCTGAGTCCCAGGACTAGAAGTAGAATGAGATTTTAATATGATTGGTACTCTTCTTTTTCATATATATTTGATTTAATATAGCACAAACCAATAGTCTGAGAAGGGATCCATAGGTTTTGCAACTCTTAAGGGATAATGGTAAGAAATGCATTAAGCATCCCTCATCTAGGGAATCCTGGTGAACACAAGAGGAGGAATTAGTAGTTACTGCAAATGCCATTCAAACCTCAGAAGTCCAAAGATGGTAACAAGGACAGGGCACTTAACCATAGTAGGAACATGTAATATTATCATAACTCTTCCCTTAAAATGAATGAATGTCTCTGCTATAAATATAAAAGTCTTATCTCTTATCATGTTAATGTTTTTTGTTGCTGAGGATTGAATTCACAACTTTGACTATATACTAAATATGTGCTCTACCATTGAGCTATGCCTCCAACCCTTTGCCTATTATTAGTTCAAATAATCTATATGCCGTGTTTACTTTTATAACTAGTAGAATATCTTTTGTAAAATGAGTATTTATTTGAAATAAAATGCTTTTAAAATCATCATATTTTTGTATTAGCATAACCACTGATTAGATCTGTATTACCTCTCAAGAGATGGTTAAAGCATGTCTGAGATTAATTTTAGCATCTACTATTTTTCACATGTCAAAATAAGTTATATCAGGGAAAATAATGCATATTTCTAACCTGATTATAATTTCCAGTATAATACATCATCTTCAGTGAATACTAATTGCTACTAACTGGCATTTGATTGAAACAGTAGAAAGGTAGATCTATCTGTTTTATTAATTAATTGAGGTTGAATTTGAGCCAAGTCGTATAACTTAAATGTTCAATAATAAGGAAATGATTAATTGAATCTTAGCACATCCATATGAGAGAAAAATGGGAAGCCATTAAAATGATATTTTAGAAGAATCCTTGGTAAAGTTGCTCAATGCTTATAATAAATTTATTACCTCCACATGGAAAATGAAATCCAGATGAATCATTCTGGACTCAAGGTCCTATATAGTCTGGTCCCTGAACAACTATACCTATAGCTTTACACATCTCTTTTCCTCAGCTACCACACTTCATCCACACTGTTCTTTGTCTTACTCTGCAACCTGAAGACTTTCTCACTGTCAGGACTTTGTATGAGCTAGTTCTGTTGTCTGGAAGGTTCTTCTTACTTCTTCCTATGAATAATGGCTTCTTGTCACTGAAAACGTCCTTTCATAAAATTATGTTCAATTCTAGTATATCACTTATTACTTCTCATTATTTAATGCTGACTTCCTTATTTTTAGATTACTTTTCTACACTTCCTAATGGAATGCAATCTTCTCGGAAGCAGGACCTGTCCATCTTACTTACTGCTCTCTTGCAGGGCCTAGAAAATAACACAGCATTTAGTAAAGGTCCAGTAGGTAGTTGTTGAATGAATAAAGAAATAAATGAATCAATAATCTTTTAAAATTTTTTCAAAAGTAAAAATGTTTATTTTAGAACTCTTAAGAATAACAAGCCGGGCGCGGTGGCTCACGCTTGTAATCCCAGCACTTACGGAGGCTGAGACAGGAGAATTGCGAGTTCAAAGCCAGCCTCAGCAACGGCGAGGCACTAAGCAACTCAGTGAGACCCTGTCTCTACATAAAACACAAAATAGGGCTGGGGATGTGGCTCAGTGGTTGAGTGCCCCTGAGTTCAATCCCCAGTACCAAAAAAAAAAAAAAGAATAACAAAGAATTAAAAATTACTTATAATGACTATCATAGTTATTTGAACAGGAAAAATTTGAAACTTAAATTTCTGTACAAATATATAATGGATATTTTTTTCATAACTAGAGGGACAAGGCAAGTGTTATAAGTGCTATGGATTTACTTTGTCCACTCAGGCATCTGGCAACAGAATACAGCAAATAGTGAGGTGTCCTCAGTGGCTACTCCTAGTGAGACTTACTCTCTGTGCCAAGAGTTATCATTACCCTTTTTAGGCTTCCTCAGGTTGGGCAAGATGGGCAACCAAGATTCAACTTTCCTGGTAGATATAAGTGGCCATGAAAGATTGTCTTTTCTTTAACATATCAGGGCCCTATGCAATTTTCCTCCTCTAGAAGGTCTTTCTATCAAAGTACCTCCAACCTTATTTCACTTTGCTCCAGAGATGTAAAATACCAGTACTTTCTCTTGGTGACTTTCTGCAAGTTGGTCAGAATCTATCTTATCTATCTTTTTGTACATGACCAGTTGGTTTGCATGTGATCTGTTGCACATGGGATAACCTTCCCCTCCATTTTCTGTTCTCTATATTCTGACTTTCAGAATTTACTTGATCTGTCAGGAAGAGTGCCATCTTCTTCTTCTTCTTCTTTTTTACTTATTCGCCTCTTTTCTCAAGCCCATTTTCACAAACATTCCCTTAGTCTTTCAAAAGAATGACTATGTAAGTAGAAGCAGAGATATAAAAGAGGATCAGAAAAGGCAAATCAAGGTTTGTGTATAAGTCAGTGTTATTTCAGAAATTCATATAATATTCCAAAGTATAGAGGGATGAGCTATAACTTGGTAGCCACAAATAGCCTTTTACAATCCATCAAATAATTTTTGAGTACTTTTGCTTATTCTGTTTGTTTGTATTTATTTATCTATTTGAATAATTAATAGAAGAACCAAAGAAAAGAAACAGCATCTCTCTTAAAAAAACAAAAATCTCGTTTCCTCACATTCCCTGAAAGCCTTCATTTCTTTTACTGTATTTATTTTGTATTAGTTTCTCATCATTGCTATAACAAATTACATAAACTTCTGTGTTAAAACAATACAAATTTATTATCTTACAATTTCAGAAGCACGAAATATCAAATGGATATTATACAATAAAATTAAGATGTCAACAGAACTGCAATCATTCTGGAGATACAAGGGAATGATCTGTCCCTTGGTCTTCCTAGCTTTGAGAGGCTGCTTGCATATCTTGAGTTCGGGCCCCATCCTGCATCTTGGCTTCAATCACCACAACTCCTTCTCTAGCTTTGACTTTCCTGTTTCCCTTTTACAAGGACTTTTGTGCTTACATTGAGCCCAGCTGGAAAATCCAGGATAATCTCCTCATCTCAAAACCATTCACTTATATACATGTGCAAAAATCCCCCCTTTTTTTTTCATGTAAAATGACATATTTGTAGTATCTAGGGATTAAAGCCTGAGCACTTGGGGGTCGGGGAGAGCATTATTCTGTCTATCACACTCTCGCATTGCTGGTGTAAATTCATTCTAGCTAGCCTTCATTTCCCCATCTGTGAAAGGTGACACAAGAAGTACCACATTTAGGGTTTTGAAAAGTAAATGCTCAGAAGAGTCTGGCACATGTCACATGCTTGAGAAGCTATGATTATCATGATGAATGAAATAATTTTACAACCACCTTCATGAGGTTAGAAATTCCACCATCCACATACAGTAATGCAAAATGGTAGGACTTATGAGGTGCTATATGGGACTTTAATACGATATAATGTTTCACAATTGATTTTAGGAACATATGCTCAAATTATGAACAATATAGTCTTTGAATTATCCTTGAAGAAGCATTTTAATATTTTAGCAACTCTAGAAAAAGTAATGATCAAATTTTTGCAGTGATGGCTTCCTTTGCCATGTTTGACATGGTGAAACCATCTACATTTGTATATTTCCAGTCTCCTACCTTTCTTTACATTGAAAAAAAAGTCTTATATTTTTCTATTGTTATTCTCTATCCACATTCACATCTATGGAGGATCTCTTTGATGTCAACTATCCCTGGGTTTTTGTGATAACAGAGGTAACAAATAGAGGGTCAAACCACAAGAGCTTAATGAATTCAGGACAAGTAGAGAGAAATACACCCACATAACAAGTATATCGAAAGGACTTGTCCTCCCCAAGAAAAATAGAAAGAATAACGATTAAAGAAAAATAAGCAGTGGTTCAGAATTGCGGTGAGAGAGGGAGATTTTTGAGGAACTCAGTTGTGATTCAAGGGAAGAATATTTCTAATGACAGAAATATAAAATGTTATAAAGATTTTCAGAGCAATGGGAATATGATTCTTACCCTCTGACATTATCTGAGAGATGCCAGTAAATAGTGACTTGTTTTCTTACCTTCAGTTGCTAGATTCCATTTTGTTCAACCGGACTCCATGCATGGACGGGTCATACAGGTTTTGCTTGTGTGAATTATGCATCATCTGGTGCTATGTTATAGTCTCTTCAAGTCTCGTATGCCTGCTTCATGTCAGTCATACTCACCAAGCCATTTACAGTCCATCTGATTTCTCCTCCAACAATCTTTATCACTCCTCTCTTCTCACAGAGGAGAAATCGACTGTTCCTCCATTCAAGTTCATTTTTTTCTCAACTGTTGCAAACAATAATCATTCTCAGTTTCAACCTACACACACATTCTCAAAACACACAATCACACACTCTTTGTCGATACTGCTTTCTTTGTAAGCAGCTGTCCTCATTTTCTCTCAGCAGTAAACAAACTCTGTTAATGAGCCTCCAAAAACCACTCATTATTTCATTTCCAACTTGCTACTAAACATATTTTGATATTGTTTCTTATTTAAGAGGGTAGGAAATGTTCTTGCAATCATCAAATCCAGCAACTGCCTTCTCTTTAATTTCAACATTTTATAAAATAATATTGATCATACTTTTGCACTTCACCATAGCACATTATTTCTATTTCTCCCTTAATCACTGATCATTCTCTTTCTGCTGTTCCTTGTGCTCTATCTCCAAGTGTTGCTAAGTCCTCTGGTTCCATCTTTGACTCTTAATGCATTAGACATGTTGTGTGTGTATATGTATGTGTGTGTGATATGCACTTTTGCAGACTTTGTGTATATATGTGTGTGCATGTGTATGTGTGTGTGCATGCTCCAGGATTGAAGCCAGGCCCTTTGAATGCTAAGAGTGTACTCTCCCACTGAGTTACATCCCCAATCCCATTTATGCAGATTTGCTTAACCCCAATAGATATTCCAAAATAAGCAAAATTAAAAAGGCCAAATTAAATTCATCTCTGACGTCTCCTGTGTTTTCTATTTCATTAAATAAAGCCAATGCCATTATTATCTAGTGAAATGTCTAAACCTTAAAACTTAAATACCTTGATATGCCTTTCTTTAACCTTATATTAGTGGCTATCAAGTAGTTTTATTATTCTGCATACGTTAAATGAGAAATACCTCCCTTCCCCTACATGACTCTATTAGTTTAAAATTTCTATTCAACCTATGAAGTCCCTGAAAGGAAGGAGTTCTTGTGATGTCTCTAACTCTCTACATCATCCTTTATACAAATTTAAGCATAGTACCTTCTATATTGTTTTAAGTCTAGGACTAAAAAGAATGCTATATGAGATCTTACAATAGGACATTTCAATGAACTGAATGCTTCTGCTCCTTCAAATTCATAGGTTGATGCTCAAATACCTGTTTTGTTGATGCTTAGAGATGAGGCCTTTGGGAGGTGATTGGGCTTGCGTCAAGTCACAGGGTGGAGTTCCCATCAAAACACAGATGGTAATGGTACCCTTCTAAGAAAACAAAGCAGCCAGAACTCTCTCTGGACTGTGTGAGAATTCAGTGAAAAGGAGGCTGCTCATAAACCACTGTTGTATGCTCTGTTCTAGTCCTTACCGGAAAGTGATCATGCCACCATTCTGATCTTGGACTTCCAGCTTCCTGAACTGTAAGAGTTGTTTTCAATATCACCCAGTCTATATGTCTTTTTATAGCAATCTGAACAGACCAATGCAAACACAAATTCCTTCTCTTCACTTACCTATCTGTGCCTTGTTTTTAAATACACTAACTTATTTTTAAAATGGTATGCAGAGTTTGAGGGCAACTATTTTTGAAATATTAAGAAGAAACTCTGAACTTACACCAACCCTCAGCTTCAGGCAGTTCTCCACAGCTGCAAATTCTGGAAAGAAGCTCTAATGGACAAAACACACAAACACAGATAGTAGTAAGAGGGTGGTTGAATCTGTGGCACTCCAGAGACAAGTATCGATAGTGGCTTGGAGAGAGCCAACACTGTGGAAAAGAATAAATTAGTCATTTGACATTTTTACTGTTTCTTCTTCCATTTCTAAATCCTTCCTCTTCTCTCCCCATCTTTTTCCTCCTCTTTCCTCTCTTTTCCAATAAATATGCATAATCTCTCTCAATCTGAAGTGCTTACTACCTGTGCAAGGGCCCTTTCTATGAATGACTCATCTAAATGTTTCCTGACCCTGAATTTTTGTCCAAACTTATCTTGCCTAGAATCCATTTATGCAGGATAAGCAAAATAAATTCTGTGGTAAAATATCCAATAGGGATACTTCCCTTCTTCCATACAATCTATGGCCACAGATGTCTTTTCCAAAGATAGCCATGTAATCATTCAGTTCTCATGTATTTTTCTAGAATTTTGTTACTCTATTCCCATCAAAAGATGTAGGTTAATTCCTTTCTCTTTGATTCTGGGTAAACTTTTGACTAACCTGTATCCAAGAAAAAAATGCTATGACATTTTAGAGGATATTCTTAACAGTGTTTATCTTCCACCTTCTACTCTGAGAACTTTGAAACCTAGATTTCCATATAAGAAGTAGTCTAGCTGCTAAAGCTGCCAGGCTGTGAGAGGCACAAAGTAGCCCATGGAGAGAAAACACAGGCAGAGACCTTCAAATTATATGGAAGGAGAGAGTAAGAGTGAGAGACAGAGACAGAGACAGATACAGAGGGAGAAGGGACAGAGGCAAATACATGTTTAGCTCCCTATGACTTTAGCCATTTGCTTTTCTAGTTCTAACTCTTGTCTGAATACAACCATACAAAGTATCTGCTCCAGAATCAATCAGATTATCACAAATTCATGACCTAAACTAAGTGTGAGAGGTTAAAAAACTGCTAGTCTATGCTATTAAAATGTTCAAGGAGCCTGGACCAGAACACCTGCACCTGTGCTGGAGCCCTAACACCAGCTTGAGGCCCCACCCAAACCACCTCCATCTTGAGACACTGCAGCCACCATTATAGCACTTCCTATGTGATAATTTATACTATGGACAATGGACAGGGACAGTTACCTGTTGCAGGACCGTGTGCTACCACCAAGCAGGCTGCCCAATGCCATCACACAGCACATCCTTCCAACCCCACCTCTGAAAGCATTTGCCTTCATCTTAGGGTACCTCCACTGCCATCTGGGATTACCTCCACTGTCACCTCCACCATCTTTATTTGGGGCAACTTCTATCTAGGGCCTGGAAGCCAAATATCAAGGTACATACAGGCTTGGTGCTACTGCCACCATCAACTAGGGATGTGGTTGCTTCCATCTAGGGACAACAACCAAGACTGGAAGACTGTCGCCATGGTCTAAGTGGGCCTGGTTGCACCAGAGGTATCACTACTAGGTGTGCTAACATACACAATCCTGTTGCAGAGGCAACAAGGAGCCTTGCATGTGTCCCCTCTCTTTTCTTTTCCTACTAATGGCCAACTTCTTTTGATTTCCCTTTCATTAGTCTTATAATCTAATACCTCTATATTCTCACACTCTACCTCATAAGTATCACCTTTTACCCCCACACACACCACATTCTGTCTCTGCTCATCATTAGAAATTGTAAACCGTTATGCAAACCTACTGGATATATGCTAAATATAACTGAACTCATCATTTCTATTTGTAGGATCAAACTATAAATGTTTAAATAGGAGCTAATTGATTTATGGCTGCATATTAGTTGCATTGGGGTCTATAAACATTAATTTCTCCCTTAAAGGTGAGTAATTGGTAACATGCAGGAACTCTACAACATTATAGGGTACAAATTGCAATGCTTCCGATCCACACTAGAAGAGAATACACACAGACAACCTGAAAAAACAAGGGAGGAAAGTGCACCAAACAAACCAAGATACTACAATAAGAGAATCTATTGGCAGCATAATCAATGAAATGTCAGAGAAAGAGTTCAGAATATACATAATTAAAATGAACTGAGAATTAAAGAATGACCAAAGAAAACAAATACAAACAAAAACTGATCACTCCAACAAAGAGATAAGAGAACAAATACAGATGGCAAAAGATTACTTCAAGAAAAAGGTAGAGATTCTGAAAAAAAAATCAGAAATCCTTGAAATGAAGGAAGCCATAAACCAAATTAAAAACTCAATAGAAAGCATTGCCAGCAGGCTAGATCACTTGGAAGTCAGAACTTCAGAAAATGAAGGCAAAATGTACAATCTCAAAAATAAAGTTGACTACACAATAAAGATGATAACAAACCATTAACAAAATATTCAAGAATTGTAGGCTAACAGCAAAAGACCAAATCTATAATTTATCAGAGTAAAGGAAGGCACAGTGATATAAACCAAATGATTGCACAACCTCTTTAATAAAATAATATCAGAAAATTTCTCAAACATGGAATATGAAATGGAAATCCAAATACAAGAGGCTTACAGCACATCAAATGAACAAAATTACAACAAGCTACACCAAGGCACATTATAATGAAAATGCCTAGCACACAGAATAGGGATAGAATTTTAAAGGCTGCAAAAGAGAGGAATCAGATTACATACAGGGGGAGAACAATTAAGACCTCAGCAGATTTTCAACCCAGACCCTCAAAAACAGGAGATCCTGGAACGACATATACCAAGCTCTGAAAAAAAATAGATGCCAACCAAGAATGTTAAATCCAGTAAAAGTAAGCTTCTAATTTGATGACAAAATGAAAACCTTCCATGATAAACAAAAATTAAAATAATTTACAGTAAGAAAGCCTCCACTACAGAAAAATTTTGGCAAAATATTCCATGAGGAGGAAATGAAAAACAACAATGAAAGTCTGCAAATGAAGGAACTACACTAAATGAAATGCCAATTGAAGGAGAAACCTAGTAAAGTTAAAATCCAAAAATAAACAAAAATGACTTGAATACAAATAATATTTCAATAATAACCCTGAATGTGAATGGCCTCAACTCATCAATGAAATGATAAGCTGACAGATTGGATTTAAAAAGAAGGTACAAAAATATGCTGCCTTCAAGAGACTCATCTCACAGGAAAATACATCTACAGATTGAAGGTGAAAGGATAGACAAAAGTATCACTCACATGGACCATATAAATAAGTAGAGGTTTCCATTCACATATCAAATAAAGGGGACTTCAAATCAAAGTTAGTGTAAAGGGATAAAGAAGAACATTTCATATTACTTAAGAGAATCATACATGAACAAGACATAACAATTGTAAATATCTATGTGCCAAACAATGGGGCCTCTATGTATATCAAACAAATCCTTCTCAAGTACAAGAATCTAGTGCATCACAACACAATAATTTTGGGTGACTTTAACACACCTCTCTCACCACTGAATGGATCTGCCAAAAAAAAACTAAACAAAGAAAGTATAGAACTCAATAAAACAATAAATAATTTAGATTTAACATACATATATAAAATATTCCATCCATCAATAGCAGGACATGGAACCTTTTCCAAAATGGACCATGTATTATGCAACAAAGCAAATCTCAGCAAATACAAAAAAAAAAAAAAATAGAGATAGTATCCTGCATTCTATCTGATCACAATGGAATGAAATTAGAAATCAATTATAAAATAAAAATAGAAGCTACTCTAACACCTGGAGACTAAATAATATGCTATTGAATGATGCATGGATAACAGAAGACGTTAGGGAGAAGATAAAAAAATTGTTAGAAGTAAATGAGAACTCCAATACAACATATCAAAATCTCTGGAACACTGTGAAGGCAGTGGTAAGAGAAAAGTTCATTGCACCAAGCTCATTCATTAAAAGAAGAAAAAAATCAACAAATAAATTACCTGAAATTACATCTCAAAGCCATAGAAAAAGAAGAACAAACCAATGTCCAAATAGTAGAAGACAGTAAATAATTAAAATCAAAGTGGAAATCAATGAAATTGAAATAAAAGGAACAATTCAAAAAATTGACAAAACAAAAAGGTAGTTCTTGGAAAAAAATAAATAAAATTGACAAACCCTTACCAACCCTAAGGAAAAAAAGATAGAAAACTCAAATTACTAAAATTTGTGCTGAAAAAGGAAATATCACTGCAGACACTATTGAAATACAGAAGACAATTAGAAACTATTTTGAAAATTTATACTCCAGTAAAATAAAAGACCTCAAAAACACTGACAAATTTCTAGAGGCATATGATCTACCCAAGCTGAACCAGGAGGACCTACACAATTTAAACAAATCAAATTCAAGCAAGGAAATAGAAGATACCATCAAAAGCCTACCAAAAAGAAAAGCCCAGGACCAGATGGATTCTCAGCCATGTTCTATAAGACCTACAAAAAATAATTAATACCAATACTACTTAAATTATCCTATGAAATAGAAAAGGAGGGAACCCTTCCAAACTCATTCTATGAGGCTAATTTCATCCTAATTTCAAAACCAGACAGAGACACGTCAAGGAAAGAAAATTTCAGACCAATATCCCTGATAAACATAGATGCAAAAATTCTCAGTAAAATTTTGGCAAATTGCATACACAAACAAATTTTAAAAGAGTGCACCATGATCAAGTGCAGTTCATTCCAAGGATGCAAGGTTGGTTCAACATATGGAAATCAATAAATATAATTCATCACATCAATAGACTTAAAAAGACAAAAATAACATGTTATACCAATTGATGCAGAGAAATCTTTTGACAAAATACATCATGCTTTTATGTTCAAAATAGTAGAAAAACTAAGGATAGTAGCAGCATACCTCAACATTGTAAAAGCTATGTATGCTAAACCCAAGGCCAACATCATTTTAAAATGGAGAAAAATTGGAAGCATTCCTTCTAAAACTGGAACAAATTAGAGATGCCCTCTTTCACTACTTCTATTCAATATAGTCCTTGAAACTCTAGCCAGAGCAGTTAGATAGATGAAACAAATTAAAGGGATACGAATAGGAGAAGAAGAACTCAAACTATCATCATTTGCTGATGATATAATTCTATACTTATAGGATCCAAAAATTTTCACCAGAAAACTTCTAGAAAGAATAAATGAATTCAGCAAAGTAGCAGGATATAAAATCAGTACCCATAAATCAAATGTATTTCTATATATCAGTGATGAACCTTCTGAAAGAGAAATTAGGAAAACTACTCCGTTCAGAAAAGCCTCAAAAATAAAATAAAATACTTGAGAATCAATATAACAAAAGAGGTTAAAGACCTTTAAAACAAAAACTACAGAACACTAAAGAAATAAATTGGAGAAGATTCTCATGTTTCTGGATAGGCAGAATCAATATTGTTAAAATAGCTATACTACCCAAAGTGCTATACAGATTTAATATGATTCCAATTAAAATCTCAACATCATTCCTTATAGAAATAGAAAAAGCAATCATGAAATTCATTTGGAAAAATAAGAGACCTAGAATAGTCAAAGCAATCCTTAGCAAGAAGAGTGAAGCAGGAGGCATCACAATACCAAACCTTAAACTATACTACAAGGCTATAGTAGCAAAAAAGGCATGGTACCAGCACCAAAATAGACATGTAGACCAATGGGTACAGAATAAAAGACACAGAGATGAACCCACATAAATACAGTTATCTCATACTAAAAAAAGGGTGACAAAAGCACACATTGGAGAAATAATAGCCTCTTCAATAAGTGGTACTGAGAAAACTGGAAATCCATATGCAGCAAAATGAAACTAAACCCCTCTCACCACACACGAAATTCAACTCAAAGTAGATCAAGGACCTAGGAATTAGACTAGGGACCCTGCACCCAATAGAAGAAAAAGTAGGCTCAAATCTTCATCATGTTGGATTTCTCCTGGACTTCCTTAACAAGACTCCTAAAGCACAAAAAATGAAATCAAGAATCAATAAATGGGATGGATTCAAACTAAAAGGCTTCTTCTCAGCAAAAGAAACAATCAATGATGTGAACAGAGAACCCACATTCTGGGAGCAAATTTTTGCCACACACACATCATATAGAGCACTGATCTCCAGGATATATAAGTAACTCAAAAAACTTTACACCAAAAAAGCAAACAACCCACTCAATAAATGGGCTAAGGAGCTGAACAGACACTTCTCAGAAGAAGATATACAATTGATCAACAAATATAAGGAAAGATGTTCAACATCTCCAGTAATTAGAGAAATGCAAATCAAAACTATTCTAAGATTTCATCTCATGCCAGTCAAAATAGTAGTTATCAAGAATACAATAAAAAAGTGGTGAGGATGTGGGGGAAATGGCACACTCATATATTGCTGGTGGGACTGTAAATTGGTGCAGCCAATCTGAAAAGCAGTATGGAGATTCCTTAGAAAACTTGGAATGGAACCATCATTTGACCCAGCTTTCCCACTCCTTGGTCTATACCCAAAGAACTTAAAAACAGCATACTAGAGTGACATAGCCACATCAGTGTTTATAGCAGCACAATTCACAATGGCAAAACTGTAGAACCAAACTAGATGCCCTTCAATAGATGAATGGATAAAGAAACTGTGGTATATATACACAATATTACTCAGCAATAAAAAAGAATTAAATTATGGCATTTGCAGGTAAGTGGATGGAGTTAGAGAATATCATGCTAAGCGAAGTAAGCCAATCCATGCTAAACGAAGTAAGCCAATCCCAAAAAACTAAAGGCCAAATGTTTTCTCTGATAAGTGGATGCTAATCCATAAGGGATGGACTTGGGATAAGTAAGAAACTCTGGATTGGCCAAAGGGGAGTGAGGGAACTGAAGGGGGCATGGGAATAAGAAAGATGGTGGAATGAAATGGCCATCATTACCCTACATACATACATGATTGCACAAATGGTGTAACTCTACTTTGAGTACAACCAGAGATGTGAAAAATTGTGCTCCATTTTGTACAATGAATCAAAGAGCATTCTACTGCCATGTGTAACTGATTAGAACTAATAAATTTAAAAAAATGTTCAATGATTCACTTTATATCAGAAATAACTGAAACACTGTCCAAGCATATTTTAAGTGAATACGTCTATTCTGCTTCTCCAAATGAAGGGTAAATCCTGCTTTGCTTAAGTCAATTGTAATTTTCCTACTCTCTAGCTTGTTTTAGGAATAAGTATGCTTTAGGAGCAACTTAGCTATGGCCCATAAAACCTGAGACAGTACTTGCTGGAAGGGGGGCTTCTGGGAAAGAAATTACACAATAAGTAAGAAGTGTATTTCTTATACCAGATGTCCTGTCTGGAAATGGTACTAAGCTATAGAAAGCACAATAAAGTGACAGAATGAAAAGACAAAGAACATAGGTCCTTGACATTGCTAATCAACTGAATTAGTCAACATTAAAAATGCTCTACCTGTTGTATAAGATTTATTAAGGAAATGGAGGTTTTTTATTTGCAGTTTAAATAATCATGTTAAAAATGTATTAATATAAATTCATATGGTATTCAAAGATTATCACAAAATAACTCTCATTATGATTTAGGTATGAGGATTTTCAGAATAAGCAGAGAAAGAAAAATAGTGAGAAGTTGGCAAAGCAATAGAAAATTAGGAAAGAGAACTGGTTAAAAAATTTACTAGGTTACAAACTGATACATATGGATGCATAATAAGCCAAATGCCAGGCTATCTAAAGGAAAGCAACATTTTTTGATTAGTAAAACCATAAGAATTATCCAAGTAACTAGCCCCCATGACTATAGCTTTTCAGAGATCTAAAGTAACATTAAGACAAATTCAATTAAATATAAAGCAAATACAGGTAGTATTCTCTTTCTATGGGGTTATTAGGAACAGAATCACACTGATGGAGTAATAGCAAATGAACTGGTAAAAATAGCTCAAGACATTTCACCATATTGTGGCCCTGGGTTCATCATGAACTTAAAAGAGCAAA
Source organism: Xerus rutilus (assembly GCA_028644305.1). Classification (NCBI taxonomy): domain Eukaryota; kingdom Metazoa; phylum Chordata; class Mammalia; order Rodentia; family Sciuridae; genus Xerus; species Xerus rutilus. Next base: position 25,315,466 of record CM053407.1, on the reverse strand, counting down.
ACAATAGCTTACTTGTACTGACCATGTGAGCCATGTGAGCGGGCAATGACTACATTAAATTAGTGCTTATTTTGTTTTAGGCATTGTTCTAAGAATTTTTACATTTACCAACTCATTTAATTCTCAGCAAACCTCTGGGAAGCATGTATATTAATTCCTATTCAAATTCAGATAAAGTAGATACAAAAAAAAAACTTTGAATAGTTTGCTCATGATTTTATAGCTAGTAAGTATAATTCTGAGGTTTAAACTTACTATATTCCAAACCCAGAATTTACATATTACTCTCTGTGCTATATTTTGGGATGATTTACATGATTCATTGCAAATTTCCTTCTGTTAATGTGGCTCAGGAGATTGGAAGGAATTAACACTTCATGTGGCAAATATGACGGTTTCAACTCTATCGGAGCAAGGCCTCCCCTGCAGTGGAAATGGGTTAGTGATGAACGTGTCAGGGGAAATTTCTTGTATTAAACTAAATTTTCCTAAATATAAAGTGCTTTATCAAAAAAATGACTATGCTGTAATAAGAATTCAGATATTGACAAATCTGAAGTACAATCAATAATCTATAGCAGAATATTCTATTGACCCAAGAAATAGTTGAAGGTGAAAGTCATTTCTTTAACTTCAAAGTGATAGCACTGAGCAAAATCAGCCCTGGATGGTCTGAACCAAAATACTTTAAGGTGCATTTACAGTGCATTTTTAAGCTACTTTCAGACAAATAAGCAATATTGTCTACAGCAGCAGCATCAAATACCTCAGTAATCAATGTGTGATGGAAGGATTCAAATAGAGTGCTCATGTGAATAAACTGCTTGACTTTAGAAACTGGAGCTGCAAGTGAGATCTTTAAGAAGGTAAGTGTATTGAAAGAGAAGAGAAAATGAACACTAAGAAAGAAGATACAGACTTCGGCAGAATTAGAAGTCATAAAAGTATTTCTGAAAAGGAATTAGAGCAGCAAAACTATGAAAATGTAACCCTGCAAGAGAAAGTTTAGTCATTTAGAGCTAGGAAGAAAGAGAAAGTAATCACAGAAACTGAAAAAAAAAGTTCTTTACATTAGAGGAGATTATTCCTCACTCCTATATTTACTCAAAAACATGCTCAGAATAGGAAATATATGCAATAATTTCCACAGAATTGGCCAATTCTTTCATCAAAGCTAAAGAATGAAATAGAAGAAAATCATTTTTGAGTTATCTGAATTTATAATCATGTCTTTTATTCTGTTTGGATTTTTAATGTCAGGAATACTAGACTGTATTTATTACATAACTACTGTTTGATGATAAAGCAGTCTTTGTGGAGGAGAGCCTAGTTGTATATTATAAACACGAGCAAAATTGACCCTTCACATGCATTTGAGAACTGAGTTCTTACATTCCTCTCACTAAATTCTCCCTTCCGTATCATGGCATGTATTTGCCATTATTACAGTATAATAAAGAATAGTTCCAGTGCCCTAAAATTTCTTTATGTAACAGTGGCCAATACTTTGGGAGTGGTCTTTTGCTGGATTACTTCCCCTTCCTTTGTTAGCATTCTAAATTTTAAAGAAAGGCCACATCTAAGTTATTAAGATATTAACTGCTCAGCAATTTTTTCTTTAGATTTACAAAACCCAGAACATCTAATGTGTAAAAATCCCTCCTTATTCTTTAGTCCTGTGCATCAATTAACACAAAGCATGTGAACTTCTGTGAAGTTTAACATGCAGAAAAATAGTATATTTTCCTAAAAGAAAAAAAAAAGTACAAGAACTAGCTTCAGAAGGTCAAGGTCCATTGCAACGCTCTTGCTAGAGAAAAGAAAAAGAAGACACAAGTCCTTATTGTCAAAGACTCTGACAATGCACAGACTATCTCCCTATTTGCTCCAGTGCCTCTTTTTCCTCCCTGTGAAAGTTCTTTTGTGTAACTGAGTTCCATAAGATGGTCTTTCCAGGGGGATAATAGCCAACCACTCCCATGTTCTTGAATAAACCTGATTTCCTTTTCAGCAATCTTGTCTCCTGAGTATTGGCTTTTACTGGCTTTTGAGCAGCAAGCAGATGATCTGGACCCAGAAGACCTGTGCTTCACTTGTTAATCCCTCCCTCCCCACTAATCCCTGGTATTGATCTCTTTACTATCTCCATACTTTTGCCTTTTCCAGATGTTATATAGTTGGAATCACACAGTATGTAACCTTTCAGGCTGGCTTTTCGATATAGTGATGTGCATTTAAATCTTCTCATGTGTTTTTGTGGCTTGATAACACATTTTTATGTGGAATTATATTACTTTGAATGGATATCTACCACAGTTTCTTTATACTTTTATCTGTTGAAATGTCTTATTGCTTCCATTTTTGGCAATTATGGTTAGTGCTACTTTTAAAATTTATTGGTAAGTTTTTGTGTAGAGATAAGTTTTTAAACTCATTTAAAAATATTCAATTGTACAATTGTTGGATATAATGTTCAGCTTTGTAAGACATTGCAAATTGCCTTCCAAAGTGGCTTTATCATTATGCATTCCCTTGATCAATAGAAGAAAGTTCTATTGTTCCACAGTTTTGTCTGAATTTGATATTGTCATCATTTTGGATTTTAGCCTAATAAATGTATGGTGGTATTGCATTGTTTTATCTTTTAAATTCCTAATGATACGTCTTTCAGTTTCTTTTATTAGGCTTAATGCCGTATATGTATATTGTTTGGTGAGGTGTCTTTATAGACTTTTTTGCTCAGTTTTAATAAACTTGCTTATTTTCCTATTGTTAAGTATTAGAGGTTCTTTTTATATTTTATATACAAGTTTTAGTCAATTTAGTCATTGTTTTAGTCAATTTTTTTTTCGCTGCTGTGACCAGAAAGAGCTGACAAGAACAATTTTAGGAGGAAATTATTTGGGGACTCGGTTTTGGAGGTCTCAGTGCAGATAGCAGGCTCCATTTCTCAGTGCTTGAGGTGAGGAAGAACCTCATGGAGGAAGAGCATGATGTAGAAAAGTATCTCAGGACATGATTAGGAAGCAGAAAGATGTATCATTAGGAATATAAAAGATAAAACAACGCAATACCACCATACATTTATTAGGCTAAAATCCAAAATGATGACAATATCAAATTCAGACAAAACTGTGGGAATGCATAATAATAAAGCCACTTCAATAGACTTCTTAACATGTTCATTGAGTTCTCCATTACCGCAGTATGCAAAGTAGATAAAAATATTTTGAGAAAAAATTACTGAACAGAATCTTTCACAAACATAGATATAAAGATCTTCAATAAAATTTTATCAAATCAGTTCTCAAAATATACTACAAGAATTGTTGTAGGTATACAAGTTTGTTTCAAAATTTCAAGATGTTATAATCGACCACATCAATAGATTAAAGAAGAAAAGTCATATTATCATATTAATTGCTGCAGAAAAAGCATTTAACAAAATTTAATACCTGGAAAAGTATGAATGGAGGAAACTTTCCTCCACAGGATAAAAAATATATAAAGATACAAATAACATCATCTTTAATGGTAAGATAGTGAACACTTTTTCCCTAACACCTGAAAGAAAGCAAGCATTTCCTTTCCCATCACTCCTATTTGACATCCTGAAATTTGTAACTAATTTGTTAAGAAAATAAAAATAGACGTAAAAGAGTTAAAAGGAAGAAATTAAACCAACTTTGGTTTATTTTTAGATGACATAATTAGCCATATATACCACAGCAAACAATTGAGCAAAAATATCTATGAAATAATAAGCATGTACCTCAAGGTCACAAGATCCAGGGTTAATATTTGCCAATATATAATAGCCAATGGCTATTCTCTATACAAACAATAAGGGTAGGAACTTGAAATTTAAAAGAAAATATCATTTATAATAGCACAAAAAGGGAACTCTAAGATATAAGTCTGAAAATATATGGACAGAACCTATATGACAAAATTTTTAAAATACCTGAAAACTGATGAAAGAAACCATAGAAGAGCTATACGCATGGAGATATATTCCAAATGCATAAATTAAAAGACTTAATATTGTTGAGATGTCAGTTCTTCTCAGCTTGCTGTATAGAGTCAATGCAATCTCTATCAAAATACTATCAGGCTGTTTTTTAGACATAAGCAAAGTGATACTAAAGTTTATATGTAACCAGTGGACCTAATATGGCCAACACAATGCTGAAGAAGAAAGTTGGCAGACACACATCCACTTTTAAGACTTATATAAAGCTATGCCAATCAAGACAGCAGAGTTTTGGTGAAGGAATAGATTCTTACATGAAACAGAATTGAGAGCCCAGAAATACATCTATACAATGTAGTCAATTGATCATGGACAAAGAAAGAAAGACAATACAATGGAGAAAAACTTAAGCTTAAACAAATGGCTCTGGACAAATTGGGAATTCATATGTGAAAAATGAATCTACACAAAATACTTACTATATTTTAGTGAAAACTAATGCATTAATGCCCACACCCACAGAGAGAGAGAGAGAGAGAGAGAGAGAGAGAGAGAGAGAGAGAGAGAGAGAGAGAGAAGAGAAACAGAGGAGAGAGAAAGGAGAGAGAGAGAGAGAGGAGAAAGAGAGGAGCAAGTTCCATTTCAGCTTCAACAAGAAAAGAGCTTAGGTGGCATCTAAGTGTAAGTATTTTACACTTAGGATTATGTAAAATAATACAAATATAGAATTACAATGTTCTGAAAAAGACGTTGTCAAAAGAAAGAAAAGGTAAGCCACAGATGGTAAAAATGTATAACTATGAAAACATATATCTGATAAAGGAGTGGTAACTGAAATACATGAAAAACTAAAAAGTAAACAGTGTAAACCAAACAATCCTGTTTTAAAAAATGAGCAAAAGAGCTAATAAGACATGTTATTCCAAAAATTCATGGATGGTTTAATATTTAAAAATATCAGTCAATGGTATTTACCACAGTAACAAACTAGAAAAATGGTATGTCAAAATGTTTTAAAATAGATTGCTGAATTCAATATCCATTCATAATTTAAAAATAATGTTAACATGTCAGGCATATGAAGAACCTTCTTTTATATAATAAGAGCACTTGTCATATTTGGGGTATTTTTTTTGTACTGGGGATTGAACTCAGGGGCATTGGACCACAGAGGCACATCCCCAGCCTTATTCTGTATTTTATTTAGAGAACAGGTCTCACTAAGTTGCTTAGTTCCTTGCTTTTGCTGAGGCTGATTTTGAACTCACAATCCTCCTATCTCAGCCTCCCAATTGTTGTAAATTTTTGCAAGAGTCTCTTCCCTTCTGTGGTCTCCCTACCAAGCTCCCCTAGAGAGAGCACAAAGGAAAGGTCACCACTCTTAACATAGTCATTCAATGTCATACATTAGTCAATATAATATAAGGTAGAAAAAGTAGACACTATGTGTATTGGAAAGTGGAAAATAAATTTCTCACAAAATGGTTATAGTATATACTTAAAATTTTAAAAATTATGAACTTTATTAAGTAAATTTATCTCTATGGTTGCTCTATGTAAATTTAAATAGAACAATTGCATTAGAAAATTTTAATACCATCAACAATAGAATATAAATGGAAAAAATCACAAATTCTTTATGCTAAGGACAATGAAATATTGAAAGAAACTACAGAAAGACAATTAAACAGATGGAATATCATACCATGTTCACTGTACTGGAAGAGTCAGTATTATAAAGGTCCCATTAATGTGTGTGTGTGTGTGTGTATGTGTTTGTGTGTGTTTGTGTTGCATCTTGCTTATGCATACTTTAGTAAGAAAAATGAAAATAGTGGACACAGAGACACTACTTTATGTCAATGTATAAATCACTTGTGAGTATTTAACTACCACGAGACTTCCTGACAGTAAGACCTGGTTCAGAGGTTCATAAAAACCGTGCTGTTGGGGGCTGGTGTAGATCAGTGGCAGAGCACTCACCTTGCACATGAGAGGCACTGGGTTCGAGCCTCAGCATCACGTAAAAATAAAATAAAGATATTGTGCCCATGTACAACCAAAAAATATTTTTTAAAAAACTGTGCTGCTGTGCAAGGTTAATATCACCCATCTTGTTTCATTTGAACACCAAGTAATTCTATATGGGACTGAGAGTCCTAGAACAAATTCTCATTTTTTCAAATTAGTACTAATTCCATCTCAATTTATTACCAACTCTTGATTCAGTAAGGGAGACTCTAGTCTTGGCAATAGCCTCACGTCTGGTTTCAACATTGCCCCAATGGTGGTGATGTTCACTCTTCTCAGCAAATGAAACTTTAATCTTCTTAATAAAAGCAATCAATAGAATATTTATTTCTCAGTTGTTTCATAAAAAGGAACTCCCAAGAGTCGGGATGAATTATTTTCACACTACTAGAGTGAGATTTAATGACATTTTAATAAATAATAGCATCCTGTTTACACATAGTAAAGTCTTACCACTTACAGAGTTTCTAGTTTAGATTTCCAAAAATGTACTAAGTCAGTGATGAGAATCATGCTTTGTAATTATTCTATTACTATTTCTGAAACTATTTATGGTAGGAAAGGTTAGTGACTGCTGCTGGCACTGTGATAGCAGAAAGTTAATGATTCTCTTGTCTTGTAGTAGAGTTAGATAGTGGTTCATGTGCAAAAATATACCTCAGGGCTGTGCTTTAAATTCTTAGCTCATTTATCTCTCATCAGTTAGGTAAATGAGAGGCGAAGTGGTTCCTAGTTTCTAAATAACTTTTATACACTACTGAAAGCCTTAAAGGGTCCTAAAATGCTTTCTCTTGTTAATGAAATTTCCCTCATATAATCCATTCCTTAGTCTGAGAGACTTATTTTTTCAAAGCCTGCAGGCAGGCTGCTGTTTTTGCATTCAGTATGTCAGTGTTTATAAATTCTATTTTACATATAAATTTACTTGTATATTTACTTGTTTTTGTTTTGGGATGATTTGAAAATCTATGTACTATAGTTATGGAAAATCTTACCATCCAGGGTAGCTGAGTGAAAAGTATGTTGAAACTATACCTCTTTGCAGTGTGTTGATCTGAAATTAATTGAAAAGAAAAAAAATATTATACGCCAAAATATACTCCTTTTACTCCAAAAAGATAGAAATATAAACTTTTTATTGCTTAGCACAAAGTTTTGAAATATGCAATCAAGAAGTTGTTTGCAAAAGTTATTACAAAATATAATGCCTAATAAGTTCTTATAGCAGGATCATTTCAGCTGCCCTCTATATTTCTTCCTCAAAAATCATTTTCAACACCATAAAAGTCCTAAGTAAGAAATAAATATCATTGAGTTGAACGTCTCTGTGTTCTATAATCCGTACTATAATCTTTAGTGCCCATCTTTATTGTGTTGAATAAAGAGTTAATTCACAGAAAAACATATGATAAATTCTTTTGTTGTCTCTGTTCTCAACCTTTCATTTTTCTTATTCCACTAGAAAAAAGTCTTATACAGAGAAGAATTGTTTTCTATTCCTCACTTAGACAAATTCTAGGGATTAAGGTAAAACTTAGTAAAATTAGTTTTGGATACATCCATAATCAACTAAGTGGTTGAACTACACTTGCAGAACTAAATTAGATGCGATTCCAAATTTTGGACATCAAAACTGAACAGTGGTCATGACAGAAATTTTGTGCCTTGGGCCAGAAAAATGCAGAGATATTTGGTCAAGCACATTATCCCCAGAATGTCTGTGATGTGTTTATTGATGAGATTATCATATGAATTAATGGATGGAGAAAAGCAGATGGCCTTCCTCAATGTGGTAGGGTCTCATGCACTTCCTTGAGCACCTGAAAAGGGAGAATGTGCTCTCTGCTTCAGGCTGGGACATTGATCCCCTGCCTTCAGACTTAGACTCAGACTGGAATTCACTACATTGGCTTTCCTGGTCTCAGAACTTCAGACTCAGATTAGAACTACATGATCAGCTCCCTTGGGTCTCCACATAGTTGACTGCAAGTCTTTATACTTTTCAAAATCTATAACTGAGCCAATTTCTTATGATAAATCCTTATAAGTAATTCCATATAATTATTTTATCCTGTGTACTAGTGTGTATATAGAGCAGACAATGATTTGTATAGCTGTTGATGCTGAATGTATCGCTTCCTGGGGGATACTAAGGGGCATCCCAGTACTGAACTTTTTAGTTTCTTATGACAACATCTTATTATTTAACTAAGAATCATATTAACTAATTGAGAATAACATTAAGTTTTTCATATGCCATTTAGTATATTTGAATGTTATTAGTTTAAGATTGTATTGGGCTTAAACCTAGGATAAATTTTAATTTGATCTTTTCTATGGGTCCTTTAGGAATATATATGCCATTGATTCAGTTAAAAGTAATATCTGCTCAAAAGGTTTTGGCCCTTCCATCCTTGAATTAATTATAAATCACTTTAAAATTTTGGTCAGTCCTTTTTGTTTCATTTACTTCATCCATTTTATCACAGGATATAGCCATAATAAATGATTTTCATCAAGTCTTTCCCCTGACTCTTAATCCAGGTGGACCACATTGTTGAAATCCATATAGCAATGGTGCTCTGGAAGCGATTGTCTTGGTTATTGGGTTCCTACCTCAGTCATCTCACTCCCTCTAGAGATTCTGAAGTTATGGCCTACAATTTATCATTTCAGTTGTAGCAGTTCTGGCTGAGTCACCTGGCTTTTCTCATGTCCTTGGCTGAAAAACTTTCTCAGTTAAAAAGTGTCTTAGCCTTGAACTGAAGCCCAGAATCCAGAGTTAATGTGAATGTGATGGATGAACATATATCAAAATTATTTGAAGTGAGAAATAAATGGCAGACAGGAAACTATGGACTCTTGGACCAAGAGGGACCTTTAACGTGACAAAACCAAATCAAACATGGCATAGGATAAAAAGCAAATGCTGGCTTAGGTAAAGGCTATAGAGGATGATGTTCAGTGAGATTGATCAGGAAGGAACAGGGGTACATATGAACTGGTTGATTATGAGAGTCCTGACAAAGGAAGTTTGTATAGAAAGCTTGAGATCTTACCCATGGACAGTAGCAAAGGTGTAAGGTCTGGCTTTGAAAAGCATTCTGTTAAACACTGACCCTTCTAACATACATGTCAATACCTGACGGGGCATTAATTCAAACTTTCTGGATGTTCCATTTTTCCAAAGCAGGAACAAATAAAACAATGAACATAATTAAAATCATAGGACAAACTATTAAAATTATATAAGTGCCTACTATACTTTTTGTAATTGTCTTTAGTAAAACGTTAAAGAAATACATAAGAATTATGTTCATGCAAACATCCAGCATCTTTGCCAATTTATTTTTATTTTTAAAATAATGATAGTATATGATAAATATAGAAGATAATTAACTTAGGCACAGAATCATATTAATTGTTTTATCTAAAACAGCTACTTATGAATTGTTAATTTAGTAAAATTTGAAATCATGTTTAGTAGTATCAAGATATATTAAGTATTACATCTTGATTTAAAGTTATTAATACAGTTCAGTAAGTTTAAAAATTGAAAGAATAATATTTTTAAAAAGGCAGATTATGAAATTACCAGTCCCTCTGTGACTGTATTTTTGGAATTTTGAGTAGGAAAACACCAATGTGAAATAGTTGTTTATTTCAATGTTTTAAAATCCTGCAACCTTTATTATGTAGTCATTAAAAAGTGGTTGTTTGTTCATATTTCTTTGACCATATCACCTTAGGTCTTCCAAAGTTGTTATCCTGCTAAGAAACAAATTAAGCATTTATTTGAGGGTCACTAAGGCATCGTTAAGGGAGTAATCACTCACTATAGGTTCTTGTCATTAGCTCATTTATTATCCTTTCTGTCTCTTACAAGCTTTATAGAATCATGGATTTTTAATAAGTCTTGCACTATGTGGTGATCTCAGATTGGGTACTGCTCTTAGAATTTCTGACTCTTGGAGTCTTTCTGACTCTGACCACTTGTTATTTACAAAGGGCTGTGTTCTCCTTCCTACAAGAAAACCTGAAAAATGGTTTAAAAGATGCTATTAAATTGGTAACTTAATGCAGAATATAAATTATTCATCATACTGACTTTGTCTTTTCTGTGATTTAATTACTTTCCTTGCCTTTATGGCTTTCTACTTCCTCATGCCCTATGTATTATGGAGTTCTATAGTTAAACCACAGGGAAGTCTGAACATGGTGTTATCAAGAGGCCCATGCTGCAAACCTTCTCCAGGTGTTTCCCATAGTTTATCAGGGCAGACACTGTGTAAAATGGAAGTTTCCATCTCTATTCCTCACTACCGAAGGCCTTATGACACTGTTAGACATATGTTTGGGGATGCTTATGGGACAGCCACTACACACTGACCTAAAGTAAAAATTACAAAATATGTGTCCTGAACGCACCATTATGTTTCTTTTTTACTTTTCTTAAAGAGATCTCAGTGACTTTACTTTCACATACAAGGCTGTTACTATACAACTAATTTTTATATAAGAATGATCTCCTTACATGATAGTCAAGCATCTTTTCATACAGCTCTAAACAAATGAAGTAAAGCTGCAGTTTACATTCTCATTTTCTAAGGCATTAACAATATCGTGTGATAAACAGTGTCATTCTATATAAATATTATAATGCATAAAAATGAAGTTTTAATGACTTCCTCTAAATTTCTTCAAATATGGGACTAGCTATAATGTAAAAGGAAGCCAAGCATGGAGAGAAGAATGGATTTATCATTAAAATTCTGTGTCTTACAGTACAAGAAAACTCTGATGCTATGTTTTTATTTCAGAACATCATACTCTGGAATCCTGGTAGTATGAAGTTGTGAATTATGCCTAAAGGTTTGCTTAGAAAGTCTGCTTCTCATTTTCCACTAGAAAACTACATATATATCTGTACCATGACTTACATTTGAACAGTATATGTATAGTAAACCTAAATGTTGTCCATCAGTCATATCTAGTCCTGTGTGTATCTATTCCTCTTTACTTCTCCCCAGAAATTGGGAAGCCATATGGGCTGCTTTGGACAGTGGTATATGAGAGGAAGTGACTCATGTCATTTATGGGCTGAGACTTTGGAACCAGCAGGTGAGCCAACACATTTTATCTCCTCTCTGCCATAGTAAATAGCAATATTCTAGGAAATGGCTTCATTATTAGCCTAGGTCTGAAAATGAGAATGACTCAGAGCACAGCCCCTAGCTGTCTTGCAAAGTATGGATGATGTGAATGAAAAATTAACCTTCAGTGTTTGCATCAAGAAGTAGATAGTTTGTTCTGTATCTTAACCTAGTATCATTATTGATACATAAATGAATATTTCTGTGAGGAGCAATACTTAAATATGTGACATTTCTTTAAGGCCCAAATTGGCAGGTAGTGAATGTGATTATTTATTTTGGAAAAGATGCAATATATGTTATATAGAGGTGAAAACCTGGTAAAGTTGTTGTGATAACTGGAAAGGTTGGTCAATACCTAATGAACTCACACTATCAGGCAAAAGGTAGGAACTTGCTGTGTTAGGAGCATGGGTTGTTTGCTGTTGGCTATATTTGACAATGTATTCAATGCAAGAGATGATATTAGAAAGTAATTGACCAATTTGCAAGCAGAAATTAAACAGAATAGAGAAAATTCACTTGTGGGGTTGGATCAGGCAGCTGCTTCTCAACTATCAAGGAAATAAAATAAAAATAATATAAAATGTTAAAAATAATTTAAATAATATTTAGATAATGCTACCAAATATTGGATATAATTTCAATATAAATAATATTTAAGATAACATGTTAAAATATACAATATAGAAACAACTTTGAAAACAGTTGAGACATTAAAAATCTATTTGAAATTCAGTTTTGCTACACAAATCAAATTAATGCCATGAATACAATGTTGACAGTTAAACACTTTAAATGGGTTAAAGTGGTGCCTACTAAGTAGATTCAATCGGACAATATTGCTCAGACAAAAGAGGCCAAAGTTACTTTACCAGTGTGTTTCCTATTGTTATTGTGACACATTGACACAAACTTAGTAGCTTGAAACAACAGAAATTTATTTTCTTACAGTTCTGTATTCAGAAGTCAGAAATGGATGTTACCAGAGAAAACTCAAGTAGTAACTATTTCTTCAACAGATTCTGTGGGAGAATCTGTGTTTTGATATTGCCAGCTTTAGAAGCTTCTCAAACTCCTTGACCTGTAGCCCCTTTCCTTCTTCAAAAACATCAATGGCCAGTTGAGTCTGAGTTCACATGTCCCTAACCTTTGTTTCTATCCTTACATCTCCTTCCTGACTCTACCTCTTCTGCCTCCCTCTTACCTCTAAGAATCCTTGTGATTACATTGGGCCTATCAGACTATCCAGGGTAATCTTTCTATTACGGGATCCTTAACTTACTAATATATACAAAGTCTCTTATTTTGTGTAAGGTAATATGATCACAGGTTCATGAAATTCAGATGTAGCTTTCTGTGGGAAGTCATTATGCTTCCTATCACTGCCTATTTTATTTCCAAAGATATGTATCCATTCTACAGGCAAAATGCATTCACCATATTCTAACAACTTCCAAAGCCTCAGCCCATTACAAAATCAACTTAAAGTACAAAAAGACTCATCAAAATTATGTCAGCTCAAACTTCCAAATCTCATTATCTAATTCCTTTAACTCAGAAATGGGTGAACATCTGGGTAGAATCCATTCTCAAGAAAAATTCCATCTGTAGATTTATGAGACAAGAATGTATCTTCTCCTCTGTGTACAATGCATCAAAATGCACTCAGCATCATGTAAATCTAAATAGAAAAAATAAATAAATTTTTAAAAATAAAGATTAAAAAAAAGAATATATCTTCTCCTAAAACACAGTGGTGGGACAGGTGTAGGACACAAGTTATAGATATTCCCTTTCAAAAAGGGAAGTGATAGAAGGGAAAATGAATCACCAGTTCAAAACAGCTTCAACTCCCACCAGGAAAACTCCAATGAACTTTACATCCTGGGAATGATATTCAATGGCTAGTGGCTCTGCCCTTAAAGTTAGCCTCCCTTTCTCATGAAGGTCAGGACAGAAGCTGAGCAGCTTTACCAGCCTGTGTCCTGCCCTTTTAAATTTGGAAGTCAATAGCCTTAAATCAATTGCATTCCTATACACCAATGATGAATCAGTTGAAAGAAAAATGAGGAAAACTTTCCATTCACAATAACCTCAAAATAACAAACAAAAAATCTTTGGAATCATTCTAATGAAAGAGGTGAAACAATGAAAACTACAGAACACTAAAGAAATTGAATAACAACTCAAAGGAAAGATCTCCCATGTTCTTGGATAAGCAGAATTAATATTGTCAAAAATACCCATACTATCAAAAGTGCTATACAGATTTAATGTAATTCTTATGAAAATTCCAATGATGTTCTTCATAGAAATAGAAAAGACAGTTATGAAATTCATTTGGAAAAATAAAATGTCTTTTTTTATTATTTCTTATTTTCTCTTCCATGCAGTCAAAACGGTCTGTGTCTGATAGTACAAAATTCTGAGAAAGTCTGTGGGTCTCCTGCACACATCATGGACATTGACTAAAATGGAGAACTATTTTATATTTGATATTCCATTTTTATTTCTGGTTTCTGCTGAGATGGCTGAGGGGTTCCATGAATCATACATTAATCTCTTCAGAAAACACTGTGTGATTGAACATTCCTAACTTTCAATTCTTCCAAGGCATTAACAAAGGGTTGTGTAGCTACACATTTGGCTTTCTCTACAGAACAATTTTCCTGACAGCAAGTCTCCTAATGTTAACAACTTTTCCAATTTGAATAGAGCTAAGAATTTCCCACATGATCAAGTTCAGTTTTTTTTTTAAACAATACTTTTCTCAAGTTATCTTTTTTCACTCACATTTCTATTGACAGCAAGAAGAAACCAGGCTTTAGCTTTCCTTGTAACACTAGACAGCCAAGGGCTGGAGTTGTGGCTCAGTGGTAGAGCACTTGCCTAGCATGTGTGAGGTACTGGGTTCATTTCTCAGCACTGTGTATAAATAAATGAATAAAATAAAGGTCCATCAACATCTACAAAGATATTTTTAAAATATAGGCAACTAAGCAACTAAGTTTATCATTCTTAAGTTTTGTTTTCCAAATAATGGCAAGCAAAGTTTTTTTTTTGTTTGTTTTGTTTTGTTTTTTTCAGTACAGCTCAGGGACTCACACTTTAGGCAAGTGCGAGTACTCAGGGACTCACACTTTAGGCAAGCCCACATACTAACTTTTTAAAGCCCTATTGTTATCTGAGAAAATGAAAGTAGAATTTTGCTTGTTACTTCCAAATATGGATTTTTTTGATGTACAAATAATATTTTAGGTGCTTTAAGTTTTCATTTAATGAGCAAAGAAACCCTTTTCCTCCAGTTACTGCTAACATCTTCCTAATTTCAGCTGAGTCCCTACAGCAATATTTTAAAGCTCCCTATTTCTACCAACAGTCTGATCATGACTACTTAAATTTTCTCTAAGGTGGTATGTGTTTTCTTCATCATGCTCCTTACTTCCTAATGAGTCCTCATAAACACAAGAAGTAGCACAACACTACCACAAATGTGCATGCACATATAAACACATATGTATACATGTAATTCTACCAAGTCTTTTCACATCTATCTAAGCCTGTCCTAGTATGCTCTTTAAAATTCTTTCATCCTTTGCCCATTGTTCAATTCCAAAACCACATCTAACTTTCATGTATTTGTTATAATATCAGTCCTTTTTGGAACCAAAATTATTTTTCAGTTTTTATTACTACAATAACAAATTCCCACATGATAGACTGGTGAGGCCTCAAGTAGAGAAGAACAAAGACCCACTCATAATACATTCCATCACCTAGTGCGGGGAAGCTTTCATCATATGTAAATGGGATTTCAGAATTTCTATGAATTCGTAACTGCTACTTCTCCAATATCCTACTATTAAATGCATTATTTATCATGAGTTTCCTTTTGATACTTTGTCATTTGATATTAAGTACATGGAGAGTAGATTAATGAGATTTTAGTTTTCTTAGGAAGTATGTACAAACCAGATGAAAACAAAACTAGTTATCATGCTCAGATCCTAAACTTCATACTGGAGTAGAGACTAGGTGGGGCTTTAGGTTTGTCCTTGTGTTGGTAAATGTAAAAAGGTGCATTTGATGACTCGAAGAGTATACTTTTAAAGTCCTCAATGTCCAAAACACTTTTTCTTCCTTCCCTTGATACATTGGTTAGTTTCTGCTTATTTCTACTTTGAATTTGGGAATGGCTCTATTGCTTGATTTGGTCGAAAAAGGTGAGAGTCAATGACACGACTAGAAGGATTTTATGGTCTTATGAATGACTTCAGATCTGCATTTTTATAATCGTTCAAGATCTGAAAGGGACACTCAAGTATTCAAAAACATTTTACTGTATTTTGTGAGAAAAATTATTAGTCACACAAAAAAACGAAGGTATGTCTACATGGAATCTTCCATAATTCCATATAAGAAATGGATATAGATTAATTTTTCACAGGATAATTGGATATTAAATGATGAAGAGTTCAAACTCTTAGAAAAGTTGCATCACGTACAGATAGTTCTTATATTATAGACCTTATATAAGACTTAAGTTCAAAAATGCCTCAGTAAGCTATATTCTGGGAAATGAAGTTGTGTGTTGCCAAAGAAATTAAGTATGGTAGCATTTGAGCAAAGCAACACTTTCCCCAAATCTTCCTCCAGACCATTCATGTTCTCAAGATTATTAATATATATTAAAAAGAGAAATACAATTTAATGAGTAAAATTTCATTGATTAATGCTGAGGTCAAATAAAATTATACCTTTTTTACTGTGGGGTCAGTTCCTCAATGCCTTTGACGCTGATAAACATTGCAGGATACAGTATATCATGTTTGAATATCTTTCACCATGAAACCTCTAGTCATTTTTAAAAGCTCCTTCAAGGTAAAAAAAAAATAAAGCTTTTTAGGCCAAACATTATTTGGACTACTGCACATATATTATCTATAATTTTGGGTTTTTTTTTTTTTTGCAGTACTAGGGATTAAACGCAGGGCCTCATAATTCTTGGCAAGCGCTCTACCACAGCCCACATATTAACTTTTTAGAGCCCTATTATTATCTGGTAAAATAAAAGTAGAAATTTGCTTGTTGCTTCCAAATATGAATTTTTTCAATACACATATATTTTAGGTGTTTTAAGTTTTCATTCAGTGAGCATGCTCATATATATCCTGTGGCTACACAAACCTCACAGGACACAAGCTGTTGTTACAGACATTCAGGATGGCAAAGACACAGTCAAACAGTAGACAGAGTCAGGCCAAAAGGAAGAATGGAATAAGTCTCTGGTTTTAGAGGGACTACGGATTTGGGAGAAGCACAGGAGCCCATCCTGCAATAATGAAGAAGTCTCAGCTATGAAGAAAGCAGAGAGAAAAAAGAACATCACATGATGTGTTTTGAGAGATAGAAGGTATACTTGTAGATAGCAGACTGGAGTAGATAACTTCTGTGACTGTAAATATATTATTTCTTATGGCTATCCATAGAGACATTAGATATAATATAAAAGTAATTATAAAGTATTTGCTTAAATATAAAATTATTAGAATAGTTTAGCATTGGCCATACCTAAATTTAACCCCTAGATCTGCCAATTACTTATTATAACTTGAACAAAAAATTTTTTAACTTACTTAAGCCTTAATTTATTTATCTGAAAAACAGGAGAGAGATGAAAAGGTCTATGCACAAGTTTTAATCTGTCAAATATATATAAGACTTCTTTTTTTTTAAAGAAATGTAATTTTTGCACTTTTTTTTAATATTTATTTTTTAGTTGTAGGTGGACAGAATATCTTTATTTTATTTTTATGTGGTGCTGAGGATCGAACCCAGTGCCTCACGCGTGCTAGGCGAGCACGCTACCACTGCGCCACAACCCCAGCCCCTATGAGACTTCTTTTTAAAATAATATTTGATATGTTTTATGAAGTGCTTTGCACTAATAGTTTTTAAAAAATGCTAGATGAAATTATTGTCATTGGAAGGCTGAATACGTCCTTCTGGGACTACTTGAATATGTACTTTAAATGTTTTGGAACCATTTGCAGTTGTAGAATTAACTCTTTCCTGATGGTGAAATTGCTTAGTTTATCAATTAGCTTCATAATAACTGTCCCTCCTGTTATAATGGTACAACTTTACAGATTCTAGAACAGATACCAAAAACTGATTTAAATTTTCCACACTCATTTATTTGATTAGTTATCACTTATTAATTAACCTCTCTCTATATATATCAATTCTAAAATTCTGATTTTGACAAAATTGGGTATTACATTACTTTCTGTTTATTAAACTGGGGGCAGGGAATTCAGGCACAAGCTTATGAAATGAAAAATAGCTCATTGATTAGAATTTTTTGTCAAATAATTATTGTGGCCCAATGTGAAATAACTAAGTTGTCTTTTATCTCTAACCATTAGCAAATTTTTCTCAAACTTTGATATGCCAATGATTTGGTATTATTCTACTTTTTCTATTCTGTTGAAGCTTTTATCACAACATTTTAAAGGGAGATGTTAGGAATTAAATCAGAGCTGTTAAACAAAACACTTGTATTTATTTTCTACTGGCAATACAATTGGATCCTATCAGTATAACTTCTGAACATATGAAATTATTCATATGAATAAATTATTCATATTATTTTATTCAGATGCCAAAAAAGGCCTAGAAAATGCACTGAAGTACTTAATGTTACATAATTCTACATATGATGCTATGGGAAAGAATGAAAGAAAGAAAAAGAAAGAAAGAAAGAAAGAAAGAAAGAAAGAAAGAAAGAAAGAAAGAAAGAAAGAAAGAAGGAAAGAAAGAGAGAGAAAGAAGGAAAGAAGGAAGGAAAGAGAAAAGAAAGGAGGGAGGGAGGGAAGGAGGAAGGAAGGAATCAATACCTTAATTAATTTAAAATTGCAAGTATCACAAATCAAGTGACATTTTCTTTTTATAAACCCAAACTTGGACACAATGAGTGGAAACTTCACTTATTCTTTCATAAACTGTAATATGCAGTGGTTTCAGGCATACCTCCCCTCCCCTGTCCCGTCTGTTCCTTGATTCTACTCTCAACCACACTGTGCTCAGGGTAGTGGAGAAGGGAGAGTAAACAGAACTGCAATGAAGGGGCTGATGCTGTCAGTCTCCTTTTAATAAAGGGTCTACAGAAGTGCTGAGCAGAGCTTTAATAGCATTCCTGGCAATAACCACCCTGGTTCCCCATGTATTTTGAATCAGATTTAATTTGAATTAAATAGAAATAAAAACTCTTTACCATTGCACCCTAATGACTGTAATTTTCTCTCAAGCTGTTACTTACAGACACAGTGTGCTGCACCTTGGAAAGAACATTCCTATTGTTTTTTATTGAAAATCAGGGGTAATGCCTTAAAAGCTAACTTATTTTTAAAGAATGAATGTAGACACAGCAAATTAATATGAAATATAAATCCTCTGAATTCTCCAAAAGAAAAGAAATTCTCAATTTTAGGTGACGTCCCTCTGTTGCAACTATTCTAGCAAATCTAACGATAGCACCCTGTTTGTCTTTTTCAGAGCTGTAATACTTTTGTCGGCATCTTTGTATGGAGCATTTAACTTACCACATAGCTGTAACCCTGATTGCCAGAACCAAAATGTCTCCATTATGACTTTAAGTAGCTCAACTCTCTGGTACCAGATGGTATGCAAATTGGTCCCTTCCACAGATTCAGATGTCATTGCTCCCAGAGTTTGTTAGAGCAACTACATCTAGTATTGTAATTTGGTAGAATAACTCTTTGGCCTACCTGCCGGTGGGTCTGCAGAACATAGACTCATTCCCAGATGACAGCTTTAAAACATGCACCCTTCTACTTATCAGAATGACAAAGAACCCAAATTCAAAATTGGGGTTGAATAAATTTTTTTTTTTGAAATGTAAGTGATAGATGGAACACATACTTGATGGAAGGAGAAATTTACTAAGCAATCAGATGAATGCTACAATGAAATGTCACTCATTGAAAACTCTAATTTCTCCTGCTCTCCTTCCCTCATTGCAAACCTGCCAAGGAAAATATCCAACTGTGCATAGCAAAGGGAGCAGGGGCTGTTTGCATCTAGGTAACATTTCTTTGATATGTAAAAGATGGCAAGAAGGGATGGAAGGAACATATGTTGATAAAAATTATTTGAATTAGATAAAAGTGTTAATGACTAGCTGAATTCACACCTGATGTCCTATTTCCCTTTGTTAATATCTGACAATTATATCCTGTTTTAAGGATGTTTCTTCTGTTCCAGTTCTATACTTATGGCAGGATTGATTATTTTTCTGTTCCTAGAAACTTTTTGTCATCCTGTGACTTCACTGTTTATTCAATTACATTGAATGTTAAAGAGTAAAAGAAAATTTTAGCCTAAGACAAATGTACCTGTGTAGATAAATCTGTTTCAAAATAAAATTACCTATAGCACCAGTCAATAGATTTAAAAAGTGTTCACAATTTAAAATTGTTCATATCATGGTTTTATTTATTAGAAAAAATAAATAAAATTGAGTGTTTTAGGTATCATGCATAGTCTTGGGAATTAAATATAAGGTTACATAGAAACCTAACATAATTTTTTTTTTCTCCATTGCTGTACATGTACTGGATTTCAGTTGTTAGCATGGACATGTAAAAATACATATATTTTCCCCGAACTACTTAATTTATCAGCTTACCAAATTATTAAAATAACACTAAAATATTTTGAGAAATCACTCTATAGAAAACCCAGCAACTATATCTTATATCTAAGTCAATAGATTGGTTTTTAGATATACTTCTATAGCATTTGCATGCTCATTTGAATTTGAGGCCAAATATTTAGTGTTTATGATAGAACAAAAACTATTGTTGCATGTAGAATCTAAAAGTAAAGCTATTATGAAGAAGATATCTAGGAAAAACTAATTCAATAAAATGATATTATATTTTAAATTTTTTATAAGAAAACAGTTCTTTTATCTTTTGTTTTAAACTACTGTATTATATTATATCAATGACAAAAATTACCTACAAGTACAGTGCAGTTTTTAACAACAAAACTGATTTAATAAGTGGTAGCTGAACAAGAGGTTAAAAGATTAAAGTATTTGCCCAAGGTCATAATAGTGGATGAGGTAGAAAAACTGATATTCAAGTTTAATTGCAACTAACTGAAATGCAAATTATCTCATTTTGTAGTAAGATAGTAGAAAACTCTTACAACTTTAATTTACATTCTGAAAATTGCAGAAAACAACGGCCTGGAGGGGTTGATGTGTACCAGGATGGTGTTTGACCCCTGGTAAATATTTAGTGATTTTCAATTACAATGATGGTAATAAAGTTTAGTATCACAGATATCTAATAACCTTATATGAATAACAAATTTTCTTGCTCATTTTACTTTACTACACATCCTTAACATTTGAAATGTCAACTTTTTAATGATTTCATAAAATCTTCACTAATTTTCCTTTTTCATTGTAACTCTGTTTTGTTTTCTCTGACTCATTGGCACATGTATGTCCGTGGTTGTAGATAAATGTCCAATTATTGCCTTTCTTATTAGGACTTAAGCAGCTCTGGCTGCAAATACATGTAAATTTACATTGTTTTTTCACTTTCTGTGTCTTCATACTTTTCTTTCTCATTTTAATGTCCTATTTTTTTCAGTGTAGTACAATTGCATGATCTCTTCATTGCTCCCTGATGAAAATTGATTTTCACTATGTTGAGCCTCCAAATCTCATCAAGTTATTATAAAACTAATAATTTGTGCTTACAAATTTATGAATATTGAAGGAAAAGTTCTTTCTATTCTAAAGCATACAAATTGATCCATTTTCAGCAAGAGCATCAATTATATACATTATTATTCAACATGCCTAATATCATGCAAAGAGACATTTTTAACATGAAAGCATTTATTACATGATGCTTGCTTTCAAGAAGTTAAGAGGGCAGAAGCAAGCTGGGCAGCAAGTCCCCATCTCCTTACCTCACAGAAGGAGGCAGTAGAGGAAAACCAGGATTGAAAGGTGGGTGACAAAATAAATGTTCTAAGCTCAATATGACAAAGTCTAAGACCTAGGGAGACTGAAAGATAGGGTGCCAATGTAGAAAACAGACTCAGAGTCCCCTAATCCTGAACCCCACCCTGGGGTTGAAAAGGGAGGAGGAATAACAGGGGGAGCTGAAAACTCTTTTAAGCTTATCCACATAAAAGCATTTGGAAACAGAGACAAATTTAAAGCATGAAGGTAGCAGCAGGGTCCTTAGAACAGCAAACAGCTTAAAACCAAATCATGAAAAAAAAAACTGAGCTAGGGGCCTACAAGTATCTTGTGAAGCCCTCTGCTGACCAGTAACCCTCTATGTCCCCACACCCAGAAAGTTGCAAATTAAACCAGAGGGAAGTCCCCTGCAGTGGGACTTCTTAAGAATTCAGCCAGAAAGAACTTCAAGAGGAATCACTACAAGCTGAAAATTGCTAAAACCCTTCTCACTGCAAACAGGTAATGGGCTGGTGGGGTCCTGTGCCAAGAACTGTGCCTAGCCCTTCTCAACCTAGGTGATTCAAGCAAGGGCTGAAAGCTCTCTGCACTGTGAGCTCACTCAACTCAGAGACAGCAATGAAACAGCTTTGGCCCTAAACAAAGGAAAGTGGATTCACAAGACCTCAACCACTGACCCTGGGGATAGAGACTGTGGGAGGCCTAGGGATGGTCACCTGGATCACAGGCCCATACCAGAGGGAAGCTGCCTGAATATCCAGTGACATAGAGACCTGGTAGAAAATTACCAGAGTTTATGCAGCAGGAAGGATTGATCCCAGCCTTCACTATACACAGGTGGATCTGTGATCACAACTGGAAATTAATAGGGGATTGTTTGGATACTTGCAGGACCCTGCACCAGACTTAGTAAACGAAGAGAATCAATGCTTATCAAAATTCACGACCTGAGGCAGTGTAAGTCAGAGTTCAGGTTAATGACATGAGACCCTTCACTATAGCATCTCAGGGAGTAGCATTGGCTGGGAGAATATTTTTGCACTGTAGATCACCCATAGAAAATTCACAACCAGAATTCATGTGTTCACAGGCAGTCACCAAGATATTCGCCGTTGTGAAAAGGATGCTATAGAGAGAAGGTACACAGTGACACACAGAAAGCACAGGAACATTCCAGAGTCTGCATCCTGAACTACATCCAACCTACAACATTACACTCTTGAAGCAGTTAACTGAGTGTCCCTAAGCTGACAAACCAGAAGCTACTGGTAGGCCATTCGTAGCAACTAGGGAAATAGTTCCCATGTCCCTAACTCTGGAGAGATCCACAAAGACTGATACATATTTTCTAAATGTTAAAACCCCAAAGAAATCCAAGCCAAGATTCAACAAGAATTTTCTTCATCTTAGCATGGTTTACTATAAACAATTCTAACATCAACTTTGATCATATAAACAACTCTTTCACTTGGATGATAATTGTTAACATAATAGCCAACATTGTTCCTTCAATTTGGATGTATTTCATCTAATGAATTAAAGCATTAATTGAATCAATCTTTCTATCTTTGCTTCCTTAACATTAGTTTATACTGGCTTCTCTTACCCCCACTTATCCTCTTGAATTATCCACTAGTAGCTCAAATACCACTCATTTATCTATTTCTTCTTTCACGTAGATTCTTCTTTTATATTTTTCTCTCTGTCTTTCCTTCTCCACCCCTCTTGTGTGCCCAAACTATTTTCCTCCCCTCTTTAAGTCCCTGCTTAAAGTTATAGTCAGTTTACTAAATTTAACAAGTAATTTTTGGACCTATTCCAGAATTTTATTATAGGTTTATACCTGAATTTGAGAACTCACAGAGAACAATTGCAAACGATTTTTGTTTCTTATAAGGTTGATTAAAATGAGTCTTGGCTCTGAAGTGATTATAGTAAATAGGGTTCAGTGGCATGTCTTAAAGTGTTGCTAATATTGTAATCAGCCGTGGTCACTCATAGATGTAAAAAATCATTATCTGGATATGCACCCAACCCAGGGCTCTTAAGAAAAAGAAAGTTCTTCACTTAAAAGAAGAAGACAGAACTCTATAATAGATGGGTATACATACAAACAATATGAAAAAAACAAGGGAACAAACCATTCCAAGCAGCCCATAGTCCTTCAAAAAGAGACATCATTGATATAAGAGTGGAGGAAATGTCACAGAAGGAATTTAGAAAGTTCATAAACATTTTTACAAAATAAAAGAACATATAAGGAGTGAAATCAGAGAAAAAAGTACATGAAGTAAAAGACTATTTCAATTAAAGAGATATTCTGAAAAGGAATGAAACAGCTCCTCAAAATGAATCAAAAAATCAAATTAAAAATGTAACGAGACCACATGGCCCACCAACCTGGAGAAACACTACCCGCAACATCCTGTCCGCTGCCACGAGTGGAACCCCGCACTGTGCTGCAGTTCCCTATTTGCTAATGTGTGGTTCCACCCAAACCACATCCATTTTAGGACATTGCAGCCACTGCCACAGCCTTCCCCACATGGTAATCTCCACCATGGGACATCAGACAGGGCGAGGAGATAGCTGCCCATTGCACACAGCATGCCACACTGCAGCACAACAAACAACAAATAGGCCACCCAATGCCATTGTACAGGACAGCCTTCAAGCCCCATCTCTGAAAGCTGTTGCCTCCATCTTGGGATACTTCCACCTTCATCTTGGGTTTCCTCTGCTGCCACCTCCACCATTTTTCACTGAGGCAGCTTCCACCTTGGGACACAGACTGGGGCCTGGAAGCCCACCATCAAGGTACCTAGAGGCTTGTCACTACTGTTGCCACTAACTAGTGGTATGACTGCTTCTATCTAGGGACAACAACCAAAACCTGGTAAGCCATCACTAAGGGCCATGTGGGCCTAGTTGCAACAGAGATATCTCTACTAAGTGTACTAACAGACACCATTCTGTAGCAGAGGCAATGAGGGGCCTTTCATGGGGTTTCCTTTCTCTTTTTTTCTCTTGCTAAAAGTCAACATCTTTTGATTCCCCTTACACTAGTCCTATAATATAATACCTTTATATTCTCACATCCTGTCTCATAAACATCAAAGCCTAACCTTTACCACCATCCACCATTTGAAAGGTGGTGGTAATTATAATTTCACAACTGATTTATGGCTTCATATTGGTTGCATTGGGTGCTATAAATTTTGATATCCCCCTTAAAGATGAGGAATTGGCAACTTGCAGGGAAACTACAAGATTATAGGGTAGAAGCTGCAATACCTCAGATCTGAAATGCAAGAGAGGAAGACACACAGACAACAGGAAAAAACAAGGGAAGAAAGTGCCCCAAACAAACCAAGATACTATAACAATAGAATCCATTGACAGTGCAGTAGTTGAAATGTCAGAGAAAGAGCTCAGAATGTACATAATTAAAATGATCTGCAGATTAAAGAATGACCTAAAAGAGCAATACAGACAAAAACTGATCACTCCAACAAAGAATCAAGAAAGCAAATACAGGTAGTGCAAGATTATATCAAGAAAGAGATAGAGAATCTGAAAGAAAAAAAAAATCAGAAATCCTTGAAATGAAGGAAACAATAAACCAAATAAAAAACTCAATAGAAAGCATCACCAATAGACTAGATCACTTGGAAGACAGAACCTCAGACAATAAATACAAAATATACAATCTCAAAAATAAAATTTACCACATAGTGAAGATGATAAGAAAACCAGGAACTGAACATACAAGAATTATGCGATAACATCAAAAGACCAAACCTAAGATTTATGCGGATAGGAAAGGCACAGAGATGCAAAACAAAGGAATTCACAATCTCTTCAATGAAATAATATCAGCAAATTTCCGAAACATGAAGAATGAAGCAGAAAACCAAGTACAAGAAGTTTAAAGGACACCAAATGTACCAAATTACAACAGATCTACACCAAGGCACATTATAATGAAAATACCTAGCATACAGAATGAGAGAATTTTAAAGGCAACGAGAGAGGAATCAGATTACACATAGAAGGAGATCAATTTGGATCTCAGTAGAGTTTTCAATCCAGACCCTCAAAGCCAGAAGATCCTGAAACAACATATACCAAGCTCTGAAAGAAAATGGATGCCAACTAAGGATCTGTAAAATTTCTTTCTTAACAAGACTTCTAAAGCACAAAAAAATGAAATCAAGAATCAATACATGAAATTCAAACTAAAAAACTTCTTCTTAGCAAAGGAAACAATGAGGTGAACAGACAGCCTACATTCTGAGAGCAAATTTTTGCCACACACACATCTGATAGAGCACTGATCTCCAGGATATATAAAGAACCCAAAAAACTTTACACCAAAAAAACAACCCAATAAATAAATGGATTAAGGAGTTGAACATATATTTCTCAGAAGAAGAAATACAATCAATCAACAAATACAGGAAAATGTTCAACATCCCTATTAATTAAGGAACTTTAAATCAAAACTACTCTAAGATTTTATCTCACACCAGTCAGAATGGTAGTTATCAAGAATATAAGCAACAATAAGTGTTGGCAAGGATATGCGGGAGAGGGCATACTCATACATTGCTGGTGGGACTGCAAATTGGTGCAACCTATCTGGAAAACAGTATGGAGATTCCTTAGGAAATTTTGAATGGAAATACCATTTGACCCAGCTATCCTACTCCTCGGTCTATACCCCAAAGACTTAAGAACAGCATGCTATATTGATGCAGCCCCTTCAATGTTCATAGCAGCTCAATTCACAATAGCTAAACTGTGTAACCAACCTAGATGCCCTTTAATAGATGAATGGATAAAGAAATTGTGGTATATATATACAATAGAATATTACTCAGCAATAAAAGAGAATAAAATTATGGCATTTGCAGGTAAATGCATGGAGTTGGAGAATATCATGCTAAGTGAAGTAAGCAAATGCCAAAAAACCAAAGGCTGAATGTTCTCTCTGATAAGCAGATGCTGATTCTTAATGGGGTGGTGATCATGAGAAGAAAGGAGGAACTTTGGACAAAGAGGAGGAAGGGGAGGGGAGAAAAGATGGTGGAGTGAGATGAACATCATTAGCCTAGGTACATGTATGCATATATGGTGTGATGCTACACTGTGTATAACCAGAGAAATAAAAAGTTGTGCTGCATTTGTGTACAATGAATCAAAATGCTTTCTGCTGTCATGTATACCTAATTAGAATAAATTAAAAATTAATTAATAAAACAATTTTAAAAAATAAATATCAGACTCTATTTTTAATAGGCAAAGTTATAAGAAAAGACATA
Source organism: Xerus rutilus (assembly GCA_028644305.1). Taxonomy (NCBI): domain Eukaryota; kingdom Metazoa; phylum Chordata; class Mammalia; order Rodentia; family Sciuridae; genus Xerus; species Xerus rutilus. The sequence goes on along the minus strand of CM053407.1, from coordinate 25,288,952 downwards.
ACACTAAAGTTAGTAACCATCAAATAAAGGACTCAAAAAATATGGCTTCAAACTTCCCATAGAAATCTCCTAAAGCAGCCCCTTGCCTCACACAACGAAGATCAAGTCAGTTCTTAAAGCCCTGCTGCTGACCACATTTAAGGACAGATGCCCAGGAATTCTAGAACAGCACTTGCAGAGAGGGAGACTACCATTCACCTCTTCCCTGAAGCTTCCCAGATCTGACAATCCATGCAGGTGCCATGCTGAGGCTGAGCATTTCTGCCAAGTCCATGAAAAGAAAGGACCTTCCCAAGACATGCCTGTCAGCCACAGTCACAGGGCCCCTGGACCACATCATCATTGCTTTCCAGAGATGAGTTTCAACTCAGCTGACTGCACAGCCAGCCAAACCAGTTGTTGCTGTTTGAGTATTTATTTTTAGGGATAGAAAACTTATTCTGAAAACCTACAGTTTTCAACTATGGGCTCCTTACAAACAACTTTCTCTAAACTGTCCTCTATGAACTGACAAACCACATCGATGCCCAGGTTAGAGAGCACTAATCCTACCCCTGCTGCCCTGCTTGCCTCTCTGCCCTATGGGCAAGAATGATCTGTGATCGGGCTGCCACACTCATCAAGTTGGAAAGTTCTCCTCACCATTATCCCATAGGCATGACTCAGCAGAACACCCTCACTGGAAGCAGCTCCTAGACAGTCTCTGTCCCTCTATGGATAGACTAGCTGCTACTGTTTGATAGGGGGACTGCTATAATTATCGGAAGGTAGGAAATTCTCAGAGTTCACCTGTCACTCTGGGGCCTGCCTGCTGATTGGATTAACTACTTCTCTTCCTACTTCCCAGATAGAGAGTCAACCCCTGGAAATCTCCAAAAGGACAGACTTCTGCAGCTGCCAGCAGGGACTCACCACGAATGCCCCCACATATATCTGCAGTGGGTTTCATCAAATATCAACCAAACACACATTTCAAAATCAAATTCCAAGGCTCTGGTTACAGCCTTTTCTGGACCATCTCAGAATGCCAAACATCGAGAGCCAATCGGCAACAAAGAGGTTCATTTTGTTTGCTTGCTGATTTGTCATTTCATTAGTTTTTAGCATATTTTTGTTCAAGCCCAAACAAAAACATTTAACTTCATCTCATGGAATTTAATGCCAAACAGACTCTTACTATTGATTTCCTTATATTCTCTGCATAGACTGTACCTGAAACCTTAGAACATAACAAGAACATGCTGATGTTTTCACCACCTCATCTCAGCTAACTTATGAGGCAGTGAATGCTCTGAGCTCTACGCAACCTCTGGGACTACATCACAATTTCTAGAAAGAATTGCAAGTGTTATTGTGTCCATCTGCCAGCACAAAATTCGGGAGCTATGGAGAATGGTTTTGCTTTCTTAAATCCTCATTACATGACTCAATGATGCGATATGTCTAGTGAATAAAATACATACTAGATTTTGCCTACTTTTCAACTGTTAATTCTGTTGTGTAAATTCATGCATTTAAGTTATAGTGTTAATTCCACCTGCTACAGTTTTGCACTAAAAAAAAAAAAAAAATCCTAAAATTTTAAAACCTGGGCACCAGCTCTGAGAATTTAGCCTGAATTTCATTGTGAACAGTGGCAAATCCCGGGCTTCAGAAGGACCATCTCTGTGCACAAACACTCCACAGGCAACAGACATAAGATGTTTAACTGGCACATCTTACTGCTCCAGACATGTTCATGCAGAAAGCCTATTACTGCTGCTCTACCTAGTATTACTTTCAAAAGACTGTCAAAAGTCATATCAGAGAAGTGGAGGGAAGCTGGCAAGGTGACCTCATGTCCCAGATAAGAGAGCACAGTAACCCTTAAGCAGCCAAGTTCCTAGGCTTGTCTGGCCTAATGGGACCAGTTCCTGAGAAACACACTTGTGACCACACCATGGGGTCTCACAGTGGATTTTCTGATATGGGTGCACAAAGATCACCCTCACACAGCTTTTATTCTGAACTTTTAATAAGTGAACACACAGTGTTTAAAATATATTAGACAGTGTATTATGGGGTATGCAATCACTTACTTTCTTGCCAAAGAAATTCAGGGCCCAATTTTTGATAGCCTCAAAAAATGTATCTTTCATAAATCTATCTTTAGTATTCAAATGAAGCAAACCAAAAGAAAAGCAATTTTGATCCACTTGAGGAACTTTCATCTATATTAGTTCAATAGGAATTTGCCCATGAATCTGCTAATGAGACATGAGACTCTTCCCCAGAAAAAGTTTCCTTTCTAAATCATCCCTGATTTTCATTAACTTCAGGACATTCCCTCTTCACTACCCTGTTCTGCCTGCCCATCTGTACTCCATTCCATGAATAAAAAATAAAGCAAATGAAAAAAAATTGTAATGAATTCATCACTAATAGATTAGACCACTTTGAAGACAGACTTTCAGACCTGAAAGACAAAGTTTACAATCTTGAAAATAAAGTTGACCATAAAGAAAATATATTGAGACCATGAACAGAATATTCAAGAAATATGTGATAACATTAAAAGGCCAAATCTAAGATTCAGTGGGATAGATGAAGGCTCTATGTGTGCAAACCAAAAAAAATGCACAATCTTTTCAGTGAAATAATATCAGAAAAATTTCCAAACCTTAAGAAAGAGGTGGAAAATAAAATACAAGAGGCATGCAGAACTTTAAATATACAAAATCACAATAGATTCTCTCCAAGGCAGAGTATTATGAAAATGCCTGACATACAGAATAAGGATACAATTTTAAAAGCTGAAACAGAAAAATGGCTCATCATATTTAGAGGTAAACCAATCTGGATTTCAACTGATTTCTCAAACCAGACACTAAAATCCAGGATGGCTTCAAATAATTTATACCAAGTTCTGAAAGAAAATAAGTGCCAATAAAAAATACCATACTCAGCAAATTAATCTTCAAAACTGAAGATTAAATAAAAACCTTCCTTAATAAACAGAAGTAAAAAGAATTTATAACTAGAATTTCTATACTACAAAACAAGCTCAATAAAACATTCCATGAAGAAGAAACAAAACAAAACAAAAAAACAAAAAAAATGTAAATCAGCATAGGGAGAAATTACATTAGAAAAATAGTCAACTAAAGGAGCATCAAATCCAATTTAATTATTAGAAATAAATCAAACTTGCGTTAAATAAAAATCATCTCTCAATAATAACATTGAATAAATGATCTAAACTCTTCAATCAAAAAACATAGGTTGGCAGATTGAATTAAAACCCAAGATCCAACAATATTCTTTCTGCAAGAAACTCATTTCACAAGCAAAGACAGCCATAGACTGAAGCTGAAAGGATGGGAATAAACACACCATTCACATGGGATTCATTAACAAGCAGGGTTGCTATTGTCATATCAGATAAAGTGTACTTCAAGCCAAAGTTAATCAGAAGAGACAAAGAAGGTCACTTCATACTGTTTAAGGAAATTGTAAATCAACAAGGTATAATTGTAGATATTTGTGCCCCAAATAATGGAGTATCTATATACATAAAACAAATCCTTCTCAATATTAAGAATCAAATAGACCACAACACCAGGTGATTTTTAACCTCTGTCATCACTGGATAGATCATCCAAACAAAAACTAAATCAAAATGCTACAGAACTAAAAACCACAATTAATAATTTGGACTTAACAGATATCTATAAAATTATTCATCCTTCATCCACAATGATTGAATTCACTTTCTTCTCAGTGGCACTTTGGACATCTGCTGAAATAAACCATAGTTTAGGCCACAAAGAAAATCTTAGCAAATACAAAAACATAGAGATAACACCTTATATTCTATTGGATCATAATAGAATGAAATTAAATATCAATGATAAGATTAAAAACAGAAACCACTCTAACATCTGGAGATTAAATAATATACTCTTGAAAGATGAATGGGTAGCAGAAGAAATTAGGGGAGAAAAAAATCTTAGAAGTTAATGAGACTAGTGATACAACATATCAAAATCTCTAAGATACTATGCAGGCAGTTCTAAGAGAAGTTTATAGCATTGAGTTTATACACTAAAATAATAGAAAGGATATCAAATAAATAACTTAACATTGCATCTTAAGGCCCTATAAAAAATGAACAAACCAACACCAAAAGCAGAAGGCAGGAAATAATTAAAATCATAATGGAAATCAATGAAATTGAGATAAAAAAATTCAAAAGATCAATAAAATAGAGTGGGTTTTTTGAATGGATAAACAAAATTGATGAACTCAGCCAAACTAAGCAAAAAAAAGGGGAGGAGGAATAACTCAAATTATCAAAATCCAAGTTGAAAAAGGAAATATCACCACAGAAACCATGAAATATAGAGGATCATTAGAAAATATTTTGAAAATTTATACTCTGATAAGCTAGAAAATTTTTAAAAACTTGACAAATTTGTAGAGACATGTGACCACATAAATTGAACCAGGAGGACAGAGATCAATTTCACCTAAACAGATCAATTTCAAGTAGTGAAATTGAAGCAGGTATCAACAGCCTTCTGAACAACAAAAGCCCAGGACTAAATGGTTTCTCAGCCAAGTTCTAACAGGCCTTTAAAGGACTAATACCAGGCTTCTTCAAATTATTCCATGAAATGTAAAAGGAAGAAACACTACAAAACTCATTCTATGAAACCAATATCACCCTGATACCTAAACCAGAAAAAGACACATCAAAGAAAGAAAAATCCAGATAAAGATTCTTGATGAACATAGATGCAAAAAACTTAATTAAATATTTAAACTGCATATAAAACACATTAACAAGGTAGTGCTCTATGATCAAGTGGAGTTTATCCCAGGGATGCAAACTTGGTTCAACATATGGAAATCATTAAATGTAACTGAACACATAAATGAACTTCAGGAAAAGAATCACATGATTATCTCAATAGATGCATAAAAAGCATTTGAAAAAGTACAGTATCCAGTGATGTTTAAAACATTAGAAAAACTAGGGATAGAAGGATTTTACTTCAACTTATAAAAGCTCTATATGGCAAACCCAAGGCCAACATTATTCTGAATTGAGCAAAACTGAAAACATTTTCTCTAAAAGCATGAAAAAGGCAAGGATGCCCACTTTCTCCATTCCCATTAACATAGACCTTGAAAGTCTAGCCAAAACTATCAGGCAAGAGAAGGAAATTAAAGGTTTATGAATAGGAAAAGAAGAGCTCAAATTATCTCTGTTTACTGATGACATGACCCTATATTAGGAGACCTAAAAACTCCACCAGAATACTTCTAGAGCTCATAAATAAATTCAGCAGTGATAGGATACAAGTTCAACACCCATAAATCAATCATATTACTATCCTCCAATGATGAATCAGCTAAAAATTGAATGAATCACAGCAACCTCAAAAAAAAAACTCGGGAATGAATCTAACAAAAGAGATGAAGAGCCTCTACAGTGAAAACTGTAGAACACTAAGGAAAGAAACTGAAGAAGGCTTTAAAAGATGGAAAGACCTCCCATTTTCTTGGATAAGCAGAATCAAAATTGTCAAAATGGCCATATTACCAAAAGTGCTATACAGATTCAACATAATTGTCATCAATATTTCAATAACTAGAAAAAAATTTTAAAAAAGGAATTCATTTGGAAAAATAAGAGACCCAGAATAGCCAAGAAATCCTTAGTGAAAAAAGCAAAGCAAGAGGCATCACAATACCAGACATCAAATTATACTACAGAGCTGTAGTAACAAAAATAGTATGGTATTGGCATCAAAGCAGGCATGAAGACCAATAAAATAGGAATAGAAAACACAGAGACAAATTACATGAATACACTTATCTAGTAACAGACAAAGGTGCCAAAAACATGAGTTGCAGAAAAGATAGCCTTTTTAACAAATGGTGCTGAGAAAACTGGAAATTTATATGTAGTAGAATGAAATTGAACTCCTATCTCTCCATTCAAAACTCCACTCGAAATGAATCAAAGACCTAGGAATTAGGCCAGAATCCCTGCAACTTCTGGAAGAAAATGTAGAGTCAACATTCTCACATGTCAGCTTAGAAAATGACTTCCTTAACAAGACTTCTAAAACATTAGAAGTGAAATAAAATATTGAGTGGATGCCATCAAATTAAACAGCTTCTTCTCAGCAGAGGACACAAGAGCATTAAAAGAGAGCCAATGGAACGGGAAAAAAATCTCTGTCACCTGTTTTTACATAGGACATATCCAAGATATACAAAGGACACAAAAAACTTAACACTAAAGAACAAACAACCTGATCAATAAATGGGTGAAGAAACTAGACACTTCTCAAATGAAGAAATGTGAATTGTCAAAAATATATGATAAAAAATCCTAGAGAAATGCAAATAAAAACTGCTCTAAAATTCTATTTCACTATAGTCAGAATGGTAATTATCAAAAATATAAGTAACAATAAATGTTGGCAAGGATTTTGGGGGAAAGTTATACAATACATTGTTGGTGGGACTGAAAATTAGTAAAACCACTCTGGAAAGCCATATGAAGATTCCTCAAGAAACTAGGATTGAAATCACCATATAAGCCAGCTCTCCTATCCTCAGTATATATCCAAAACTTTAAAAATCAGCCTACTACAGTGACACAGCCACATTAATATTTATAGCAGCACAATTCACAGTAGCCAGGCTATGGAGGACCTAGGTGTCCTTCAACAAATGAATGGATAAAGAAAATATAGTATATACACACAATGGAGTATTACTAAGCCATAAAGAATAATGACTTTATGGCATTTGCTGGTAAATGGATGGAATAAGAGACTATCATGTTAAGTGAAATTAGCCAGTTCCAAAATGTCAAAGGTTGAATGTTTTCTCTGATATGCAGAAGCTAATCTAAAATAGAGGGGTAATAAAAAAGAATAGAAGAAAGCTCAGGGAAGTAGACATAAGGGAATAAAGGAAAGGGAGGAGAGATGGAATAAAGGATGGAAAATACAATGGAATAAACCTAACCTGACTTTCCTGTGTACATATATGAAAATACCACAGAGAATATCATCATCATGTACATCCAGGAGATATAGTTAAGAAAAAAATTCTATAAATAAATAGCAGAAAGATCAGTAGAGGGAAGGGAAAACGGTATAGAGGAAGGGAGGGAAAGAAGAATTAGAACAGATTATATTCCATGCTTTGATAATCATGTCAAAATGAATCCTATTATCATTTATAACTAAAAAATAAAAAATAAGACAAAAAGTTGTAATAACATGCTCAATTCTTTTCACTATCCCCTGTCAGAGTTGAAGAATTACTGACTTTTAAACACTACAGCCATCATCACCAATGGAAACACTGGAATTGTTTTAAAAAGTACTTTGGAAAGTGTATATAACAATATGCTGTGCTTATTGTATAAACAGGACTAGTCCCATATAAAGTTGCTGTGAATCTTCTTTATCATTCAAGTATAAAGCAATGGTGTATACTAAATTCACGTTAAATATAATCTATGGGAATCCTAGTGCCCCTCTGCTTCTACCCTCTATCAGCTTAAGAAAACCAACATAATTATGTTCTGTCATAAAATTCAGAGGATCTCTGTTATTTTGCTCTAGTAGTTTATAATTAATATAGAATATCACTATTGCTTACTCCATGTCCCTATCTCCCTTCTGTATAATTGCTATTGCATTAAAAAATGGAGCTTATGGAAGCAGAAGTGATAAAGAACTTTAACATTTTTTGTGACTCTTAAAATCATGCAATTATAATTCAAATCCTCAACAGTTCATGTGTAGTAAATATAGATTCTGCACAGTTGTATTGCATTAAAAAAAAGCTTATACCCTGTAATGTAGGTTGTTAAGAAAGTTCAACAAATTAATGTAGATCATGTGAGGAAAATCCATTTTGAACATGGTTACTTCTGGAAAACAAGATTTGCACTTTAAAATTTGTTTTCACTGCCTTGAAATGGCAAATACAAAATATTTAAAAGTAATGATCTTTTTTGAGGGGATTTGACTATTTTATTATTATTGTTATTTTGGTTTGGGGGAAAAATTAAAAGCATGATGACTTGTAAAGTTCAATGATAGATCTTTCACTGCAAACCATTTTTATTTTAGCAGTGTGTTCTAGAGTCCCTCACAGAGAAAATGATACTACATAAAATTTTACTGAAATCTTCAGACTGTGTGCTTATGGGGAAAAACGAATGACAGAATCATGAAAGATTAAAGGGAATCATGGGCAAATAAAATAGGAGAAACATCTTAAAGAATGTGTGTCAAAAACTAAGGACCAAAATTTACTTAACTTCCTATACCAGAAATTTAAATGAATTTCTGTGAAATAAGTAAATATGCCTTATCTCCTGAAGCAAGTGGGACCCATAAAATCAATATGTAGAGGTGACCCATCCTCACCATTGTGGTCAAACCTCAACCACTACTGAATAGGCATTTTACATACCAGACCTCTTCTCCCCTCATAAAAAATAGTAGATTAGTCATACATACATGCAGTCACATTGAACGTGGATGTTTATACCAAATAACAATGCTTACTTCTTCTGTTATTTTCATAATTTTTGTTTGCAAAATATATTATTTGATTTTAAATGAATGTTTCAAACCCTAAAAATACCTATCTATAAGATGTTTTAAACATTTGATGCAATATATAATATTTGGTTTCAAAAATTTAAAATTATATATTGATTTTTTGATGATTTAATAGGAATTATTATTTTTTAAGCTTAGAACTTCCCTTCATTGTTTTTTAAATTTATTTATTTGTTCTATGTAGGTTGACATTTAGCAGAGCACAATTCACTGTACACAGATTGAGCACAACTTTTCCTTTTTCTGGTTGTATGTGATGTAGAATCACAACATACATAAAGCTAGGGCTATGCATTATATTCCATAATCTTTACTGTCCCCCTGCCCCCTCCCCACTGTGAACGGAGTCCCTGCGTTATTCTCCGTGTCCTCCCCCACATTATGGATCAGCATCCACTTATCAACGAGTACATTTGGCATTTGGTTTTCTGAGATTGGCTTACTTCACTTAGTATGATGTTCTCCAACTCCATCCATTTACCTGCAAATGACATAATTTTATTCTCTCTTATTGCTGAGTATTATTCCATTGTGTATATATACCACAGTTTCTTTATCCATTCATCCATCGAAGAGCATTTAGGTTGATTCCACAGTTTAGCTATTGTGAATTGAGCTGCTATAAATATTGAAGTGGCTGCAGCACTGTAGTATGCTGTTTTTAAGTCTTCTGGGTATAGACCAAGGAGTGGGATAGCTAGGTCAAATGGTGGTTTCATTCCAAGTTTCCTAAGGAATCTCTATACTACTTTCCAGAGTGGTTGTACCAATATGCAGTCCCATCAGCAATGTATGATTGTGCCTTTTCCCCCACATCCTCACCAACACTTATTGCTGTTTGTATTCTTGATAATTGCCATTCTGACTGGAGTGAGATGAAATCTTAGGGTAGTTTTGATTTGCATTTCTCTGATTGCTAGAGATGTTGAACATTTTTTCATATGTTTGTTGATCGACTGTATATCTTCTTTTGTGATGTTTCTGTTCAGCTCCTTAGCCCATTCATTGATAGGGTTGTTTGTTTTCTTTGGCATTAAATTTTTTGAGTTCTTAATATATCCTAGAGATTAGTTCTCTATCAGATGTGCGTGTTGCAAAGATTTGTTCCCAGAATGTAGGCTCTCTGTTCACTTCATTGGTTGTTTCTTTTGCTGAGAAGAAGCTTTTTAGTTTGAATACATCCCATTTATTGATTCCTGATTTTACTTCTTATGCTACAGGAGTCTTGTTAAGGAAGTATGGCCCTAATCTGACATGATGAAGATTTGGGCCTATTTTTTCTTCTATTAGGTGTTGGGCCTCTTGTCTGATACCCAGGTCCTTGATCCACTTTGAGTTGAATTTTGTGCATGGTGAGAGATAGGGGTTTAGTTTCATTTTGCTGCATATGGATTTACAGTTTTCCCAGCACCATTGGTTGAAGAGGCTATCTTTTCTCCAGTGTACATGTTTGTCTAGTATCAGATAACTGTATTTAAGCAGGTTTGTCTCTGTGTCTTCTATTCTATACCATTGGTCTACATGTCTATTTTGGTGCCACTACCATGCCATTTTTATTACTATAGCTTTGTAGTATAATTTAAGGTCTGCTATTGTGATGCCTCCTGCTTCACCCTTCTTGCTAAGGATTGCTTTGGCTATTCTGGGTCTCTTATTCTTCCAAATGAATTTCATCATTGTCTTTTATATTTCTATCAGGAATGACGTTGGGATTTTAATTGGAATCACATGGAATCTATAAAGCACTTTAGGTAGTATGGTCATTTTGACAATATTGATTCTGCCTATCCAGGAGCATGGGAGATTTTTCCATCTTCTAAGGTCTTCTTCAATTTCTTTCTTCAGTGTCTTGTAGTTTGCATTGTAGAGGTCTTTCACCTCTTTTGTTAAATTGATTCCCAAGTATTTTATTTTTTTTTAAGGTATTGTGAATAGGATAGTTTTCCTAATTTCTCTTTCAGAAGTTTTATCACTGATGTATAGAAATACAATTGATTTATGGGTGTTGATTTTATATCATGCTACTTTGCTGAAATCATTTATTAATCCAGAAGTTTTCTGGTAGAATTTTTTGGATCCTCTAAATGTGGACTCATGATGTCTGCAAATCATGATAGTTTGAGTTCTTCTTTTCCTATTTGTATCCCTTTAATTTCTTTCATCTAATTGCTCTGGCTTGTGTTTCAAGGACTATGTTGAATAGCAGTGGTGAAAGAAAGAGGGCATTCCTGTATTGTTCCCATTTTCAGAGGGAATGCTCCAATTTTTCTCCATTTAGGATGAAGTTGGCCTTGGGTTTAGCATACATAGCTTTTACAAAGTCAAGGTATGTTCCTACTATCCTAAGTTTTTCTAGTGTTTTGAACATAAAAGGGTGCTTTGTTTTGTCAAATGCTTTCTCTGCATCAGTTGAAAAAATCATATGACTCTTATTTTTGAGTCTATTGATGTGATGTATTATGTTTATTGATTTCCATATGTTGAACCAACCTTGCATCCCTGGAATAAACCCCGCTTGATCATGATGCACTATTTTTTTTTGATATGTTTTTGTATGCCATTTGCCAGAATTTTATTGAGAATTTTTGTATCTATGTTCATCAGGGATATTGGTCTGAAATTTTCTTTCTTTGATGTGTCTCTGTCTGGTTTTGGAATCAGAGTGATACCTCGTAGAAGTATTTCATGAATTAGTTTGAGGAGTATTGGTATTAATACTTCTTTGAAGGTCTTATAGAACTCAGCTGATAATCTGTCTGGACCTGGGCTTTTCTTGGTTGGCAGGCTCTTGATGGCATCTTCTATTTCCTTGCTTGAAATTTATCTGTTTAAGTTGTGTATGTTCTCTTGGTTCAGTTTGGGTGATCATATGTCTCTAGAAATTTGTCAGTGTCTTCAGGGTTTTCTATTTTACTGGAATATAAATTTTCAAAATAGTTTCTAATTATCCTCTGTATTTCAGTAGTGTCTGTTGAGATATTTCCTTTTTCATCATAAATTTTAGTAATTTGGGTTTTCTCCCTCCTTCTTTTCATTAGGGTGGCTAAGGGTTTGTCAATTTATTTTATTTTTTTCAAAGAACCAGCTTTTTGTTTTGTCAATTTTTTGAAGTGTTTCTTTTGTTTCAATTTCATTGATTTCAGCGCTGATTTTAATTATTTCCTATCTTCTACTTCTTTTGGTGTTGATTTGGTCTTCCTTTCCTAAGGCTTTGAGATGAAGAGTCAAGTCATTTACTTGTTGACTTTTACTTGTTTTAATAAATGAGCTTAATGCAATGAGCTTTCCTTTCAGCACTGCCGTCATGGTGTCCCAGAGATTTTGATACATTGTATCGGAGTTTTCATTTACCTCTAAGAATTTTGTTTTGTCTTCTCTGATGTCTTCTGTTATCCATGCATCATTTGATAGCATATTATTTAGTTTCTAGCTGTTGGAGTAGTGTCTAATTTTTAATCTGTTGTTGCTTTCTAATTTTATTCCATTGTGGTCAGATACGATGCAGGGTAGTATATCTGTTTTTTTGTATTTGCTAAGACTGGCTTTGTGACATATGATCTTTAATAGGAATTATTAAATCAGCATGCTTACATTTACATGTTTTACATGTTTACTTTTACATGTTATGCTTTTATGTTTTTCAGGTTAAATTAATATTAGAGATTGACATTATATAAAATAATTCATCCAAAAATTATGAACATAATTCATAATTCTCTTTAAGTTGTGTATGTGAACATAATTATGAACATAATTTTTGAGAAGGACCAGAGTTAAAAAAAAAAAGTTGTAAATCCAGGAATGTGTTCACCAAGGGAAGAATTGCCATATATCACTCTGAGAACTGGGTATTTCATGAGAAGCCAAGCATTGCAGAGGCTTTTGGTGCATTTTTAGATTTTATATAAACTTTATGGGGTGGGAAAGGTAGGGTCTTAGAAAGCACATCTACTTTAGACCTTCAGTCATATGGTAGAATTCAGTTTTCTCTTTTCTTTTGATATTTTTCCTAATTATATTGTCTTCTCTCCACTCAGCGGCTGTTTACCCCTGCAATGAATCAGTATAAAGTGAAGCTACAATTTTTCTCTCTGCTGACTACTGAAGGTTATGTAATCTTTTCTGAGAATTTCCAGAAACACTTGGATAGGAACAGCTAATTTAAAAAGAAAGAAAAAAGGATGTGTGGACCGAAAGATAGAAGAAAAAGGAATTAAAAAAACAAACAAAAAAAAACTGGAAAGCTAAGCAAAAGCTATACTTCTTGTGATCAGGTGCTGATGGAAAGCTTTACTTCTAAGCCTGGAGAAGATATGGCACATCTAGTTGACAGTTGCAACAGTGTCTAAAGCCAAATCATTTAGCAACTGGCTGCATTGGAGAGAATCTAAATCTAAGGATTAAAATGGATCATCTGTTTTTTTTAATGTGACAAAATACATTTGAAATGTTAACAGGTTGGAAAAATTACTCTTGTTGCAACTTTTCTATGTGCAACATCTTAAATATTCCTGTGTTTTAAGTATGATGTTGGAATTTTCATTACCCTGGTTTTTACCAAAAGGTAATTATATCAAAATTAAATCACTTCCCAGAGTTCTCACTCAGGAATTTCTGAAGGCTATTACCAGCTGGTTTCAAATGGATAGTTTAACTCTAGAAATTTTGTTCTTTCCCATTATGATGTTGTTTTGGAAATATTCTTTTTAGCTTCTTAAACTTTTTTGGCAGCTTCAGCTGGGATACCTCATTATACCAGACACACTCACATGAAAACTCTTTAGTTTGCACCTCAATGGCATGACAACTCAGAATTAGATAAAACTAAAGTGTATTTACTTGGTTTTTCTTTTTCCTTCTAAATGATACTCTAAAAAGTTGATGTGTTGAAAACATTAGAGACTACATTTCTGTGAATATACTTGAAAATAAAGTATATTATAAAGTAAATTATTTAGTATTAAGTTTGACTGATATCAATTTGATGCCCAATATACTATCCTGAATAAAAGATAAGAAATAATTATTGAATACATTGATTTAAAAAATTTCCACCTGTGAAAGCTAATTTTTGACTTCATACCCAGAATGTACTAAGAATATGAAAACCTAAGAGAACATTTTCTCATGATTCTTGCTTTTGAAAATATGCTTATGATTGTTTATTATAATTATTTGTGCATATTTAGTATGCAATCTGATGGGTTTCACTGTGCCATTTACATACATGAATACTTCAGTCTTTGATCATTGTATCCCTCCCTTCTACCCTCCTCCTTCATGATACTTTTATTCTACAATTTTCCTCCAACAATGGAGACAAGGTATATAGTATGGAAGAGGTGATAGTCACCTTTAAGAGTCATCAGAAATATCTAAATATGTGTCTATAAATTTACATATTCTTCCAAACTTAGGATCAGTCTCTGCAGTCAGATTTGGTTTTTCTATTTCTTTTCAATATATTGATTTCTGTCTTCTGTGTAACTTTATGATTCCTCATCATCAAAATCCCACGTGTGTTTGATTTCTCTTGTTTATCTTTTTTTGTGAGAAATTGTAAGATGAACAGTTCATGAATATTTGAGCAAGCTGAATTTCACTCTTTGAGATTCTGTTCTACAACCAGGAAAACTGGGTTATATTTATTATAATGGTGAAGAACAACAATAAAAAATTTATTAGTTGATAGTTTAGAAATATAAATATCTCTGCTTTAGAAAATAATCTCATTAATCTAAAAATTAATGAGAAGTTTTAGAAAGATTTTTGCTTATGCTATCATATTATTTTGTGAATATAAATAACTAAGCAATGTCTTGTGTTTTATGGATATAAGTAAAAAAAATACCACCACCTCATTACTTCATTTTGTGGTCCAGTGATAGATACTTAAGTAGCTACAATTTACAGTAGAATCTGAATTTAAGCAGGAAGCATCTCACAAAATGCCATCAATTGAATGTATCAACTTCCTTACAGTATGAGAAGTCTTAGTTGAAATATACTTATTTTTTGTCACAGTTTTTCATATTTTGAACTATGTAGGCAGAAAATTTTATTGAAACTTCATCGAGATTATCATTAAAAATCTTCTATTTGTCCTTTATCCTAAAATTAAACTTTAAAAATTGCATTTTTTTCTACCTACTTACAGGCTTGTAAGATTTGGAAACCTATTTGTGTCAAGAGAATTTAAAATATAACTATAATTTAAGGTAATATTTTCAGGGAATGTCCTGCCCTAGTTTCTAAATAAGAATTTGTATGTGGAAATCCATAGAAATACTGTGGAGCTCCTTTGAGTCTGAAATGGAAGAGGATTTTTTTCAAGTATAGTGTCCTCCTCAAGTCTCCCTGTCAATGCTGGAAACTTGTTTTCCTAGAATTCTCTTTATCTTACGGTGTTAGCTTTGATTGCCAATGAGAAGGGCTTACATGATATTTGTAAATCATCACTCTTAGGAGCCAAGACACTCAGCCATACACCCTCTCATAGACCGCCTTCTGTGTAGACAATGTGGCAGCTCCCTAACCTTCTCAAGCTCTGCCTTCTCAACTTGCTCTAGTCTCTAGTCCTTACAATAAAGTACTCCAAATCTTCTTTCTTAACATGTTCTTAAACATTTGCTTAAGCTCGAATTGCTACATTAGATTCTACCTAAAATTTGTAGCGGTTCTATGTCCTCAGAACACAGTAAAATTAATAAAACTGCTGGCACCCAAAGTGCTTTCGTAAGGACAGACTTAAGATTGGGAATCTACAATTGATCCTCTGTTTGAATTACATTTAAAGAGATTAATGATATCATTACTTGTAGTAATTAAGATACAATGAAGGCAATATGGTATTTTAAAGAAGTAGATACTTGAGATGGCAGAAAATCTTTGGCGTTTAAAGCTTATGAAGGAGAGGTACAATTCTGGCATGGATTCATTGTATGTAACTTGTTCTCTTACCCTCTTATTAATTCCCCTGAGAGGCTATGAAAGAATGTGGTAACTTGTCATACTAACCCTAGGAAATGAAGGCAAACACTGAACAAACCTTGTCAGAAAGAATTTCACACCAATAAACATTTTCCTCTTCCATTTTACCTTGCTTCATGCAGCATAGAATATGTGATAACCACTAGATGACACAAATTCTGGAACATTATATTGTAAATA
Source organism: Xerus rutilus (assembly GCA_028644305.1). NCBI lineage: Eukaryota > Metazoa > Chordata > Mammalia > Rodentia > Sciuridae > Xerus > Xerus rutilus. The sequence goes on along the minus strand of CM053407.1, from coordinate 25,273,137 downwards.
TAATATGTTACATTCTATGCAATGTCTATAATTTTGTCAGTGTATTATACAAAATGTTTAGCAAATAAGAGTGATATTTTTATATTTTATTGCACTCATATATATAAAATGCCATAGATCAAAGCATGCCCACTAAACAGGAATTAGTAAAATACCACCTGGGAAGCAAATTCAGCCACTTGCCTTGTTTTATAATTAAAATTCATTGAAATATAGCCACACCCATTCTTTTATGATTCATAGAGAGTTGCTTTCACATTATGATAAAAAATTGAGTAGCCTTGGTAAAGACTGTATGGGCCACAAAGCTGAAATTTATTATTTAGCTCTTTATAGGAAAAAAATCCAACTCACACATTAAACTCTAATTGAATATAGTAAAACATGTCATTATACATGGTTTGGGTATAACATATGTGCTGGAGTTTCACCATATTAAAATCAAAACATGCTGCCTTCCATTTTTGTTGTTGTTTTCAAGAGAGTGCAAATTTGGCTTGGGAACTGGTTTCTCATTGTCCCACAAACTTCATCTAATTACTATAGTTGTAGACAAATATTTGTTGAATTCAGTTCATTCATTTAATCAGAAATTTGTCAGCTGTAATGTATGGTTGAAGTGTTAGTATTAATTACATGTTGAAGTGTTAATTATAGGTTTGCAATTGTACCATTAACACTAGCATAAGCATATTAATTACAAAGAGTCTTGATGAATCTGTTGACAGATATGTTAGAATATAAACTATTAATTTGAAATAAGAATGGTTGATGCTAGTGAAAGTAAAATCAAAGATGCTAGATTACTTATGAACAAGGATTTGAGGCAGAAACCTATTGGAGAAATAGAAAAATGCTTATTATCAGACACTTGGGATCTTTTCTTGAAACAGAAATGAAAGAAATCAACACATAAAGCAAGATGTTCATGGGATAGAACTGTGAAAAGTATCAGGAAGAGATAACACAAGTAAGTGTTTTTAATGGAAACACAGGTGAAAGGAAATTAAAAAGTCTAGAGGAATAGAAAAATAAAATTAGGCATAGGTTGACCCTAACAATGCTGTTTTCAGCCTAGAAATATCATTAAGATGATATGTTTCTTCTTCTCCTTCTCCTCCTTCTCCTTCTATATAGGCTTACTGGTTCTAAGTCTCTGAAAGTGGGATTTGTGACTTATAAGATACTCAGTCATTTTGATAATTATGTAGATATGAGAAACATCAAAATACCCTTATTTTAAATCAAGGCCAGAAAGACTTAAAATTCCATCACAAAAATTTGGATTTGATACCAATTGTCTCTTGTACATATAGTATATACATATGTACCATATGTGTATATAAAATAGACATAAATATGTATATGTATACATATACAATATATATACCATATATTTTTAGCAAATAATACAAGTTTAATGTGTACAATTTGATGAGTTTTTACATGTGTACAGACAAGATAACTTTATCAAAACAAACATATTTGTCAGCATCACCTCCAAAATTTCCTTATGTCCATTCTTTTGCTTTTTAATTAATTAATGTATTTATTTTTGTGGTAAGAAAATTTAACATAAGATCTGTCCTTTGAACTCAATTTTAAGTGTATTACTATTAACTACAGTTGTGTTGCAAATCTTCCAGACTTACTCAATATAATTGAAATATTATATCCACTTAGCACAACTTCTCATGTTTCTCTCTTGCCAAACCCTATCAATCATCATTCTGTTCTCTGTTTCTATAATTTTGAGTATTTGAGATGCTTTGTATAAGTGAGATCATGCAGCATTTGTCCTTGCGCACTGCTTATTTTTCTTAGCAAAATGTCCTGCAGATTTATCCATGTTGTTACATGTCGCAGGATTTCCTTCTATTTTAAGGCTAATTTCTCAGTATGTATATTTCACATTTTTAAAATGTATTCAACCATCAATAGGAATTTGAGTTTCTATGTCTTAGTTATTATGAATAATGCTGCAATGAATATATGAGTTCAGAATTTGAGGTCTTAATGTCAATTCTTTATATACCCAGAAGTGGGACTGCTAGATCATCTGATAGTTCTATTTCTAATTTTTTAGAACTTGATACTATTATTTATAGTGGTTGTAGTGTTTCATATTTCCACTGGGAAAATTAGCAAAAACTTGCCTCAAAATAAAATTAAAATAAGGATGGTTATTAGTGGCAGAATACTTGTTTAATATCTGAGAGGTCATGGGTTCAGTCCCCAGTATTGGAACAAACCAGGATGCCCATGGCTACAGAGCCAACTGATCTTTGACAAGTGTCAAGAATACTATAAGGCAAAAGGAAACCTCTACCCACATGCAAAAGAATGTAATTAAATTCATACTATATGAATACGTACACAAAAATAAACTCAAAATGCATTGAAGACTTAAATGAAAGATCTGAAATTGTAAAATACCCAGAAGAAAACATAGGTGAAAATATTCATAATGTTGATTTTTGGCAATGATTTATTGAATGTCACTAAAAGCATAAGCAACACAAGTGAAATAGACAAATATAAATACATCAAGGAAAAAGTTTCTTCACAACTTTTTTCTTCTGAAACAGAGTGAAAGGCAAACTATAGAATGGGAGAAAATATTTGCAAACTACTACTGATAGGGAGTTACTATCCAAAATGTACAAGAAACTACTACAATTCAATAACAGAAATGCAACCTGAATAAAAATGTGCAATGGATTTTAGCAGACATTTCTCCAGAAGAGCTGTATCATATATTTTGACATAAACTTCCTGCAGTGAAAGAGCAGTTAATTTTGCCTGGCAATGAGAATTTTCACAGAGAAAGTGACCATTTGACTTGATTTTTCATGGACACAGGCAATATCAAAGAGAGTTTGAGGAAGGATCTTTTAAACTGAGTGGTGGAAAGATCAACATGAGGTAAATAAATGTAAAAGTATTCAAAACACCATGGACAATCACTCACATGTTTTGTTTTGGGAAATGACACCTTTTCTTTGTAGTAGATGACTAGAAAATGAAAGAAACTTAAATTTTACTGTACTTTCACCTGGGTTATTCTGTTTTTACTTTCCTTATATTTAGCCCTACCCCTTCACTTCACATGCACAATGGCTTAAAGCTCTGACCTCACTAACATTCCAAAATTTTCTGGTGAATATCGGGATTCGGCATTATGTTTAAAAGTAGTTAGGAGAGTCATTTGTCTGAAATTTCATATCATAATTATTATGATGTGTGTTCAACATTTTCTATTGAGTGTTCTGTTCTGGGTTCTTTTATGGTCATTACATTTCATGATTTGGGACAACTCAACTGGGGGCAGTTACCTGCTTGGGAGAATCCTTGGAAGAAGAGGATGGGGTGTGGCATTCTGGGGAAACTGGTTGTCAGCCAGGAGGTGATGCTCTGTTAATGTGTTCACATGCATTTTACTACATGCTCTTCTCACCCCTGGAGAGGGAAGGAAATTTCCTCATGTCTCATATTGTCACTTAATCACAAACCTCTGACTTAAAGAGTTTATCTCTCTTCAGTTGATTCTGATCAGGTCCTCCTCTTCATGGCTTCTAGAAACTTCATCTCAGGTATGAAAATGCATCCCAGCAAATAAAGAGGATGACTCTCCGTGTTTCTTTTCTAGATCTTTTCCCTATGCTAATCACCATTTCACTTCATCAGTGCAAACATACCTATGCTTTTTCTAGACATGTAGTAAAATCCTATAGAAATCTGAAAACTGCTAAGAACTTAAAGAAAAATGCATTAAAACATGGAAATGTTCCCCAATTTGATTCAGATTTCAATGTATTTGCCAAATGTTTTCTACATTTTGTGGTTTGTGGATATTGCAATTTCAAATTTTGATGATCAAATTATTTCCCTATTGGTTACATTCTTTTTGAGTTCCTGTTGTAAGACTTCAAAAGAAGAAGAATAAAAATATATTTGTTCCAATATATTTTGGTGAAAACTCTAAACTAGATTTATTATAGCTCATTTTTATAAGTCATTCTCTGTATATTATAATGGACATTGGAATACTAAGATAGTAATTCTTAGCATTATTAAGTTCTGTATACATGCCATAGAGATCAAACCTCTGATTTATTTTTATACTCAAAGCACCCAAACCAATATTGAACAAAATTTTCATATAGCATACCCTTCCTATGATGGTGGGGTATATTTTCCAGAATAAACAAAACAATTACATTTATGAGAGAAGTCAGTTATATTGTAAAACATGGGTAAATCAATCTTTCTGATACTAAAACCAACTGTGCTAAATGGACAAAAAGTGTTATTAAAAGGTAATATATAATATGTATTTTATGGAACAATTATTTATAGAATATACATTATGAAATAAAATTTGAGAAAAAAAACAATGTATGGATAATTACATACTCTGAATGTAAGACTATTGTATCAAAGACATGAATTTTTAAAATGTGATTCTGGTCCTAAAGATGCTCAAAACTGGTTGTTAGGAGAAGCTGGATATTCAAGTCTTCATTTCATTTTCTGTGAAAAATGTGAACAGGATTTCTGAAAGCTTCATCATCTTCAGAGACCTTATAGATGAAACAACTTTTCCCCTTCCTTTATTTTTAAAAAATAACTTACCATATTTTAATTTTACTACATTGGAATTCAAATCTTAATGAATACATACTGATAATGATAACTATACAGCATTATACATGTAATACTCCAAAACAATAATTGTTTTATTTTTGCCATATTAGGAATTTAACTGAAATTCAAATGAAATTGCCCGTGTATTTATTTTTGCAAAAATGTTAAGAGATTGGAAATTTCCTGTTTTGAAAGTAATATTTTTAGAGAAGATGCATTTTTTCTTTTTTTCTTTTCTGTCATTCTCTCTCTCTTTCTCTCTCTGTCACACACACATATACAAACACACACACACATATGCTTGCTTATGCACACATCTCACTAAATAAGGAATATTTTTAATTCAGTAACCTCCAAATAAGCATTCCTATGTTAAAATGCATTTCCTGTTCTAGTTTTCTGTGTTTGCTTCCTATCTGTTATACTGGGATTCAATTTCATGCAAAGTTTTACATATACTGCTTTTTAATTTAAAATCATGCCACTGAGAGTTTTCCATGACATGTAAATTTCTTCAAAACTGACAAATATTTTCAACTGATTTTCTGGAAAACAGTGTAACTTTTAGTTGACTCTGGCTTAAATTTTTTTGTCCATTTTTTCTTTGTTTTCTCTTTTAGCATAGTTTTGTCAGTTTGACTAAGGCATTTAATGCAGGTACTTATGTTTTCATATGAAGTAGTAACTCATGCATAATTCTGATAGGAAGCATAAATTAAATTTGAAAATGACTATGGTGATATGCCCTTCCAGAATAATGTCTTTTCTAGTCACTCAAGAATACATGCACAAAGGAAAGACCGCAGTCCTTATTATATTCATGCCATGTGTCTGTCATGCTAGACTCATTTTATACTTTCCACCTGTAGCATTCTATGGGACAGGCATTTTCCACAATTTTCAAATGAAAAAGCCAAATCTTCACATGTTTAACAAGCTTCAGAAATAATATAGTTTTTATATGGCAGAGCTATAAATTGAACTGATCCCCAAATCTCAGTTATTTTCTTACTAAATCTGCATAAATCTAGTTTTAAAATTTCTTGTGTCATAGGAGAGTTCACCTGGTTAATGTTCATACTTAGAGGCCCCTTCTCAAAGAGTGCACACCTCTTTTTGAGATCGCACAAGGCCTCTAAAGTCTACATGAGGTCTTCCCATTGTCTTACCTCCACCCCTGTTACAGCTCATACATGGGGGTTCCCCCAGATGCTCATGTGTGAGACAATGCAAGAAGGCTTGGAGGTGAAATGATTGGGTTATTAAAGCCTTACCCCAATCAGTGAATTAATCTTCTGATAGGGATTAAATGAGTGTTAACTAAAGGCAAGCAGAGTAGAGTGGGAGGAGATGTGTTATTTAGGATGTGCCCTTGGGGTATATATTTTTTTCCTGGTGAGCTCTCTCTCTGCTTTCTGGTCATCATGTGAGCTGCTTCCCTCTACCACAGTCTTCCACCATCTTGTTCTGCCTCACCACAAACTCCAAGGAATGGAGTCAGCTATCTATGAACTGAGACCTTTGAAACTGTGAACCTCCAAATAAACTTTTCCTCTTTAAAATTGTTCTTATAAAGTCTTTTGGACACAGAGGTGACAGCTGTTGCCTCCTACCATTACAACATGGCCTCTGTTAAGTAGTGCTCAGCATCGATGCATCTTCTTCCTTCACCCTTTATTCTCAGGGAGTAGAAGTGAGCAAGGCAGGTTAATGGAAAAAAATCATTGCCCAAAAATAAAAAATAAAAATTATCAGGGAATTGTATTCATTCTAACCTGTTGTATTTCCTTATGAATACCTTAGTATATGTTGACATGCTTCTACTTAATTAAATCTCAAAAGTTTGTGATTTTAAAATATATGTTATATATTTATGTAATTTTTCTATATATAATTTATCACAAGCACATGATTTTATATATATATATTATACATTACATATACATATTTGTATATAATTTATCACAAGTATTCTCAGGAAAAATAAATGGGAAAAGAACCCAAAGGATAAATATACCTTCAAGTTTTTTATCCCAATAAAATATTCAAAATTACATTATATGCAGATATATTCTAGTGTGTGTTTATTTTCTTTAAGAAGATGATGGAATTATAATAATTTTCACAAAAAAAGCCCAGATATCTTTTTGGACTTTTCTTTTCTCTAAGTAAAATATAATTTTACTTTTTCGAAGTGCACCTAACACAAATAAAGAATAGGAATTAGTAACCTTTCTAAAAGTAAAGTAATACATCAATTTTATCTTTAATAAAAATGGTATCAATAATAATTTTAATTAATGGTAGTTTCTATCATTATGGTGAAAGCAGAACTTGAACATGCCTGCAGAAAGCTAAAGAGTATTGAATACTGCTTCCTTCTGAATTACAGAGTTCAGGGAGCTCAAAGCTTTAAAATTAGCCATATTTGAATTAAAGGTCTATCTGTGTGACCTTGTAAATTAATTTCTCTTATTTCTTTTCCTTTTGAGACCAGTGTGTAAGGATGTATTAGGATTAAAGAAAACAATGTATTAAAAAAAAAAGCACATCTCCATTGTCTGTACATGACAAGGACGTAACAAAATTGCTTCCTGCCTTGTACATGGTGGTCTATTTTTTCCCTTTTCTCTTGTCTTTGTGAAGTCTGATCACTGGAGGTCATCCAGTATACATTTAGCTGTACCTTCCTTGCTCCACCTGCACCTGCCATTTACCACAATCCTTCTCAACTGTACCACTTACAGAAGTCAAATTATTTCTTTCAAAATTTACATAGGGTAGAAGAAGGCCCGGCACAGTGATCCTCAAGGAACAAATATTCGATTTGTGACATCATTTACAATTATTTATTTTGATTCTTTCCCAAAGATAACACTTGTTTTAATCACTGCTCCTTCCCAAATTCTGAAATAAAATTCATTGACTAATTTGTGGGTATTCAATGCAAAACCAAAATTAGAAGATATTTTATGAAAAGGAATCCTGCATAAAAAAGTATTCACCCCGTAAGGTAAAATATAAGATAACAGAGAAAGGAAGAACACTAATGGTTAAAGCCACACATGGAACATTCAAGATGAGGTATTATTGATGTTGGCATCCTGGATAGTTGCAATGGTTTTATTATGGTTAGAATGTGTCCAAGTCTTCATGGGTCGGGAGCTTGGTCCTCGGTGATGTTAAGAAGTGGTAAGACCTGTAAGAGGTGGGGTCCAGTGGCAGGCCATTAAGTTATAGATGTCATTACCCTCAGAAGAAATTAAAGGAGTTCTCATGGAAGCATGAGTTAGTTTCAGCTAGAGAGTTATTATCAAAAGAGCAGACTGGCCTCTGAATTTTTCTTTGAATTCCTCACTACTTAATCTCTTCCTCGATCAAGTGCTCCTGCCGTGATACCATATGTCATGGTGTGAAGGGCCCAGACAGTCCCTGACCAGAGTGGTAGTCATGCTGTTTGGCCTTCTGCTTCTACATTTGTGAGATAAATAACACTTTTTTTCTTTGTAAACCTCCCATCCTCAGGCCTTTTGTTATAATAGAAGAAAACTGACTAATTACTGTAGTCTTGTGCTTGGCCTGTGTTTCATTCAGTCAGATTAATCCTGCAGATGTTAATTTCACACTTAAATCTAATGCTAGCTTTATGCAAGTTACATTAGAATGCAAGTTACATGGAAGAATTTTGTCGTTGCTGATCTCTAAAGAAACTCTAGCATATTGACATATCCCCAACATCTCTGTCATAATTTCACAATGTTTGAATAAAACAACCATCTTTAGGATAATGTTCAACTTTCTCAGCATGGCTGGTAACATTTTCTGTAGAAAGTACTTCCTAAACTTTTTAGGTGTGTTTCATGCTGTTTCTCTTTTGTTATGAGTCCATCGTACTAGGTTCATTTATTTTTTCAAATTTGCCACTTCTCTTTCCAAAATTTTTTTCACTTGGAATACGTTCTCATTTTATTTCTACCCATGATTTCTGCCAGGATAAATCACACACAAAGTTCAGTTTATATCCCCAAAATGTGTCCTGAAGGAAAATTATCAATTTTCAATTATTATGAAATTGATAATTATCAATTACAATTATTATTAAGGGAAAATTATTTAAAGCTCACAGTTTTAGAGGTCTCCATCTGTAGCCTGCTAACTCTATTTCTTTGTCCAAAGTGAGGCAGTATATTATGGGGAAAGGACCTAGTTGAGGAAAGCTACTCAGCTCATGGTGTGGTTCGGAAACAAAGAGAGGAAGAGAGATAGGAAGAGGCTGCAGGAAAAACAACTCTTCTTGGGTGCATCCCCAGTGACCCACTTCCTCTAGCCATGCCCAGCCTGCCTAGAGTTACCATCCAGTCAGTCCATTAAAATTATAATGGATTTGTTAGGCTACAGAGATCATAATCCAATCATTTTACCTTTGACTATTCCTTCATTAACAGGAATTTTGGACAGACACCTCATATCCAAACCATAACATTCTGCCCCTTGCCTCCAAATTCTCATGTTCATCTCACAATGCAAAATTCATTTTCATCTCCAAAACTCCCATAGTCTTAAGAGTTCCAGTATTGCTCAAAAGTACAAAGTACAAAGTTTCCTTGAGATTCATGGTAAACCCTTGATTATCCCTGTAAAAAATAAAAAACAAATTACATATGTTCAATATGCAATGGCCCAGAGCAAACATTTTCCATTCCAAAATGAGGAATAGCAGCACAGAAAGAAGAGTTAGGGCTAAAGCAAGAAAGAAATTCAGCTGGAGAATCAGGCCAGATAATTCTGCATAGAGCATCTAGGACTCATGGCTGTGAGATACCAACTCCAAAGGACTTGGGAAGCTCCACTCTTTTGGCATTGCCAGTTGAAGTATGTATGGGCTGCCTTTAAGTCTGGTTGTCTTCACAACCAATGGTTTTTCTTAGCAGACACTTTACTGGCATCTTTCAATTCCTGGGTTCTCCATTCTAGCTTTAGCTTCACCTGTATACCTTCATGCATCATCCTCTCAGGACCAGTCCATAGGTCTCTCAAACTGCTACACTTTGCTTGACTTTTTATGCCTTTCTTTGAAATCATGGTAGAGGCCTTCATGACTCCTTAAATTTAGCATCTTATACTCCTAACGAATAAGCATCAGCCCACATAATACCAGGGTTCCCTGGAATCATGGCTGCAGTAGCTTATGCATGCCTGTGTGGCTGAGCATGGTGAAACAACTTCATAGACACCCTTTGCAAGCAGGGTGCCCCCATGTTACTTTCCCAAAGGAATTTTCTCTTCTAAACCTTTGATCCATTGATGGGTGTGGTCCTAAAAATTTCTGAGATGCCATCAAACCATCTTTTCTGTTGTCTCTGTGCAAAGTACTTAGCATATTTTTCAGGGCTCTAATCTTTTCAATTAGCACAATTTCCTTGGCCCAAGATTTACATGCAGTTTTATAGCCAAAACTGCAAGTTTTAAAAAATCCTTCCACTCTTCTGTTTTCTTCAATTTCTCAGAGTAATACTGGCTAACTGCAAGTGACATCCATGCCATTAATTGAATACTATGCTGCCTTGTAATTTCCTCCTCCAAATTAGTTAGTCCATCACCTTTAAATTCAGTCTCATACAAAATCTCAGGACATGGGCAAAATGTAGCCAAGTTCTTTGCCAGACTATAGAAGAAGTGGCCTCTAGTTCAATTCCAAATAGAGTCCTCATTTTTCTCTGAAACCCCATGAGCACAGTCAGCATTCCTATTGAATTTTTGTTTCTTTGCACTCCCACCAGAATCATTCCCAACAGAATGCTTACAACATTCCCAATCTTTATGGACCCAAATTTACAAACTCTTCCAAATTCTTCCTGTGAACAATTTTCAAAGATTTCTGGCCCTCTTGGTTAGGTTAGTCACAGAAATGACCTCACTCTTTGTACCAAATTTTGTTTTAGTTTAATTTTCATTGCTGTGAACAAAATATCCAACAAGAAGGAGTTAGAGGGAATGAACTTAATTTGGGGAACATGATTTCAGAGATCTCAGTCTGTAGACTACTGACTGCATAGATCTGGCCCAAGGTGAGACAATACATGGTGGGAAAGTGCCTAGTAGAGGAAAGCTGCTCAACTCATATTGGGGTCAGGAAGAAGGGAGTGGGAAAGGAGTTGCAGGAGAAACAATACTTTCAGCCTTTCCATCCCCCAATGACCCACCTTCTCCCTCCATGCCTCCCCTGTCTACAGTTACCACCATCAATCCATTCAATCTAAGATGAACTGATTTGATTACAACTCTCATATTCTAATAATTTTACCTCTAAATATTCCTGCATTTACATGAGCTTTGGGAGACCAACCTATTTTTCAGAATTATAAGGTTTCTAGATGAAAGTAACATTTGGCTGTCACATGAATGATTCATGGAGGGTGTTAAATGGGTTGTGGGAACAGAAAACATGAGGAATCAGTGATCATGGTTCATTAGAAGATGTGAACTAAGGTCACTGTTTGTGTAGCATAAAACCTGGGGGCAACAGGAAGAGGAGGATTAGATGAGAACGGAGAGACATCTACTGACATCCCTACTCTGAACTCAGGAACATTTGCCTTAACTCTGTTATCTTTATTTTTGTTTGAATTTTTGACTATATGTGGGACTTATCTAAACATACTAGTGCTTGTATTTCCTGCATGCTTACATTAGTTTCCTACATCTGTCATAACAAAGTGCTACAAACCAGGTATCATTTAGAGCCTGGACTATTTCATACTCAACATTTGGAGTAAAATAGAGAAGCTGATGATCTTGAAGGACAAATCAAACATTTTCTTTTAATATGAACCAGAGAAATAATCGTAAATTTTTTTTCAAATGTTTTATTCAGTTTAGAATGCCCTCAGAGGGCTACTGTTCATCTTTCAAAAAGATATGTTAATATCTTAAATTCCTGTTCCTCAGAAGGTGACTTTATTTGGAATGTTATTTCAGATATAGTTATTTAATGAAGTTATATTGGAATAGAGTGGGCTTTTAATACAGTATGACTGGTGTCCTTCTAAGAGGAAAAGAGGCACACAGGCCTTGTGAAGATGAGGACAGAGATTTGAGTTTTATTGTGACAAGCCAGGGCTGGGGCTACCAAATACTGCAAGAGGCAAGTAAAGCTCATCCCTTAGAAACTTCAGAGGGATTGTGGCCCTGCCAATGCTTTGAGTTTGAACTTCTGTCTCCAGAACTGCTAGAGAAAAAATTTCTGTTTGTTTTAAGGCACTCAGTTTGTGGTACCTTGTTAGAACAGTTCTAGGAAACCAACATGCCTTCTGTGTTGGATAATTTTATATATCAAATTGAATGTCCTAATGAATGTCCAAATACCTTGTAGAACATTATTTCTGGCATGTCTTTGAGGATGTCTACATAAGACATCAGCATTTGAACAAGTAAACTAAGTAATGAAGATGTGTCTTCAACAAAATAGATGGGTGTTCAACAATCCAATGAGGCCTGGAATAAAACAAAATGTGGTGGAAGGGCAAGTAGTCTCTCTTTTTTTTTTTTTCATATTAAACATCTTTATATGCACTTTCAATGAACAGTATATATATATATATATATATATATATTTATATATATTTTTTATCAACCATCTTTACTATACCCATTCCCCTTTCCTGCCCCCCCTCCCCCATGTCGTGTCCAGTGTTTCTCTAATTCTCTTATGTTTCCCATTCCCACCTCCCTTATTCATCAGCATCCACTAATCAGAGAGACCATTCAGCATTTGGTTTTTTGGGATTGGCTTACTTCACTTAGCATAATGCTTTCTTCTTTAGTTGGGACATGGTCCTGTGCTTCTCCAATTTTTTCATGTGATAGGAATATCACTACTGGCTTTCTTCATTCTTCAGCTTGTAAGCAGCCGATCATGGGACTACTTGAGATTGTTCCCATAATAAATTATTTCTTATCAGCCACATATGTCTTATTTGTTCCTTTTCTCTGGAAAACCCTAATATTCCCTATATCAAATTTTTTCCTGAATATTTTTATTTTTAATTTATCCTAAATTCAGATAAAAGGATCTCTGTGGATCCTTTTCCCCATTGCTTCAATCCATAGACATAGAAGTTCTCTGGTCCTATGCTTTCACTGTGATTTTGGACATTCTTTCAGCCAAATTAATTACTTTGCAATATTTTTAGATATTTGTGTGCTAGCCACTATTCTGAACCCTGATTCTTTTCTGAGTTAGGCACATGTTCTAAACCCCTGATATCATTCATGCATTCTTGATTAAAATATGATATGAGAGGCCACAAATATGAGATATGAGAGGCCACAAATATCAAGGTAATATTGAGTGATAAAATTTTAATGGTATTTAAGAAGTGATTCATAAAAGAGCCTTTGTCCATGCAAAACAATGGATTTTCCATTACCTTCTTGCACAGAAAAAGATGATAAAGCCCAGAAAATATTTACATGGCAATAATACATGGCGAAGTTAAAATGGGATCTGAACTTTATCTTTCTTTCTTAAAAATACTTTTTTTTTCTACAAAAAGGAGAACAAGATATTTTCAATAATATAGAAAGATTTAAGTAGTTACAAATATAATTAACCTTTAACCTTGAGATGTTGAATTTTTGTTTCAGAAAAACTTTGGGAATTATGGAATCTTAATCCAAATTGATAAGACTTGGTTAGCCTATGAGGTTCATTTTCTTCTCCTCTCATGTGAAAATGTATATGATGATTCTGACCTATCAATCTGGTTCTGATTAATTCAACTCTTCTGAAGACTGTTTATAACATATTTTATGTTTATAACATTTTATTTACTGAATAAAATTCTAAACACAACCAAATTTGAAACATAGAAGTGGACAGTGCTTTTCCCTGATCTTGTAACATTTGAATCATAGTATATTTTTATTTTGCACCTGAGATATAGTGTGTATTCAGCAAATATTTTCTGAAAACCTACACAAATGGCCATATGCCCATAAGGAAAATAAAGGGCTAATAAAAGAAAAGATCATTCTTTTTTGGACAAGTAGGGCTACATTTAAATTGCTTAACTGTAATTTAACTTTTTTTTAGGATTTATAATTCATATTTATATGCTATAGCAATTTTTGTAACTAAAATATTGGCCTTGTCAGCAGAAGCTGAAAATATTTTTGAGTCTTTCTATAAACTAGCACAAGTGATTAAAACCCTAAATCTGAATAGTGGCAAACTATTCTCCTTTTGAAACCTGATTCTTGCTCTATGAAGAATATTGATGCAGATTGAGTCTCTGCAGCACTCTGATATAGTAGATGAGGGAGAGGAAAGCTGTTCTAGAAAAAATAGGGCATTCATGTGAATATCCAGCCAATACTCATTTTGGTTGGAAATGGTAGAAATCCAACTGGAACACACTCCAGGAAAGGAATTTATGGTCTACCTGATGAGACTTATGGGATCACACAGCATAGCTTTTCTCAGAAATTATAGTGATCAGGGATTTGAAAAATACCAGAAGTTGCTCATTCTCTACATCTTAATCCTGGTATTTTCTTTGATCATTCAGTCTTTTTACTGCAGACTGCTATTTTTTTTTAATTTATTATTATTATTTTAAAATTTGAGATAGGATCTTGCTAAGTTGCCTTGCTGACCTTGAACTTGCAATCTTTCTGCATCAGCTTTCTGAGTAGCTGGAATTACAAATATATGCCACTGCACCCAGGTAGTTAATTCTTCACAGTGAAGAAATGTGGCACTGGTGGTTTTTGGGCTAGTAAATGATCAGTGTTGCTGTGTAAGGGACATTTCACAATTTACTTCAGTCCTCAGTTTTAAAAAGTCACAGGGGAATGCACTGATTAGTGTGATTTGCTCAACTGACCAAAAATATCATTAGAGATGTTGGGTACAACGGTTGGTAATTCCCACTGCAACAACATTGTTAGATTCAGGGGAGAAATGATCCTCCAGAATAACAGGGGCTATGCTATTCCTGGGATTTTAATTAATTAAGGAAATTCGTCAGCCTGAGACTCTTAGCTAGAAACTGGTTGATTTAACAGAAAGAAAATGGATCTATCAGAGTCTATAAAATTCCTAGTAACATAAAATGATAAAAAAAAAAGTGAAAAGGTTTGTGCATGAAAAAAAAGGGGGGAGATTTTTGAACAGGTTCTAAAAATGAATGTTTTTATGTTGCTTTTTGTTTGTTTTTAGCAATAAAATACAGTGACTAACGGTAAAAAATGTATTAGAGTTATCCTTCATTAAAATACATATATATACATGTATATACACACATATATATATACATATATGTGTGGAAATGTGTGTATGTATGTGTATGTGTGGTTGTACCAGAGATTGAATTCAGGGTGCTTAACCTCTGAGCCATATACCCAGGCCTTATTCTTTTTTATTTTTTATTTTGAGACAGAGTCTTGCTAAGTTGCTGATGCTAGCTTTGAACTCTTGATCCTTCTACCTCAGCCTCCTGAGCTGCTGGAATTACAGACATGTGCCACCATGCCCAGCTTATTAAAAGAATTTTTAAGAACAGTAAAGATGATAAAGACATCCGTGATGGCAGAGGAGTCAAGACTAAACACATCAAATCTTTTATATGAGATCTTTATCTGTATAAATCACACACAGCGATATGTGTTCACAGGTTTTAGAAAGAATAGATTATTATGTAAAAGATGTCTAGACCATTTAGATTTTAAGTCCAACAAGGGTTAAAGTTTTGAAAAATTAAAATTATAATTATTTTGCTTGTAATGAACATAAAGAAATTTAGATGTTTTTTGTTTTTTACTCTAGGATGCTATTCCAAGCATGACACTGTTCATGTGAATTTTAAGAGCTTGACTCACTTCTTCATTGCCTAGAATGTTAAGTCCTCAAAAATGTAAAGGGAAACCTGAGAAGATAGACAAAGAGTTTATATGGTACAGGGGTAAGAAAATGAGGGGAAAGACAGGAATGCTTTTGTTGGTTAGAGGAGTCTACTAAAGCTGAGTACTTGGTTTTTATTGTTAGCTATATCTTGCTCCAGAGTAATAGCATATAATGCTAATTGGCTTCTATTTTGAGAAAGTGCATCAAAGTGTAGAAGAAAAATTGATGTGAAAATATTATGTCAAGTCATATTCTCAGGGTGATAAGATTGTCATTAGCAGTGGATTTATATTCACGTCAGAAGAGTGAAATGAATCCTCTCTTCTCCTAGAAACAAAAGACGGAGATGTGTAGTTCCAATCATGGCTTACGATGGGGCTGTCAGTGTAAAAGTAAGCTCCCACCTCACAGAGGGATCCTGGCCAACACCTTCACATTATTTACACCCACTGGGTTCCCTTTCTGTGGTCTAAAAGTAGAGCAACTGGAATCAGGAATTTCCTCTGTCCTTTGACTTGGCATAAATTAACTGCAAAAAAGAAAAAAAAGATGATTTAGCTCCTCTTGAGAAAAACCAGAGATGTCAGATGCTTTTAAAAGAAAATCAGTTATACTGAGATAAATTTATGGACAATAAAATTTACTAATTTAAGCACACAATCCACAGAATATTGACAAATGCATTGAGTAATGGAACTATCATTACAATCATGGTGCAAAATATTTCCATCATGTTGAAAATAGCTTCCTCTTGTGCTGTTTTGCAGTTCGGCCACCCCTGTCCTCTGGCAACTAGCTGACCTTTATTTTTGTCACTAGGGTTTTGCCTCTGCTATATTTTTTTATGAATGGTGTCACCCCCGTCTATGGTCTTCCTGTCTGGCTTTTCATTCAGTGTAAGACCTTTGTGAATCATCATATCATATAAGTAATTTGTTGCATTTCTTATTGAGTAGTATTAAATTGTATAGTTACACTATAATGTGTTTATTTATCCACCATTCACCAGTCAATGGACAGTTGGGTTGTTCCCATTTTCCATTTGTTCTGAATGAAATTGTCATGGAAATCTGAACACAAGTCTTTCTACAGAAATGTCCTTTTATTTTTTAGACAATCTATGAGTCAGCCATATAAGTCATATGGTAAAGGCATCAATACTTTTGTAGGAAAATAATAAACTTTTTTCAAGAGTAGGTGTAGTGTTTTGCATTCCCAGAAGCAGTATGAGCTTCTGTTGCTAGATTTAGGCAGCAACACGTAGTATTATCAGTCCTATTAATTTTAGGTATTATAGTATGTATTACAATTTCATTATGGCTTTAATTTACATTTCCCTAATGACATTATACTGTGTGCTTATTTTTTATACATACCTTTTTTTGGCAAAGTATCTGTTCAGAAGTTTTTCCCAATTTCTTTGAAAATTATGTCTTATTGAAACCTATTGTTGAGCATCAAGGACTTTTGTATATCTAAACTTTATCATATACATGCTTTGTAAACAGTTTCTTCTAGTTAATGAATATTAATTTCCTTAAGAGTATCTGTTTTGAACTTTTAAATTTTATTTAAAAAATAATCTTAGATTTTTGTTGTTGTTGTTGCTGTTACCCAGAGTTGCTTAACCACTGAGCAACATCTCTAGCCCTTTTTATGTTTTATTTTGAGACTGGGTCTTCTTAATTTGCTTAGGACCTTACTAAGTTGCTGAGACTGGCTTTGAACATGTGATCCTACTGCCTCACTCTTCTGAGTCATTGATATTACAGGTGTTCACCACTGCATCTGCCTAAAATAATTTCAGATTTATACAAGTGTGTCAAGTTCCATTATACCATTCACGTACCTTTCCCAAATTAAAAATAAAATTATGTAACCATGGTACATGTACTAAAACTATGAAATCAACATTGTTTTTAACACTGTTTGTCAAACTATTTATATTTCTCCAATTTTTCTATTGATGTATTTTCACTATTATTGGATCAAATTCAAGTTACCATAGCATTTAGTCAGCGTGCTTCCTCGATCTTTTCAAATCTGTGATGAGTTTTCAGTCTTTCCTTTTTTTTTTTTCTTCTCCAACAGTGACAATTTTGAAGATGATTGGTCAGGTACATTGTATAATGTGCTTCATTTTTATTTCTCTTATGCTTCTTCTGAACAAATTGAAATTAGTGGGGATAATGCTACAGAGGTGATGTGCCTTTCCTATACCATGTCAGGTTATGTGTACCAATATGATTGATTAGCAGTGATATTACCCTTACCAGCTGATTAAGTGATATTACTCTTACCAGGTTCTCCTTTGTAAAGGTAACTTATCTTCCCCTTTTATTTTCTTTTATCAGAAGGGAGTCAGTCACTGTGGTGAGCCCATATTCCAGAGATCAGATGTTGAGCCCTCTTCTTGGAGGAACAACAATAAAATCATTTGTGAACATGTTGAAGTCTCCAAACTAACCAATGAACATTTGGAGAAAGATGTATGGAGGCTATGAAAATATTACATTTTTCACTTTACTTCAGCTGATGATAGAATTTTAAGTTGACAGTATTTCCCCAACAATTTAAAGATGTCAACTGCATTTATGGTTCACAAAATTTATGATAAAAGACCTATTGTGATCCTACACATCATGTGTTATTTTTCCCCCTATACATCATGTGTTATTTTTTTTCTGGCACCTTGAATATTTAATCACTGCTTTTTAGCAGCTCCTTATATTTTGCTTTGTTAATGTTTCCTTTAGGTTTATGTGACTTGAATTCCATTAAGATTCCTAAATCTGAAATCTTAGATCTATATGGTCTTAATTTCATCAAACGTCGGAAGTTTTCAGGTATTTTTACTTTGAATTATTTTTTCCTGTTTTGTTCCTTCTTGAGCTCCAAATATACAGATGTTAGAATGCATAGATTAATTTACTGCTTTTTTTCAAATTTTTTTAATGATTGGATTCATTTTGGAAACTTTCAATTTATATATTTTTAATTCATTTATTTTTTGTTCCACAGTGTCTAATGTATTGTTCATCCCTTTCTTGTAATTATCATTTAGAAATTGTCATTTTCATCTTTGAGAATTTTGCTGGGTCTTTTCCATCTCTTCCATTTGTTTTATGGACTTTGTTGATGATTAAATATATTATTTTTCACAATAAATTTTTAAAGATTTTTGTCTTCAAATTCCATTATGTATACTATTTCTCATTCTGTTTTCCATTTATTGATTATTTAAATCATCTTACTCTCTTTCTTTGCATCTGTGATTTTTTTTTTTTTTGCTTAAATTTGGTTGGGTGCTAGATTATTTTTTGAATTTCTTAAAGAGTTGGGTTTTATTCTGATAGGTTAAGATCTGAGATGATTTTGATTTTATGAACCTTACCATAATGTTTTGTTAAGGACTCACCACAGCCTTTAGTTTAGAGTTAATTTAGCATTACTCCTGAGGTCATTAGCTTCTGAATTTTTTACCCATTCATTGAGGTCTCTCTGGCTGGTGAAAAACAAATTATTCCTGAGTTTTCTCCAGAAATTGCTTAATCTACCTCTTTATAATTTTTAGTGGTCAGATTTTGTGCTTCATGAAGTTTTACACCAAGTTTGTACATATCCGCATTCAGAAAACTTTTAAAGGTGTTTCTGCAGATTTTCAAATTGTCTCTCCTTGTGCCAGTCTCTCTGCTATTCTGCCCTATGGCTCTAGTTAGCTTTCACCAAATTCCCTTGAGACTGCTAGGCTTTCTTTTCTTTTCTTTTTTTTGGAGAAGGGGGTTTCCCGCTCCACAGTGGTCTCCAAATGCATCCAGGCAGTAACTGGAGCACTTGTGGGGTTCATCTCATTGTCATACACTCTTATACTGCCACTTACCCAGGGACTCAACCGTTTTCATATATTTGTTTTTTTAAGTGTCTGTGATGGCAAGGAAATTTCTGCAGCAGTTATTATTTCATGGGGAGAAGTATTGGTCACTGAATGCACTGATTTCTCCCCATATTTTCAATACATTTTTATTGAGTTTTAAAGGTTTTTCTCTATTGCTCTAGTTGCTGTGGTTGATTTGACATTGGTATTAATTGGGATCCTTGCTTTCAAAGATAATTAGAATAATAAATATATTGAGGACTCAGCACAGGAATGATATTGCTGGCAAATGATTGAACACAGAGAAATAAGAAAGGTCTTTAAAACATTCATCTGTATAAATTGAAGAACTCTCTCCAAGGTATGCTGTGGTTTGTGTTGAATTGAATTAGTGGGTTTTTTTTAGTTAAAAAGCAATAAACTAGTCTTAATTACTAATAATATGAAAGATTGACTATATAAAAAATCCCTTGTTATAGACTTGTAATGAATGTAACAAATGTCATTTATTTTTTTAAATATTTTTATACAAAATAGTGGGTTACATTGTGATATGTTTGTATATGCACATAACATAATTTGAGGAATTTCACTCCTCAGCACCTTCCTTGCCCTTCCTCCCTCCTTTTCCCTCACCCCCTTTCTCAACCTTAATGGTCTCCCTCTATTTTTATGAGATCCTCATTTTTTACCCTTTTCCCTTTTATCTTCCATATAGAGAGAAAAATACAGCACTTGAATTTCCGAGTCTGCCTTACTTAAATGATGCTCTCTGTATCCATTTTCTTGAAATGACATAATTTCATTTATCTTTATGGTTGAATATTTATATAATATACACACACATATATGTATTATGTTTCCTTTATCCATTATCTGCTGATATACACCTGGTGTGGTCTTATAACTTAGATATTGTGAATTGTGCTGCTATAAACATAGGGATGCATGTATCTCTAAAGTAGGTTGTCTTTAATTCTTTTGGATACATGCTGAAGAGTGGTATAGCTGGATCATTTGTTAGTTCCATTTTTTTAAAGAAACCTCCGTATGGATTTCCAGAGTGGCTATATTAATTTCTGTTCCTATGAACAATGTATAAGGGTTCCTTTTCCTCCTGCATCCTCACCAGTATTTATTGTTATTTGTATTCTTGATGATTGCTATTCTGACTGAAATGAAACGTAATCTCATTGTAATTTTGAATTTCTCTAAAAACTAAAGATGCTACACATATTTTCATGTAATTGCTAACTAATTGCATTTCATTGTGAAATGTCTGTTTAGTTCATTTACCATTATTGAGTGGGATATTTGGGATTCTTTTTATTTTTTGGTGTTGTTTCCTGAATTTTTCATATATTCTAGATTTTCGTCTCTGTCAGATGACTAACTGGCTAAGATTTTCTCCTGTTCTGTAGGTGCTCTCTTCATGTTGTCCATTGTTTCCTGTGTGTTGCACAAGTCTTTTAAATGTGATGCTATCCCATTTGTTGATTCTAGGTAGTATTTCCCGAACTATATGAAGTCATATGAAGAAGTGTTTCCCTGTACCTATACATCAGAGTGACAAACACTACCTTAAATGAACTTATTTGTATATAATAAACTAACCAAAATTATCTTATTCCCCAAAAAGAGACTCATAAAAACTAGTATGGTGGCTGTCAATGATAAATTGCTTATTCTGGAAGCGTTTCATTGTTTTTGAGAACCAAGTAGTTTTGTTGGTATTTTACTTGCTAGCCTGGGGAACAGAGAAAAGATTCAAACTTTTGAGTATAGAGAGTTTGAATCAACATATTCTCTCTATTTTAAAGACAATCAAAGGTTGGCATAAATCAATGAAATTCTTCCCAGAAGCACAATGATGGCAAGGAAATGTTTGTGTTTTTCTTGAAAGTCAGATTAAAAAATCATCTCTTTTAAAAATTCAGAGCAACAGATCTTCTCTACATGAATTTGCCACACAAATTTATAACCCCCAAGTTGTCTGGCAAACTGTCAGCCAAGTTATTCTATAGAGCCCAAGGGTTTAGCAGACCCACTGTGTGTTCTCCATGTGGGGCGAGCAAATATTGATATCCTCCAGTAAAAGGAGACTCTCTCCAGGCCCCATGGGACATGTACAAAGAGATCACTGCTAAATGTGAGCTCAATTTCAAGTCTCAAAAACATATAAAACACAAATCATGCAAGGGTTAGGAAAACAACACACAGAGAAATGAAACATTCAAGAATTTCAAATAATAGAATTAAAAGTAAAGAATGCAAAACAAACACAATCTGGTTAACTAAAAGCCACATAGGAAATACTAGAAAGAAGTAATAGGCTGTATTTCAAAAGACCAAAGATATATGAAAAGAAGAAAAAGTAACAAAAATATAATAACTAAAATTTTAAAAAATCCTCAGTAAATCTTTTAACAGAAAATTAGTTATGAATAAATTACTAAGGTCATACAGAGATAGGTTTATACATAGAGGTAAGGTTATACATAGAGATAAAATATGAAGGGGAAATGTAAGGAGATTGAGATTCATAGTGGATGGAATATAATCTAAAAGGCACTAATTAGAATTTTGGAATAAAATAATAGCTTTAATAGGAAAAAGGTAATATTTAAAAAAATAAAAACAAAAAAAAAAGAAAAAAATAAAATAAAATAAAATGTAATAATGACTTAGAGTTTTCTAGAGCCAAGAGGGCATGAATCTTCTCATGAAATATAAATCAATTGAATGAATATAAATTCATTGCCAGAATTATTGTTAAGAGAAACAGAATAAAAAGACAAACTATGAGAATCATCCAGAGGCAGGAAAAACGCAGGCTACAGTGTAATATTAATCAGAAAGACCAATGATGTTATAGCATGCAGCCAGAACATAGTTGAAAATATCTTTAAATTTTGAGACTGTGTGTCAAAATAGAAATTTCAACACGGGTGAGCTATAATTCTATAAAATATGTGAAATGCAGGTTTTGGTTTTTTTTAAACAAAGGAGTTTACCTGCAACAGCCCTTCACAGGAGAAATTTCTAAGAAGTGTGCATCTGGAATAAGATATGTGGTTCAGAAGGAAGAACTGTTATGCAAGATCTAACCCAGAGAAGATGCAAGGGTGAATGTGTGGATAATAGAGGTGAATGCCAACACTACGTGCTAATAATAAAAACCATAGTATTGTCTAATTTAAAGAGTATGTAATAAAATAGTACTAAATATATAATAATATAAAATGAGGAGTGTTCTAATATGAAATGCTCTAAATTTCTTCTATTTTAGTGAAGAGATTAAGTTATACACACATGTACTTAAACAGATATAAACTTTAGACATATTTTAAAAAAACACATAAACTTTAAACTCTAATAAAGTAAACATATGCATCAAAATTTTAGGAGTAAATGTTAAATGAATAGCCATAGAATTTATAAAAATCTAGAAAAAATGGGAACAAGAAGATAGGCAAATCCCTTAATTTAAAATAAGGCATAATAGAGCAAAACACATGAAAAGCACTTTAAATAGACACATAATGAAGTGCTAGAAACAAATTCAAACTTATTAGCAGGGGCTGGGGTTATGGCGCAGTGGTAGCGTGCTCGCCTAGCACGCCGGAGGCACTGGGTTCGATCCTCAGCACCACATAAAAATAAAAAATAAAGATATTGTGTCCACCTACAACTAAAAAATAAATATTAAAAAAAACATTAGCAGTCATATTAATTGTGAAAGATAAAAATGTGCTTATTATAAGAGAAAGTTAGTCAGAATTGATTTGGAAATTCTAAATATGTGCTGCTTATGAAAATTACCCCCAACTTATAAGACACTTTTAGTAAAAGTCACAAGGTGATAAATGGCATTATCTCACTAAATAAAATTAGGAGGAAAATTCATTTGAAAGGTATAGTAATATATATAGCTATATTACTAAAATTGCAAAAATATATAGCATAAACATTTACAGAATTTCACAAATTAGTAAACCTATTATAGTATGGATTTTCATTACTAATTCAGATAAAAAAGTAAAAGTGACTATGGATATAAAATATTCACACAATGCCACTAATGTAGATAATTCAAGAAAATATTTTAAAGGAAATAACTTTAATGCTCAACCTGAAGCAGAAGTACATTTTGGAAATGTAGACAGTTAACAATGCAGGCATTCTGGCCTGAAGACGCTATATAATCCAAGACACAGGGAAAAAAGAACAAAAAAACCCATATGTAGTTTGCTTAATTGTGTGTGTCATCTTAGCTAGGTAAACATTATTTCTGTGTATGTTTGTAAAGGAGATTCCAGAAGAGATTTAACATTATCACTGGTGGACTGAGCAAAGCAGACGTCTCTCTGATTGCAGATACAAATCATGCAGTCTTTTGAGGGTATGATGAAAACAAACAGGTGAAGGAAGGCTGAGTATTTTTTCCTCCATCTCCTGGTTTTAAGGTCTGTAGCCTCCCACTGGAATTTACATCATCAGCTGTTTGTCAGGACTTTGATTCCAACAGCATTTCCAGCTTGCAGTTGACAGAGGGTGGAAATTTTCAGCATCCATGATTGTGTGAACCAATATTTCATTTATCTTTCCGTCTATCTATCCATCCATCCATCCATCCATCCATCCATCCATCCATCCATCCATCCATCCTATTGGCTCTATGTCTCTGGAGAAGTCTCCTAATGATCATGGTATAATCCAGGAGCAAAGAGGAGAAAATTATAATTGTTTATTTTGAAAGCCAAGCTAAGAAAATACAAATTTGAACTTGGTCCACAATAATCAAGCAAAAAGTCATGATACTGATAGAAGTTAGAATGGAGAGAACATGGAAATAAAAGGAAAGATTTTGGGGAGAACATCTATCTATATTTCAGATTTGAGAAAAGTAATAAGCCTGTGGAAGATAAAAATTGGTGCTAACAGAAGAAAAATTAAGATAGTCTCCTGTCTTGGTGTTCAAGAGGTGACTTTTTCTATAAGTGAGTGATAATACAATGGGATCATGCAGAAATGGCAAAAGAAAGGGTTATTTAATTTGACTTTTGACACATTATTCGTCCTTAAAATAAGGTGGTACTTAAAAGAGCCATTTCAATAGTGAAAGAAGACAATAAATTGTGAGGACAAAAGGGGTGATCAAAAATTGAACCAAGGCAAACAGATTCCTTTTAAAAATTTAGAGTGTGAAGGAAATGAAGGTTAAATAATTCTTACATAATTCAACTATCACTTCAGTGGAAACAACTCATACAATTCTCCTTATAAACTCAGTTCTTCAAGATCTTTTTTTTGTCTGATTATATGGTCTGCCAATGGTGTTATTTTAATATATTCCAGAGGTAACATCTTCCAACCAAATCTTTTATATGTCCCACTTCTATTAACTGGTACCATCATATGGTCGTTCACATTACTTTTATAGGTAACTTTTCATTTTATACTCCAGCTATATTTTAGAATACCATTAGAACTTATCTAATGAAATTATACACTAAATGAAATTTTTATCTAAATGAAATTTTTCCACTTTCTATTTAGATGCTTGAAAATCACATCATCCTCTAGCATTCCTTTTCATATATTTACAATTACAGAAAACACTCTGATCAACATGAGAATTAACAAGAGGCACACTTAGTAATAATGCAGCCTAGACTTGTTTCTATTACCTCTAGGAGTGAAGCACTTCTCCAGTTTTTAATATGATCTCCTGTTCCCTTCTACTGCCCCATGAAAGTGAGTCATGTGTGGATGAAACACACATGTGAGACTGGGGGCCCTATACTACCTACTCCCCTAAACAAAGTGTTGAGACAGGTGTTTTGTTTTACACTTTTTTTATTTGATGCAGCTATTTGCTTTCCCAAATGCTGTTCCCATAAACAGTGCTTAGTTAAATTATTACATGGATGGCTTGATGGTGTTTTATGTTTCATAGTTTCTGCTTAATTAAGAAAATTGTCTCTGATTTGTTCAGTTAAATATAAGAATATTCCTCTTTTTGAGTGGGAGAAAAATGAAAACTGATTTGAAAACACTTTTGAACATGCAAAGAAAAAATTGGAAGCTTTAATTATAGAATACATCTTTCTAAAATTAACTGTTATATCTGAACTTTCTGTCCAAGGCACAATAAGTAGGACAATAGAGATCAGATAATTATGGACTGAAAACTAGTAAAGAATAATCTCTTAAAATTTCATTCTCTATAATGTAACATTCAGATTTGATATTATTTTGGAAAATTACTCATTTTTATTTGTATCTGAAACATTTCATTTCATAAATCATTATCACCTATTCTCTGAATAGTTATTCTCCAGTTTATTTACATTTTTACAGCAACAACTAATTTCTTGCAATCACAATGGGAAAAAAGTGATTTTTTTGTGAACAATGGCTTCTCTTCTAAAATCATCAAGTATTTATTATTATTTTTTATTTTCAAAGTTTATTTCCATGAAATTAAATACTATGCAATACCAAGGGATATCTTATTACTTGTCCTTATTTACTTGTTCAGTATTAGTGCACTCAATGAATTATTGGACATTCATTGAACATTTGTAATGTGTTAATCATTGCTAAATGTGGAGCTTTGAGAGATGAAGAAAGTCCAGTGGAAATTATAGACATGAATAAACTATTACAGCATTTTATAATGAAGTCTATCCTGGACTTTGTGCTGTGGTCGCAAAAAAGACAGCCTGTTGGGCCCATTTCCCTTTGATTCTCCTTTCCTTGAAGAAACCTCTTATGTTTTAATAACTGCACCTTCTGATTTTTCTAAGAGCATCTCAATATTACAAAATAAATGGCTGGTAGTTTCCCTTTTAAATGAAGAATGTAAATACTTGATTTACACAGTCTTTTATTGTTGTAGTTATTTATATACCATAAAGTCTAAATTGTGAATATCAAGAAACCTTAATTTAGTCTTGTTTTCTTTTCATTTGTATAAACATCTAGACACAAGTTTCCTTTTTAAATACACAACAAAACATTCACAGAATATTTTCCATTGTACTCGGAACTCTGTGCAAAATAACAAAACTACTAACAGATTAAGACACTGGCCTCCAATCAAGATATTTACAATCTAGTAGGAGAAATAAAACCTATACCCGAAAAGGGAAAATCCAGTAAGTTTGGGTGCTATGAGTACTGAAAAACAATCCTGTGTAATCTGCCCGATTTTACTTCTGAGACCTTTCTTCCCCCACAAACCCCTGTTCCAATGCTATTTCACAAAACTGGCTACTGAATGTACCTTGAACATTCTCTGCAAGCTCCCACCCTTGGGACCTTACACATGTGATTCCCACCACTTTCCAGGATCCTTTCCAAGATTCTGCATAGCTTCCTTTACATAGTTTCTCCATTCACATGTTTCCCAATGACCACACTTTCTGATTTTCATAACCACTCTTGTCATTTATTTATTAAGCTTTTGCTGCATTAATTTACGTATTGTCATCTCCTTATACTAAAATACAACCTTTTTAAATGGAAAAACACTCTTTATTTTGTTCACTGTTGTATTACCAGAATTGGTCTCTCTCTCCACTCTCTCTCTCTCTCTCTCTCTCACATGCACACACACATACACACCATGTGTTATATTCTAAGTATTTTTTACAATTGATAAATTAGGAGAGGATTCCAATGCCTTTGCATTTCTCTTTTAGTTTTGAGATTTTGGTAGAGATTACAGTGTTCTGTTAAAGTTCGGCCACTTCTTGCAGTCTAAAAGCCAATTTATGATAATTATTTTTAAATTTCTCAAATTATATAATCCCAGAGAACTTCTCTGTCCTTTCATAATGTGAAGATGCATGAAGAAAATGTTGTTCTCTGAACAAGAAATCAGATTCTCACCAGGCAGTGAAGCCAATAGCAACTTAAAATTGAACTTCTCATTCCACAGTGCTATGAGAAATAAATTTCTGTTGTTCTTTTGTTATAGCAGACCCAATCTGTTATAGAAGATATATATAAATACACACACACACACACACACACACACATATATGTCATGCAACTTTTGAATAAGTGCTCCAAAGATATATGTTAATTATAGATGGAAAGTACTAGGTTTATTATAGAGAACTACACAGCAGTAAAACATCAAAAACCCTATCTCTGAAACCCGTGTATGTAGCTTATATCATGGAAGACCTTTATTTTTTCAGTTCTTGAATTTATGTTTTGTCTTCTATGAAATTTGGATAATAAAAGCATGCACTGCATAGGATTATTGTGAGAATAAGTGAGGTAAAAAGTTTATATCTGTGCCTCTCACATACCATAAACCCAATATTTTCTATTATTAATGATTATTATTTCAGTTATACTGGAATTTAAATTATTATTAATTACATAGGCCTTTCAAATACCAATTTTAGGTTGTGGGACAAAGGATACCCTCATGCATTGTTGATGAAACTGCAAATTAGGAAAGCAGTGTGGAGATTCTTCCAAAAGCTAGAAATGGAACCACCATATGACCCAGTTCCTACTCCTCGGCATATGTCCAAAGGATTTAAAATCAGTGTACTACAGTGACACATCTACATCAATGTTTATAGCAGCACAATTTACAATAGCCAAGCTATAGAGCTAAACTATAGAGCTAATGCCATTCTGACTGGCTTGAGATGAAGTTTTAGAGTAGTTTTGATTTACATTTCTCTAATTCCTAGAGATGCTGAACACTTTTTCATATATCTGTTGATCGATTGTAAATCTTCTTCTGAGAAGTGTCTGTTCAGCTCCTTAGCCCATTTATTGATTGGGTTGTTTGTTTTTCTGGTGTAAAGTTTTTTGAGTTTTTTATGTATCCTGGTGATTAATGCTCTATCTGACATGCATGTGGCAAAAATTTCCTCCCCAGATGTAGACTCTCTCTTCCCCTCACTGATTCTTTCTTTTGCTGAGAAGCTTTTTAGTGGAATCCACCTCATTTATTGATTCTTGATTTCATTGATTGTGCTTTAGGAGTCTTGTTAAGGAAGTCGGTGCCTAATCCAATGTGATGAAGGTTTGAGCCTACTGTTTCCTCTATTAGGTGCAGGGTCTCTGGTCTAATTCCTAGATCTACTTTGAGTTGAATTTTGTGCATGTGAGAGATAGGGGTTTAGTTTCATGTTGCTGCATATAGATTTCTAGTTTCTTTGGCACCATTTGTTGAAGAGACTATCTTTTCTCCAATGTATGCCTTTGTCCAGTAGAAGATAACTATATATATGTGAGTTTTTCTCTGTGTCTTCTATTCTGTACCATTGGTCTACATGTCTATTTTGGTGCCAATACCATGCCATTTTCTTTTACCATAGCTTTGTAGTATAGTTTAAGTTTGGTATTGTAATGCCTCCTGCTTGACTCTTCTTGCTAAAGATTGCTTTGTATATCAATATCATTCCTTATAAAAATAGAAAAGGCAATAATGAAATTTATTTTGAAAAATAGTTTACATTTTAATCAGAAGTTGCTATTGATATATAATCTGAAAAATATATATATGAATTAAATTGATAGTGTCATGTTTTCTTTCAGAATGCTTAAACATTTATGTATATTATGATTCTCGGATGAAGAGTTTTCTATGACTATCAGCTATAACTACTGTTAATATGAAGATCTTTTTCATATTTGAGTGCAATGTTGATACAAACTTTGTATCTCCTTATGATTACTTTCAAACATAGTTACACCATTGTACATAAATCCATGTGCTCTGCTTTGTTATTTTTAACACTACTCAACAGTATATTTATAACAGAGAGAGGTGTCTTAACTCTTTACTGTTACATTTTTCAAAAAGAACAAAATGTTTTCTTTTAATTATGGAAGCTATCTCCTCCAAATTATTTTTGAAGATTGAATATATATATACTATATACCATATATATATATATATATATATGTACACACACACACACACACACACACATATATATATATATATAAAATCCATGAACAAATTTTGTTTTGTTGGTTTTCTGCAGTACTGGTATTGAACCCAGGATTATACATATGCTAAGTAAATTGCCTTTTTTATTTTGAGACAGGGTCTCACTAAGTTGCTCAGTTTGGCCCCAAACCTGTGATCTTTCTGACTTAGCCTCCAAAATTGCTGGGATTTTTGCACCACCATCCGTGTCTCAAAAAGTTACTATTAATGTCTGTAAATTTAGTGCTTATATATATTTAACCCAATGTTCCCTTTTTTTTGATAGTCTTTATTCTTTTTCTATTTCCTTTTTTTCTGAAAAGCTCATTTTAGTATTTATTTCACTATTGATTTATTGGCAGGGAATTATGTTACTTTCTTCATTTGGAAACAGGATTTATTTTCCTTTGTATTTGAAAGATATTTTCAGTAAGAGTACAACCCTAATTTGGCAATACTTCACTTTCAGCATTTTATTGGCTGCTGGTTTTATTATATACTTCAGAGAAATCCTATTATTATCCTGCCTGTGCCTTCTTTTAACATGCTTTTATTTTTATCTTTGGTTTTCATCAATTTTTACCATGATCAGTTTAGATGAGGTTTTCTTATTTATTCACTTGGTTTTTATAGATAATTATTCATCTGTGTCTTGATGTCTTTCATAAATTTTAAAAAGTTCTTGACTATTAAATTCTTTAACTATTTTTTCTTCCCTTCTGTGTTTTTCTCTAGCCTGGGACTCTAGTTATGATATGTTATACATTTCAATGTGTCTTTATTTCTCTCAAAGGTAATTTACATAATTATGTGGAAAATCAAGTCAAATCAATTGAAGAAATGACAGAATGGACATAACATATTCAGGATCTTGTAGGTTAGTGTGTCTTTTAGGCATGAACATCTTGGTAGTATTCAGTATTTCATAATGATTTCATTAGTATTATTCTAAATAGTCTTGATTTACCAAGATGCCTTGGAGCTACAGAACTTTTTCCACAGGGTTTCTGTCCCCACCCAGAATGTTCCATGACCTATGGAACTATGTTAAAGTAGAGAAAAGATTGAGAACAGAGTGAAAAAAGGGAAAATAAGGGCCAGCTTATTGAACTACTTAAGAGTTTCCAACTATTCTTTTCAATTTATTCAGCATTAATTTAAAATACATTTTTCCTATATCATTTTTCCAATCCTACTTTAGGCTCCGAAACTAAATATTGGAAACAGTATGAGGAAGACTGACAATCTAGGAATTGAGGACTGTGGAAAGCCAAGGAGTAGCTGATAGATTTCCTTATGATACATTTTTAAAACTTTCTTTTATATCTTCACCGTTTAAGACAGGATTGTGGCAAATTAGACTAATATATTTTCTATCCATGAATATGTTCTCTAATGAGCAAAGTGAATCCTAAGCATGTTCTTCAAATCATTTTCCTTACTGGTCATAGTTTAAGGCTGTTTTGAATGATAGTTAACTGGTAAGTATTTTTACAGTT
Source organism: Xerus rutilus (assembly GCA_028644305.1). NCBI lineage: Eukaryota > Metazoa > Chordata > Mammalia > Rodentia > Sciuridae > Xerus > Xerus rutilus. The sequence continues at coordinate 25,242,238 of CM053407.1, read as the reverse complement.
TCTAAATCACTTATACTGTATTGGAGATAATTTAAAACTTAAACACTGCTTTATTCAATGTAAAGTAAGAGGTGATTGTTTTCAAGCTGTTCAAGTCTGTTAGAGTGCAGGTCGTCTTTGGAAGCATACATCAGTTGCTTTACCTAAAAAATTACTGTCTTAATCATTTCCTTATTAAATAAGACAATCATCTGTCATCATTCTTCTCAAACACAGATTATTTCTCCTCCACTATAGTTAAAACATATTTTTACATTAATGAGGTAACACTAGAATAACAAAAAACAAAAAAAAACAAAACTGTGACCACAATATGAAGATATTGTGAAAAACTACTGTCATTGTGTACTCCTTTCTACATCTTTCATATCACACTAATGACACTTCACGACAATTGTTTTAACTTATTGCCTTTATAATCATGGATTCCTTGACAATAGGAATTAACTTTTATGTGTGTATTCTGAGTATTCGAAACAATATCCAATAGATAGGGGTTCAACAAAAGGAAGGTAAAATAACAGAAATGAAACGTTTATGATTAAAAGAAAAACAGCTTACATTTGCATTTCAAGAGAAGCATCTTACTTTTAAAGCAGATGCTTCATTTTGTAAAATCTCCAATTTATTCATTAAATTTGGATGTATGTAGATAAAGGAATAATTGGCTGTGAGCTGGAAGACTTTTTGTTTGAGTACCACTAAAATTTTTGAGCATATTTCTGTTAGGCACATAATACTATTTTAGAATTTTATATTTTGGAAATGAGAATAAAAATATTGAATGTTCTGTCTAAAATCACAAAGAAATAATGATTCAAACTGCCTACTCAAGGTTTTACTTGCACAGGGCAATAATGGTGTCCTACTGTATGTATTATCTGAACATGGGCACCAATTCTGTAATGAGGTTGTGTCTGAAGGGCTTTTCTTTTGAGATGCAGGGGATTTAGGTAGTTTAAGTAAGTGATGAAGCTGGAATTTAAATATGAGCAGTCAGAATCTAAAGTGCACGTATTTAGATTAGATTGCTATGCTATATTAATAAAAGCTCAGGCCTAAAATTGAAATCATCAAAAACAATGAAAATACTTAGCAAATTATCCTTTGGGTTTTGAAATTTACATTTAATTTTAAATTTAATAGATTGTGCATCCTCAGATTTTATCATTTGAAATTTTAAGAGCAAACATATTTGTATATGAAATGTTTATATTATTCAAATAGGAGCATAAATGTAAGAAACATTTAATAAATAATAGCCTCTAATCAAATCAAAATCTTACTCTTACCTATTAACTTTCTTTGTATACAGGAAAAATGCAAGGTATTTGTAAGATGTTCTCATATCAGATACTAGCTAACTCTGTGATGAAGATACAGAAGAGAAAGATATTTCTACTAATATTAAAGAACTTTTTGAAAAATTTTGACCTAATTTTTATTGCAACAATTTAAATTTTAGTAGAACATTTCTCTCTCAATACAGTTAGAAAATCTGGATTAAATGTTCAAAATAATACAAACACATATGTGTTTTAAATCATGGGGAATTAAATTAATGTTTAAGTGAATTAGTCAAGACTATTTTTTTAAATTTCTAAGCAGAAAAGTTGGACAATGAGAAAAGTCAAGTTGAAAATTGTAAAAAAGAGCAGAAGCTATTCTGTTGCTCATTACGGGTGGCAGTTTTTCTCAAAGTATATCACATTTGTCCCTATTTTGTACTGTTGATTGCTATTGCAGATGATATTTTAAGGACCAGTGAAGTAGCTCAATGGTAGTGTTTGCCTAACATCTGCAAGGCCCTGGGTCTAATCCACACTACTTCAAAAATAAATAAATAAACAAATAAATTTCATTGTAAATGCCTATGATAGAAAAATAGTCATTGTAACATACTGATCTGTGTCCTGTGGTTTTACTGAACTTGCTTACCAATTTAAGTACTTATCTCAAATATGTTCGTATCTTCAATATAGTCAGCCAAGAAAAACCCTCCAAAATAGAAAAATTTTTATTTCCTATTTTGATAGCATCATGTCTTTCCTTGGTTCTCCTTTCCTTGCTTCAGTTATGATTTCCAGCTCAATATTTTTTAGAAGTGGACACGTGGACATCCTTTCCTCCTTTGTGGGAAAGGCTTTCAGTATTTCACCATTGTATGTAATCTAGATACAGTATTTTATAAAACAGAGTGCTTTGATTAGTTAAGGAAATTTGCTTCTATTATTAATTTTATACATGTATTTACAAAGAGATGTTGAATTTTATGAAACGCTGTTGAAGTTACATAGTTTTTTCTATTACTATTGTAAATTGCATAGATCAATCTCAAAATGTTGAACTGCAATACACATCTAAAATAAAAATAAATGGGTCATTTTGTGTTCCTATTTTATATAATCTTGAATTTTAATTATCAATAATTTGATTAGAATATCTGCCTCTTTGTCCTGAGTCTTGTTTGTTAGTTTTTTATTCTGGCATTATTCTTTGGTATTCAGATTAAAGCCAGGATAGCCTCCAAAAATAAATTGGAAAGGTATTTTCCTCTTTAATTCCCCTGAAGGAGTAAATGTAAAGCCCTGTTCAAACTTTAATTCTATATTTTGATAAAATCATCATTAAATCCAGCTAAGCATGGAGATTTCTGTTTGGGGAAACTTCGAGCTATTTGTTTGTTTACAATAGAAAGTTGAATAAGATTATTCAACTTTCTCACACTTTTCAGGTCATTTTTGCTAAATTGTGTTCATGTAATTTGCCTGTTTCATCTAAATTTTCAATTTTGATTTGTATTTCCTAACATTTTCTTACCTTTTCAGTGACAGAAGGATCTATAATGATGTTCCATTTCTCATTTTTATTCCTAAAGTTGATATTTTTGTTTTTTTAAATCAAATTGATACATATATATGTTATATATATATAATATATATGTGTGTATATATATATATAATAATATATGTGTGTATATATATATATATATATATACACACACACACACACAAAGAAATTTATTAGGTCTTTTGAAAGAGACAGTTTTTTAGCTATTTATTTTCTCAATAGCTGTTGAAATAATTTAGTTTCTGCTCTTCTTCATTTTACTTTCCTTGGGTTTCATTTAGTGATTTTTTGATATAATTTTCTTTTTCTGATATTTGGGGATGAATGTTTAGTTTTTTGTTGTTGTTGTTAACCTTTGCTCATTTCTGATACCCATATTTAAAGTTATTTTCCTCCTAATTATGACTTTAGCTTTATCTTTTAAGTTTTAATATCTCATACATTAAGTATCATTTGGTTATAATATGTTCTAATTTCAGTTGGGATTTCTATTTTGATCCATGAGTTATTTAGAAGTGTACTACTTAATTTCAAAAATTTGAGTGAATTTTTTTTAGATATAATTTTATTGTTGACTTGGCTTCCATTTGGTCCTTGGAAATGTGTTAAAAGAACCATTAAGACATAATATAGGTTCATTTTGGTAAATGTCCCACATAGATGTGAGAATATTGTACAATTTTACCTACGGATTTGCTATATATTTGCCTTTTAGACCATGTTTCCTAATCATTTAGTTTAATTATTCTATAGTTTACAGAGATCTCATCTTGTTTTATGTACTATCTTACCTCAACAATTATGTACAATTTTTAGCATGGTTTTCCATATTTCTATTTTTACTTTTAATTTTGAGGACATTAAAATATCTACAAGTTAAGAATTGTTATATATTCAGGATGAATATTTTTACTATTGTACAATGTCACTTTTATCTCTAATAATGCATTGACTTAAAATCAATTGTGTCTGATATTTTTGTGTAAATGAGTTTTGATTGGTATCTGCATGCTATTACTGTAATCTGGAATTTTAAACATTTATAGTTATATAGTTGAAGACATTTCTCATACAAAGATTAAAAACAAGGTCTCAAAAAATATAGAGCATTACCCACTTTTTAAAAAAAAATTTTATGCCTTTGACGTTATGAATATCCTGCAGGTATAGGAAAGAAAAAACAAACTTGCGTAGTTATAGAGAGAAGTTGTAAATTCATTTCTGAGAATTGTGAATACACATTCCATTTTTTTATTTTATCAAAAAATATATTAAATATTTAGCAATTCAGAAATAGCTTCATTCTGTAGTTTAAATTTTTTATTTTAAAAAGATCATTTGTGCAAGTTTTGCAATGAGATTACTGATCATTTCTTCCTAATTTAGCTCTTTCTCTCTCAAACTTCTCCAAAACACATATATTAACCTAATTGAAATTATTCAATATATCTCTGTTACATGATAATTTCTAAACACCTTAATGTATAAGTCTTACATGATGGTAATTATTTTTTATTTTTTAATTTCTTAATCCCAAATATCAGTCTTTGAACAAAGCATGTGTGTCTAGGTCCCCTGAACAATCTAATTCTCATACAGCATATCCATGTCCATGTTCTTAGTGGATCCTGGTCCTTCAACACTTGAAGTAAGTGTATTTCTTTGGGTAAGCAACATTTACGTGCATCTGTCTTTCACACTCAATACATGTAAACTCCCAAACACATCAAATATCTTATACTTGTTTCTGTTATTAACATCTGTTATACTGCTATGAATTCTCATATTCTCCACTACAAATAATGTTGAGGGTGAAGATTATGTTCATTTTTGTGTATGTTTAATTCTAAACACCTTTGTAATAGCACATAGTTTTTAAGTGAAAGAAATTGTTTTTAAAATAAAAACTCATATCTGTTTTTCCTGTGCACCACCAGAAACTTTGCTTTGGACATTAATTGACAACCAATGCATACTTTGCAATAGGTTTCTTGAATTATCACCTTTTCTTAACTTTAAGAAAAGATACAATGTAAGAAACATGCAACAAATTCAGTAGTGCTGTAGGAAAGCTCTCCTAACTCCCAGGGATGTCTCCCAGCATACTATTGACATAACTTGGTTTTCATTGAATTCATGTATGAACTCAAAAGACAAAACTGAAAGTGTGCACACTGAGTTTAAGGAAAGCATCAACTCCAGAACTCCTCAGCTTTTATACCTGGCTGGTCATAGAGCCCACTCATGTGCCTATGACTAATGAGGATACTGTTGGAATTCTTTCATGCGCATAAGACCAGCCTTCTGTAGCTGCATCTTATCATTTTAAATCATTAATTACTTAATAACAGATGAGTGGTCTGGAAGGTAGTTCTCATTTTGGATTGTGTATGAGTAAATGATTAAAGAATGCTTGTGTTACCAACGTTCATCCTCAGGCAAACCTGAGGCTAGAAGACTCACAAAACCACTGCTAAATTCTTCTCTTCTGCTCTTGTACAGAAATTCTATTAGATAAGGGAATTTGAGCATTCTGGAGAAAGGAAAAAAAATATCTTCAAATCAAAAAGAAAAGAAAAGCTATTTCTCATATTGCTAATTCCAAGGGCTAGAACACTAAATGATGAGAGCATATGCTTTGTTCATACCACTATCTGAAATCAGCAAGACTTCATGATCAGATTTCAGCATTGATCCCCAATTTCTAATTTTTTAATTCAGCTCGTCGATAGATGCAATCAGGACACAGAAGTTTATCATCTTATTAATACAACATAAGAGGATTGCTGATGGTAAACAAGTAAATCCAAACAAATCAGAAGTGAGCATATTGCTACAATTATCTTTCTATCTTTTCAGAGAATTTTAACTACTGTTAATGTTGATAATTAAAATACATTCAAAAAGATCAGAGGTTCTTTTGTGAGTTAACAAGATGTTAAATACTCTGTTCCTTAGTTGACAAAGCAGATTTCTCATTTATTGATGATATCATTTTCTTTTTTATCCTGTGAATGTATTAACACTGAAATATTCTCTAACCTTAAACTTTGTGATTGTATTTGCTTTAAAATGAGTTACCTAGAACTATATCAAATATATTTAATGATTCAAATGTTTATTTATAATTTTGTGTTATTTAAAATTTAAGTGTCATCTACTTTTATGAAATAGTAAAGAAGTGTTTATCTTTTAAATATAACATTTAGTTTTAAATTGTGTAGCTTTCTGGAATTTTGAACATTTTATTTTCTCAAATACACCAAATATCACTAAATCATAAGATTCTACATGTAGTGGGGAAAGTGAAATATTTCAAAAGGAAAAACACTGACTCCAATTCCCAAAAGAAGTATGTGAGAATTCCATATTGGCACGTCACTAGAAAAAGCAAATAAGACAGTATTGTGTTGTATAGTTTGCCCACATGTAAAACATCCACTTGCTGTCTTCAGGACATTCCCACTAGGAAAGAGCAGCAATGACTTGCTGACAACCCATCATAGACTCTGGAAATAGCTTTGGTGATTTCCAATTGTTTATAGGTATCATTTACAGGAGCGCAGCTGTGGTTTTACTTTTGCTTCCCACCTGTCATACTGTAATTGCCTCAGAATTAACATTCTCTAAAAGGAAGCAAAGATTCTTAAGAGATGTATTTGGCCCCAAATTAGGCAGAAATATACATAAACCCACTCATTTTTCCATTAAGAAGAAAGCCATAGAGGAATGCTCCTCTGCTCTTGGCAGATGGTAATAGAAACTTTCAACCTGCCTCGCCATAATCCCAGGGAAAAATAAGCATCTACTTGTTAGATTTATAGTATTTAAATTATGATACGTTTTAAGTCAAGGCCAGAATTATCATCAAGGAAAAATGGATTAACTGTGTTATCCATTATGCAAGCACACACTGAAGGTTAAATGTTGCATTTAGAATTCAAAATAAAATAAGAAGCTGCAAAATGTAGGTTTCATCTCCCAAAATTATCCAATAAACTCATTAAGCCTTTTGAGAAAGGGTAAATGTATAGATTAAAAAAATCAGAATGGCAACAATTATAGCTTTTTGCATATAGTTAATTGGAACGAAACTCTTAAATCATGCATCATAAAGTAGCATGATTTAAGAATTCCATTCCTATTAAATGTGCCTTTTAGGTTTTCATGTTAAGTGTGAACATTAAAGCTCAGCTAAATGTTATGATTTAGCGTGAGAATTAAAAATAGATAAAAATAAAAGAAATGGACCAAGTTCATGAGAGAATGCTCTCCTTGCTACTGCTCTATTTCCTAAGGCAAGTCATTAAAAAATACTCATCTTCCACAAAACAAAAGTTTGTACATGATTTTAGCTGAAATCTGTCAGAGAATTTTCAGGGTAAAAGGTTACCTACTTAACTTTACAAACACTACTTATGTTTCCAGTGTTGTGGTATCTACATTCTATAACCTAAAACTAAAATGAGAATCACCATTATTAAATTTCCAGATACAGCCTGTCTTTCTTTTGACTTTTCTTTTCTTTACTCTGTAGATCTGGCAACTATTTCTCTTTTTTTAAATTTTTTTTAGTTGTTGATTGACGTTTATTTATTCATTTATTTATGTGCAGGGCTGAGGATTGAACCCAGTGCCTCCCACATGTGAGGCAAGCGCTCTACCACTGAGCCACAATCCCAGCCCAACTATTTCTCTTTTGACCAATAGAGTCTCCCAAAGTTCGCTGAGTGTCTTTGGTTACCCATAATACATCCTCTCAGAGGTTTTATATGATAAATTCAAATTTCACATTTATGAGAGTGATTTGTGAATTTTATCATGATATATTAACAGGAATCCTGTGTCAGTCAAACTCGTCAGTTCTGACAGGGAGGCCACTTTATCTAACTTTTTCATTTTTCATCAATGCCACTGCAATTCTCAGGTTTGAATATTTCAGGAGGTACTAATTTTTAAATATGGGTTAATTAAATAAATCAAATATTCTTGAATAGCTGCTAATGATGGTTCATCAGTGAATTGGATATCACATGGAAAGAGGTAATGAGCTTGAAATAAGTCAACACAAACTCTCCTAAATGGAAAATCAAGGTGAAAAGAGAATATGGAAACAAATAAAAATAGAAGAAAATATCCAAAGTCCCTGGGACAATTAAATAAGGTATAATTCATGTGTAATTGAAATATCATAAGAAATAGAGGAAGGAACATGTCAACTATTTCAATTAATAATGTTAGTGAATTTCTCAAAATTAATGACAACTACCAAAACAAAAAAACAACCCCCTCAAAAATAACTCCACATATCCAGGAGTTCAAAAAATGCCAAGCAGATTAAATACCAAAACAATCTACTCTTAGGCACAGTATATTCAAATTGCAAAAAAGCAGACACAGAAAAAGATTTGAATGAAGGCAGAGAAAACGGATACCTTAACTATAGAAGAGTAAAAATTACATCAAAATTACATCAGAAAGCCAAGCATGGTGGTGCTCACGTATAATCCCAGCAGTCTGGGAGGCTGAGACGGGAGGATCACAAGTTCAAAGTCAGTATGGATAACTTAGCAAGAGACTGCTTCAAAATAAAATAAGGAGGGCTGGGGTGTAGCTAATTAGTATGGCACCATTGGGTTTAATCCTTAGTATTGAATAAAAATATACACACACACACACACACACACACACCTTTAAAAACAGAAGTAGATTAAAAAGAATAGAGTGAAATTTTTTTTTAAAAAATCAACCTAGATTTATATCCATTGGTTCATCATAACAGTTGAGGGGATTTGTCACTGGAAGACTTTTGTTTCTAGAATGTTAAAAGAATTTCTTCAGAGAGAAAGAAATTAATATGTCAGAAACTTAGAACTGAATTAAGGAAGAATGTTAAGAATAAATGAAGGAAAATATTTTTTCCTACTTTTAATTTATCTAACAGACAAATTTTATTAAAAATATTGATAACAATAATATGTGCAGAGGTTATAACTTTGTATAAAAATAATATAATAATATAAGATGGAGGGTGGGAATATAAGAAGTCAGCAACTACCCAGGAAGTTCAATACAGTAATTTGAAAGAGAACTTGGATTAGTTGTAAATATATTACAAACTCTAGAGAAACCACTAATGCATTATAAAAAGTGTACAATCGATACAAGAATAGAAAAATAAAATTATATAAAAAGCTTAAATGAAAACCAGGGTGTGCGAAAAAGTGATAGGTAATAAAAGAAGGAAAGGGAAGAACACATGAACAGAGAAAAGAGAAACAAGGGCAGTAAATAGAAAACAGTGACTGCAAAAGATATTACTCCAACCATGCCACTAATCACTTTGAGTGGTATAAATTAACCAGTTAAAAGACCAACACTGTGGACAGATATGAGATGAAACTTTATGTTGTCTACAAAATCCCACTTTATATTCAAAGACACAGAGAGATTGAAAATAAAGAAATGTGGAAAGATACACAATGTCAATATTAATCAACAGAAAGTTGGAATAGTTATATTAATTTCAGACATATACAATTTCAGAAAAAGGAAACTTAAGGGATAAAATCTTTCACAAGAAGAAAGAGACCCATTCTTCAAAATGATATAATAAATACCAAAATTTATGACAAAATAGTATCAAAATACATAAGGCAAAATTGATAGGACTTCAAGAAGAAAGAGACAAACCTACTGTTATAGATAGACACATGGACATTCCTCTATAAGGAATTGACAAATTTAGCAAGCAGAAAATCAATAGGATGCAGCTAAACAAAGCAAACTATCAACTGGATCTATTGATACTTATAGAATACTTCACTACACAATAACATAATTCACATTTTTCTTAAGTTCACATAATGCATTCATCAAGATCAAACACATTTCGGGTTGTAAAAACACATTTCAAGAAATTTTTAAAAATCATAATATGTCCTTTAATTTAATAAGGAATTAAACCACAAATCAATGACAGAAAGATATCTGGAAACTACCAAATATACTTGAAAATGAAATAAAATACATATAAATAACACACAATATGAGTTGAAGAAAACATCTTAAGGGAAATAAAATAATTTTGAGGGCGGATACAGGGGATTGAACTCAAGTGCACTCAAACACTGAGCCACATCCTTAGCCTTATTTTATATTTTATTTAGAGACAGGATCTCATTGAGTTGTTTAGTGTCTCACTGTTGCTGAGGCTGGCTTTGACCTCAAGATCCTCCTGTCTCAGCCTCTGGAGCTGCTGGGATTACAGGCATGTGCAACCATACCCAGCAAATATTTTAACTAAGTAAAAATGAAAACAATTTATTAAAATTTGCAAAATGCAGCAAAAAGAGTCTTCCATTGGAAATTTATAGCATTTAACAGTTACATTAGAAAAGATTAGTGTGAAATAATTATATGTTTCCACTTTAGAAGACTATAAAAAATTAGTACTTAAATCTAAAGTAAGAGAAAGGAAATATATAAATTAGACTAAATATCAATGAAATTTAAAACAGTAAATCAATACAGAAAATCAATATCATTAAATGCATATAATAGTAAAAATAAAGATCTAAAATCAATAATCTAAGCTTCCACCTGAGGAAATAAATAAAAGAAGAATAAATCGAGTCCAAAGAGAGCAGAATAAATAGTATAAATTAAGACAGACAATAGTAAAATTGAAAAAGGTACAGAAAAATCAATAGATTTAAATTCTGTTTCTTTGGAAGATCAATAAAATTAAAAAATTTCAAAAAAGGGAAGATAGAAATTATTAATGATGAAAATGAAAGAGAGGCCATCACTTTATATGATCTGGGAATCAACTTCCTTGGTATTTACCCAAATTAGTTGAAAATTTTACAACTGGTAAAATTTGGATCTTAAATGTCCCTGAAAGGCCATGTATTCAAGGCTTGGCTCTCAAGGTGGCACTATTGAGAGGGGTTTAGCTTTTAGGAGGCAGGGCTTAGTGGGAGGGCTTTAGTCATTGAGGCATGTTCTTGAAAGGAATTCTGGGACCACTGTCTTTTCCTCACTCTTTTTTTCTTCCTAGCTACAAGAGATTTTGCTCTGCCAAGCACTCCCTGACAAAATGTACTACCTCATGATGGGCCTAAAAACAATGGAGCCAATCAATTATATACTCAAATCTTTAAAACCATGAGACAAAAGAAACTTTTCTCTTTATAAGTTGATTACCTCAGTTTTTTTTTTACAGTAATAGAATGCTGACCAATACAATGCCTTATACATGGTAATTTATAGTAACTTTATTCATTATTGCCAAATCTTGGAAACAAGCAAAATGTCCTTCAGTAAGTTAATGGATAAATAAATTGAATTTTCACTCATATCATTATTATTGTTCAGTAATAAAAATAAAAGCACTGTTCAGTCTCTAAAAGACATGGAGGACTGTTTCCATCTCTTGGCTGTTATGAACAGTATAGCTATGGGCATGGGTATGCAAACGCCTGTTCAATATTCCGTTTTAAATTTATTTGGATGTATACTCAGAGTGTGATGGCTGGATCACTAATTCAACTTAATTTTTTGAGAAAAAAATCATTTTTCCATGAAAGTTGTTTTGATATTTCTAACAATACTGCACAAGTCTTCCAATTTCTTCTCATATTTGCATCATTTATTTTCTTCTATTGTTTTTGTTGTAATAGTTGACATTTCAATGAATGTGAAGTAATATTTCATTGTAGTTTGGGTTTAATTTGTATTTATTAAATGGCCCTTCATGGATCAATGGATAAACAAAATATGGAATATACATAAATTGAAGAATTATTCAGCCTTACATAGGAAGGAAATCTAATCGTATCCTACAACAAGGATGAACCTTAAAGATATTATGTAAAATAAGTTAGCCACAAAAGGCAAATACTACATGACTCCTGATCTATCTAAAATAATAAATTTAATAAGACCAGAAAGTGTAATGGTGATTTCCAGGGATTGGATGAAGGTAGAAATGGAGAGCATTGGTTTAGTGGGTACAGGGTTTTAATTTTGTAAGATGAAGAAGTTCTGGAGACTCATTACTCACAATGTGAAAATATGTAATGTAACTAAGCTGCTCATTTAAAATAGTTAATATGGTAAAAATAAAAGCTTATCAAACTATATTTTAACTCTATGTAGCCTATTATATGTCAATTACACCTTAATAAGCTATTAAATACATATTGTTTATTAAAGGTAGCCAGTTGGAAAGGATTATATACTATATTATTTCAACTATATAGCATTCTGGACAAAATAAAACTACAGGAAAAATTAAAATATCAGTGATTTCCAAGAGACCAAATAAAGGGAGGATGAGAAAAAGTATATATATTATAGGGATATTTAGGGCAGTCAGCCAGTATTTGATATTGTAATAGGGTTCACATGACATTATACATTTGTAAACCCCACAAGACTTTAGAACACAAATGTAAATTGTGAATTTTGTTTTATAACAGTTTTTTAAATACCACAAATATTCTTTTATCATTTTTAACAAATGTAACACATTAATGTAATCTCAATAAGGGGGAAAATGTGTCAGGAGGTAGAGGGAGTATATGGGAGATATTGTATATTGGACTCATTTTTTTTTAAACATGAAAGTGCTCTAAAAAGCTCTATTAATTGAAAAGAAATACTTTCAAGATGAATAGACAATCCAATAAATCCTCAGGACTTCAACTGTTGCTCCGTTAGTTTAGACAGTAATAGTCTCTCATCTTGTTTGCCCTGCTTGTCTATGGACTCTTCTACCTAAGCTTGAAGGTCAATGATTCACCTAAAATATCTCTCTCCTCTTTGAAGAATCCTTTTAGAGATTTTGAATCAGAGTAGGGTGGCCCAAACTCAACACAGTCGCCTACATGACCACACAAGATGTCAGACCCCACAATTCCATACTCCTTTAACATTTTAGCACCATCTGTACGCTCTGCCCTCTCCATTAAGCTCTAGGTTTACTGGCCTTGTCTTTCTTGAACACATCATCTATCTAACTTAAAATAATTTTTTTCAGTGAATCCCTCTTAGTGCCTTCAGCTATGCTTAATTGTCACTTTCTTAATAAGTAAAGATTCCCTTGGTTTCCTAGCCTATAATAATGGCCATTCCTTTTCAGCACTTTCAATCTCCAATCTCTTTTCATGCTATACTTTTCTCCATAGCAATTATTACCAGATATAACTTCTATTTAATTCTCCAAATGTCTACACTCCAAAGAGAAGGTGACAAGGAAAGAAGAAGTCTTTGAGAAGACCAGACTTGCTAAAAGTATCACATGAAGTAGGGACAAAACCAAAACTCATATGTATTCCTCTAGTCCAAATCCTGTGAAATACAACTAATCCAAGGCTCATATATTACCATTTATAGATTTTGATCTTTATATTTATAGTTTCTACCTAATTCTCTTTTTATACAACTTCTCAGAACATATTTATTTGATTACTTTCATGTTATCCTATGGGGGAACTCACTCAGAGAAATATATTTACTGAATTTGGTTGATATTATCTTTAAGTACAAGACTAGAATTTGTAAATCCTGATTTTCAAAGTTGGATAACAAACAAAAACAGTCTTTTGCTTTATCATGATTGGCTCTCACAATATTCTTGCATTTATTCATCAGGGGTATACTTAATGGGTCTGTCTGAAAAGCAAATTTCAACAATAGATTAATCCCCATGGCATTTCAAATCTTTGGGTGAGCTGCTTCAGGTTAGAAATTAAAACTTTCCATTTTCTATCTACCAAATGGAATTCAGTGCTTCAGGCATTGAAGCTTGTCTAAGTCTTGCAAAGAGGATCTGTTTTGTAAATGTCTTTCCTAGTAAAGTATGAAAGGGTGAGTTTCAATGTTAAAATAAAAGAAAGAAAGGCATATGGTGAATAAGAAAACCATAAATTTAAGATCGTGACAGATTACATCATTCTTCGCAAAGACAGTTACTTGAGTTGAAAGATCAAAGAAAGTTATAATTTTTTAGGATATACTATGTTGTTCATTTCTTGTTTAGAATTAAGACATTTCTGTACAATTTAAGAATATTGGTCTGTGTGTACCATTAGACTGCAATGTAAAGAGTTTTGGTTTTGCAATGTTTAATTTCTTTTCTTGGATGGTCAAATTATCTTGTTTGCCTTGCAGCCAACTGTAATGATTTCAATGGACTGTGGTAATGAGGGCAGAGCTGATTAATTTCAGCTTTCCTTTGACTTAAATCAATTAGCAAGCTATACAGCTATATATATATATTATATTATCTATCTACCTACCATCTATCTACCTTCTCACAGAGACACATGCACACTGGAGATATATATATTTTCACACATACACATGTGCTTATCTAATATATATTAAATATACACCTATTTGTGTGTATGCGTCCATAATGTGAATATTATATGTGTGTATATGTATGTTGCTAGATATCAAGAATATTCTTATCTTTCCTTCTGCAAAAGAAGAAAAAAAATCAGTGAAGCAGCCAACATGTCAATTGCCAGCTGGCCAGAAGATCGGGTCACTTGCATGTCCTCTCTCAGCATAAGAGTGTATTTGCATACTTGGCTGCATTCTTGTTTGAATGACAGCTGTGCTGGTGATTATGATCTCCCTGGGTTGCAAAGGAATGGTTTTGAACAACTTTAGTTTAACCCACTGAAACAGAGTTAAACAAGAATATAAAATGCTTTCAAGGAAATATAGTTCAGATGTATAAAGCTTAATTAGATCTTATTTTACCCAAATACATGAAACACTTCCCCTTTTGCCTAGTCCTCAATTACTACTGTTGTTTGTTTTCCTTGTTTTATAGATAGAGTTATTATATCTGACAGCACCTACTGTTCTGTGATGGCTATCTCTTGAAGAGTCACTTGGAAGGTCAGTCTTCTCCAGATGTTTATTTTGAATTTTGCAAAAGAATAAGGAAATTTTTACAAAGAAATTTGTGTTCAGCATTTGCTTTTGTGCCTCTAATGGCAATTGTACCTTGGTTAAATATATGGATCTGGAATTCCAAACTTCTGTATTTTGACTATCACTGTGTGCTTTGCCATTTTCTTTGTGCTGGGGGAGCAAACAAGACATTAAAAAAAAAAAACATGACTTTTTATAAGAAAGTCTACCGTTTAGATATTGAATGAAAGATACCTAGAAGTGTGCATGTGTTAGTTGCTCATAGGTCCTTGCAAACATTTCCTTTTTCAAATTCATAAAGAATAAAGGTTTATTTAACTCATTGTTCTGGACAGTGTGAAGTTCAGTGTCAATGTGTTGGCATCTGGTGAGAGGCTTCTTGCTGCTGTAAGAATGTTTTATACTTCACCATGTGAGACAGAGAAATGTCTTTTAAAACATTCAATGCACTTTAAGATTGTTATGGCTTAGATTTAAAGTGTCACCTAAAAGCTCACACGTGTGAAAATGCAAGAAATTTCAGATGATTGGGTTATGAGAGTCTTAACCTAATCACCGAATCGATCCCCTGATAGAGATTAACTGGGAGGTATCTGTAGACAGGTAGGGTGTGGCTAGAGGAGGTGGGTCATTGGAGGTGAGACTTTGGGGTTTGTATTCTGTCATGGTGAGGAGAGCTTTCTCTCTGCTTCCGCATCATCTTGTCCTGAGCTACTTTCTTCCACCACACTCTTCTGCCATGATATTCTGCCTCATCTGGGACCCTGAGGAATAGAATCATCCACCAATGGACTGAGACTTCCGAAACTCTGAGTGACAAACTTTTCCTTCTGTAAAATTGTTCTTGTCAGGTCTTTTGGTCACAACAGCAAAAAAGCTGACTAAAATAGATAGTTGTTTATACACCTGTCTTTCAATTTCATGAGTACCTTAGAGATAGGGGTTACATCTCACACATAATTTTAGTTCCCAATCAGTACTATACAGTTGAATTAAGTGTATTTAGTAACAGCATTTTTGAATGACAAAATATTTTAATTTTAGAAGCTGAGGTTTAATTGCTTTCAAGCTATGTGTGTATATTTTATGTAATATTTATATACTCATATCTAATCATTTATGTCTCTTTTAAGTATATTTTAATCATTTAAGTTAAAGTGTCAACCAAAGAACTAAAGGGTCATCCTTCATTGTTTCTTTTATTCAAATATCCAATTTACTGTTAGATTTTAGAAAGCCAGCAAAATATAGATCAAATCTATTCAATTCTTTTCTCCTCCACTGTTGCTATCAAATCAATACCATTATTATCTATTTCTGCACCTCTGCAATCTTCTACTAATAGATCACCAGATTTTTCCTTTTTCTCATTCACTCTCTGCACATAAGAAACAGCAGGATTTTTTTTAAAATGTTAATCAAATAATGCCATTGCTTAGACTAGAACTTTGAATGGTTCCTGGACTCTTACAAAATTTGAACACCTTATCCTAACTGACAAAGCTCCCATCACATAATCCTGCTACATTCCTAATATCATCTATATTATTCTCACTCTTAACTTTAAGCCTCTGACTCATAATTTTCTCTTTACAGAAAATTCAGTCCAGCTGTAGGTTTTGGGCTCAGCTATTTGCTCTAGGTGGCATACATTTCTTTCTAACTCTGTTATACCTGGCCTGTTAATGTGCCACATCTCTGTCATTTGTGCCTCAAATTAAATGTTACTTTTGTACCTGCAAAAAGTTTATATTCAATAAATAGAAGACATGCTTAAGGGTAATTTTATCATGAGTTTAATCATTGCACTTTGAAGAATTCTGGAAGGAAGACTGTTAGGATGCTAGTTTATGAAGGAGTCCGAGGATATCAAAGCACGCATTTGATTCCTCTGCTCATTTTGTAATGTTTTTTCAGGTTATGATGTCTTCAGCTAATTCAAGCATCACATCCAGGGATAAATGGATGTTTAAATCAATGATCTTTCAGGAATGACCATAAGTGTTGAGGGAATCAGGTTGCAACTAGGGATGCTTGCCCTTCTTCCTCAGAGAGTATCTGACATACCATTTTAGATTTGCTATTTCTAGCTAATCTCACTCATCTTTCAAAATAAAATAGAGAACTAGAAATTAAAACTACACTGAGATTCCATCTCACTGCAGTCATAATGGCAACCATCCCACCCATCTTTATCTTTGCATGATCTGGTGTGTTTTCAGGAAATTATTTTGTTTCGTTTATTGACAATCTTTCTTTATTAAAACATAAGCTTCAGATTTCCTATTTCATGTAAAGTCATATTTTGTGGATCTAGGATAATTCCTGACACATATAGTTTCTCAATAAATAAATATCAAGTAGATAGGAATGATCAAAGTAATAAAACAATAATAATTATGGGTGAAAAGACTTGAAATATTACACAATCTACTTAATTTTCAGACCACTAACAACTACAAAGATATTTTAAGATTGGAAAAACATTTAACATTTAAAAAATTGTGATAATAAAACAAATAAACAATAAACAATAAAAAGTGCATGATATTGGGAGGCTGAAATAGGAGAATTGTCAGTTCAAAGCCAGCCTCAGCAACAGCGAGGTGCTAAGCAACTCAGTGAGATCCTGTCTCTAAATAAAAGCACAAAATAGGGCTGAGGATGTGGCTGAGTGGTTGAGTATCCCTGAGTTCAATTCCTGGTACAGAAAAAAAAAAAAAAAGAACAAGGTAGTTCAATCCATAGTTGATCAAAAAATGCCTTATAAATAGTGTTACATGATGAGCAATCCGATTTTTTTTTAAGCTCAGGAAGTTTGAGCTCTATAATATCAATTTTAAAATTCCTTTCAATAATTTCCATAAAATATAAATGACTTTTCAAACCTTTCTTTGATTTTCAGTGAAAGTTTGTTTCTAATAGAAATTGCATGTTTCATTTCCTCTTAAAGAGGGTTATGATGCAAAAAGCAAATAGCAAGTAATTGTGTGTCCGTGGGTCAACATGAAAGTAGTACGTGATCCTGCAGTATTGCTTTGTGGCATGTATCTCCCTTTAAAAAAAAATAGCCATAGTTACTACCATCAGACAATGTTGACACATTGGACTTTATGGCATATGCTAAAATATTTTTTATTGAAATACTGATAGAAAAGTTAAGTGTTGATTCGCTAGATGCTTACTATGTGTTTGTATGCATATTTCTAGTAGTTACTTCTTCATAAGTAATTCTGCAGCATATTGACATAATAATATTTCTGTAGCCTAACTACAAAGTCATTGTGTACATAGAAAATATTAACACTTTCCAACAAATCATCTAGTTTGCATTAAAGGTAAGAACAAAGCCTAAACTTGTGTGTATTGAAAATTATCACTGATATTAAAAATAGGTTCAATAGCAGTTCAATTACTACCAGCCATACTGAGCCATGGCATAATGAATAGATTGTATTTTCAAGTCAGCTGATGCACCTGGCCTAGTGAGCAGCCATGCCACCCTTGCTACAGTCAGAAAATAAAGATTTGCTACAAATATCTCCCGAAAGTCTATTCCGTTTTTTAGGATGTTATTTAATTTGGTTTAAAAACCAGAATTTAGGTTCCATCAAACTTCTCATCCTTAGAGGATTTCCTCCATGATAAGGTATACAGCATCAGGAAAAAGACACTAAATAGCCATGTAGAAGATATAATGTATCAACACTGTTTTTACTCAAATTAGGTTTGAATGTTGTGGGTTTTTTTGTTTTTTGGTTTTTTTTAATTTTTTTTTTTTTAGTTGTTGATGGACACAATGTCTTTATTTTATTGCTTGTATGTGGTGCTGAGGATCGAACCCAGGGCCTCACGCATGCGAGGCAAGCGCTCTACCGCTGAGCTACAATCCCAGCCCTTGAATGTTGTTTTAAAGAATGACAAGGAATAAAGATTTTTTTCCTCATTAAAATGCAAGTAATTCATGGTAGGAAATAATTGAAGGAAGAAAAAAATGATAAAGTATTTACTTCATAGGGATAAGAAAAGCAAATTATTATTGAAAGATAAAATGATTTTTTGGTTTAATAATAACAGGATAATACCATTGTAAGACAGCCAGGATCACAGAGTTTTACCTTGCAATATGGCTTTTTATAATGAACCCTTCTGGAGTCCTCATTATGACACCAATGCTCAGATGGGAATTTTTATTCTTTATCGATTGAGAAAGGATGCTGAAAATATGACAATATGTGGAGTTCATGGGGATCCCTTTATAATGATGTGGGTGATACAGAAGCCACTGGTGTTTAAATTTTCTTAGGCAGCTGAAGTATTGAGCTTTGAGTTAAGGACAAGGAAGCCCTGCGCTTTGTGATGATGGAGCATATTACAAGGATTTGTTCTTCAGGCATTGATCAAGCGACACAGGCATATTGATTAACATGGTCAATTTTCTCCCTAACATTCTTTGAAGAATAGTGGCTATTTGGGCTCCACAGAGTGTATCTAAAGCCCGGAAGAAATGGGCTTTGGTTAGGAGTGGAGCCAAATAGATTCCGTGATCCACAGTTACTAGTCACAAAGATGGTCCTGTGGAGCTGGGGCCAGAGAGCAAGTGAGCCCAAAGGTGTGTGATGTCAGTTGGAGGCCAGTGGTTTCCACCTTGTTAAGACTGTGCTCATTTTCTGGTCTGTCTACTTATTGGCCCTGAAAATTTCTGAGTTCAAAGTCTCCTTTTGGAGAGATGTTTAATAATAGTATTCTCTTCATAGCATTTTGGGATGATTTAAGAGTTTATATAGAACACTTAAAACGGGGGCATAGTGTAAGCTGTCAATCAAAAAAGCATATTTCAATTTTACATTTTTTCATTTTTAAAAATAAGATCATTGTAAAATAGATAACCACCATGGAGCTTCAATTATATTAAACAAATTTTTCAGAAGAATTAGCGGAATACTATACCCAAACCATCACTGTTCTTGCTGTCAGATGACTTCTATCTTAATGAATCCTAGTTCTAAACTTGAGCATGATTTTAGCTTATAATTTGGTCTTTTCTGATTTTAGTCTCCTCCTCTGTGAAATTACAATTATATGTCTCTATTTCCTAAAGAATCATTAGGGTAAAAGAGCCTTGTAAACCGTAAATTGTATTTATTAAATATAAATGAGTAAATGCAATATCATTATTATCAATTATTATGAAGTAGAAAAATGTAAGTGTCCTACATATCTCCCTCTGAAGAGTGAGCAAGCAAGCTGCTAGATTAATAAAGATTAATTGCCTAAGATGTGTTACTGAATAAAGATTATAAAGCATGCTACAAAAAATCACCTTTATCTTATATATGTATTATAGAATAGTCTATATATTTCATCTATATGCTGCTTTATAATTTTATTTTGATTTAAATTTCACTGATTTTCTGATCATCTCTTCAGACTTTAAGGTTTCTCCCTTCCTTCCTTCCTTCCTTCCTTCCTTCCTTCCTTCCTTCCTTCCTTCCTTCCTTCCTTCCTTCCTTCCTTTCTTTCTTTCTTTCTTTCTTTCTTTCTTCCTTCCTTCCTTCCTTCCTTCCTTCCGTCCTTCCTTCCTTCCTTTCTTCCTTTTTCTTTCCAGGGATTGAACTCAGGGGCACTGGACCACTGAGCCACATCCCTAGCCCTATTTTTTGCATTTTATTTAGACACAGGGTCTTACTGAGTTGCTTAGCCCCTTGCATTTGCTGAGGCTGGCTTTGAACTCTCAATCCTCCTGCCTCAACCTCCTGAGCCACTGGGATTACAGGCATGTGGCACCCTGTATGGCTAGAATTTAAAGTTTCTATTGTCAATGTAAGATGCCAAAAAAATCAACTATTTAAAGGGAAAGAAAGCTGGACAAATAATGCTCTTTTGTATTTATGATCCAGTTGTCAGCTTGCAAAGTTCGGGTAGATAATGTCTTACACTATTTGTGAAATGTTAGTGGTGGTGCTTAGAATAAAAAAGTTTGCTTAATTAAGCTTTTACTTAATTCTTCCACTGGATTCTATAAGAAACAGAAATAGAGGAAGGAGAAAATAAATAATTCTAGGGTAAACAAAAGTTTCTAAGGAGGGCCTCTGAATTGGCATCTGCCCTTTTCAAAGAAAATGCCAGAATTCCCAGGCAAAAGAGAATGTTAATATATTTATTTGAAAGAAATTATTTGGAATTTTCTAAAGCAACTTCAATGTAGCTGTTAACACCAGATATTAATTCTGATAAGAGGGAAAAAGAGCAAGAATTTCTAAAATATCATTCAATCAATTTAATTACAGGCCTGATAGCTTACATATCAGTTTCATATTATTGTGAAAATGCAAGAAACATTTTCATATGGATGAATTACAAAAATGAATGAAGAGAAAAACTTATGAGAAGTAAGGGTAGAATCAACAATAAATTTTTCTTAAAAAAATAAACTTGGCTTGTCTGATCTTCTGTGACCCACCTGGTCATTCCCACAGTTTTTTAACCTGCTGCGATGTAAAAGTACTTAATGGAATCAAAATTTTTCCTATTCCATTTTAAATAGTTTTATTTTGCTTTCTACATTCATTCTACTTCAAAATAAAGCCAGCTTTTATCTAGTCGTGCATAGGCCTCTGCACTGATGCCTCTTGCCATGCACTCCTTACTTGTCCTGCTGGCTACTGAAAATCTGCACTGCTACAAAAATCTGTACTGCTGAACTTGTGGAGTTGCTCCTCTCTCATCTGCCTTTTAACTCCTTCAATACTGTTATTGAAGTTATTTTAAAATCTGATTCTGAGAAGTCTGATACTTTGGTCTCCCAGAAGTAATGTTGCTGAATACAATTCAGAATGCCTACGTAAATTTGAATTTTAGATTAACATACAGTGTAATTTTAGATCAATGATAATTTTTTTAGGATAAGCTTGTCCCCAAAATTGCATGGAATATTCAATGTTTCTCTGATATTCATGTTTAAGAGTTCCTTCTATTTTTGGTATATATGACACAGTAACACATGAGTTTATATTTATATCCATTGACCCTTTAGGCTTGTATTGTGTTGAGTTCTTCCTTTGGTATAAGGTGCTTTTAAAAAATGTTCTTCTTTTAAATTGTTTGCTACAAATTATATTAGTAAAATTGATTGTAGAAATACTAAGTTTATATTTGAAATTGTTTTCACTCAAAATTTATTTACTGCTCTTGGGCACTTTGAGACACTAGCAATTAAGGGTCAATTTAGTCAAATGTCAAGATTGTGTATATTTAAAATTGAACCTCAGTTCTTGTGAATTCTGTCTACTTACTGATTATATTTGTCTTAAATCAAGATGATTTTACTATGATTTCCAGTTCTTAACAGTAAAATTGATAAACTTATAGTATAATATAAACATATATAATTCTTTTTATAACAAACATTTATAACATATAAACAACATAATATAAATGTATATGTATGTGTGTGTATATATGTGTGTGTGTGTATAAAAGGTATATATGTAAACACATTTTAGCTTCGCTACTGCTTCATCCTGGGTCAGAAAATATTTGGAAGATGTCCTAACTTATGTCCTGGGCTTTCATCCTCCTATAGATCTTGACCTGGCTATTCTTCACAATCTTATTTCTTTTATGTTTTGAATTATGCTTCTGTCTATATATTTCAATTATCCCTAGCAGGAAATTTTATTTAAATCACACTCTGCTTCTACTGAAACAAGTCTGATAATTATTAATGAATATTTTTGAATGATAAGAGGTAAATTTTTCAGTAATGTAAAATGGCATGAAATAAATGTGGTGTCTCTTACTTGGCTACCCTGTATCTGACTTAATGTTTTGTCTTAATCATGAAGGACAATGGTGAACTTCAAACAAATCCTAGCGAAATACTGATTTGAAACTTCAGAGGCACATTTTACAAATAGTTTCAAAAGATTTTGTTTTTAAACTCTCTTCAAAATTCCTGAACGATCACACTGGGAATTTAAAGTGTCTCCAGACAGACAATAAATTTTTCAGTCTTTCAGTTGGTTTGTTAACCCATTTTGTCCCATCATCCCAGGTGTGAAATATCCAAAAAAATTAAATTGAACAACAAATATACCACTTATGGTAGCTTTGATATAATGTTTTTAAAGATCAATTCTTTTGAGAAAGATAAGCAAATGACTACCCTCCTGCCTCAGACTCTTGAGTCACTGGGATTACAGGAATGTGCCACAGGACCAGGCTATATTGGAAAAAATTATATATGTTTACATACATTTTAAATATAAACCTAAATTTTAGAAAAAGTTCTAATCTAAAAATAATTAATTTATTTATACAAAACAAAGCAGTATGTTCATATATCAAAATACAGTTTGAAATGAAATGTCTCAATAATCTCACAAAAACATTGTCAAATATTTTCACTAAAATTTAAAATATTGCACCTCTAACCAATAATTAAATGTGCACTGCATAAAACTTAGATAATGTTCTCCAAGGAGGACAAAGTGTTAATATGTGAATTTTTCCAATAAAAAAGTGAACAGATTATATTATCATTTCAAAGCAGTAGAATATTTGCATGCAAGAGGAAAATTACAGATTTGTATGCAAAATGTATATTGTACCTTCTAGCTAATGACAAGGATGGTAACCTCAAAGACGCAGAAAATTCCAGAAATAAACACAATAAAAATAATAACAACCTAAATACCTATCATACCTTAAGGCACTGGGATAAAAAATAATAACATTTGTCTGTCTGGCAGGAAGTATGTTTCTGGTAATAAGTTTTAGATGCTGAAAGCAAGATGATTATTTATAAAAAAAAAAAGATTTATTTTTCAAGCTCTATTGGTAGAAATGACTAAACTTTTAGTTGAGAAGATACAAGAAATTATGTCTCCTAAGTTAAATAATCTTCAAACAAGCTCAAGTAAATAAAATGAATCTAGCTGAAACCAAATGTTGCAAATCTTGTTAGCCTTCCCTCCACAGAAAATCTCCATTTCCCTTATTTTAAAAGTGATGTTCTTATAAACAGAATTCTCGGATTCTTAAAGTGATTTCTGCCTCTTACTACTTACATGTTTTTGGACAAATTAACATCTTAGGACCACAATTATCCCATCTGCTAAATGGAGAGGTTTTGAGAATTAGAGAGCGCATTAAATATAAAGGCTCTGAAAGAATGTCTGGCACATAGGAAGTAGCATATAATGAGACTTTCATTGCTTAGAATATTGTTTCTATTATTCAATAAATATCTATAAAACTCTACATGTTATAGTAGTATAAGACTTAATCTTTTTCTAGGCTTTCATTATAAATAGAGTCCTGAGGGTGTCCAGGGTTATTTAAACTTGTTATTTGAATAGCTTTTCCTGACAGGCAATTGGATATTCTTATTAGGCTAGATTCGAAAAAAGCCAGTTGGCTGATCTCATTTTCCTTCAGCATGCTGACTGCATTCTCAGAACAGAGCGAGACAAGCTGTCACCCCTGCTAGCCCAGTGGTTCCCTCATGCTTGCCTTTTTTTTTTTCCCCAGTACTGGGGATTGATGGCCACCTTTGATATTTGCTTCTTTATGCAAATCAGAATGGCTTCTTGAAGAATATTACTATATTAGATTTGTTGCCAAGCCAAAATACTTGACAAAATCAACTCTAAAGAAGGAAATCGTTAAGCAGGGCGCGGTGGCGCAAACCTGTAATCTCAGCACTTAGGGAGGCTGAGACAGGAGAATCGCGAGTTCAAAGCCAGCCTCAGCAATGGCGAGGTGCTAAGCAACTCAGTGAGACCCTGTCTCTACATAAAACACAAAATAGGGCTGGGGATGTGGTTCAGTGGTTGAGTGCCCCTGAGTTCAATTTCCAGTACCAAAAAAAAAAAAAAAAACTGAAAGAAAGAGAGAAAGAGTTATTTGGGCTCACAGTTTAGAGCTTTCATTTCATGGTGTTTGGCCATATTGTTTTGGACTTGTTAGCAAGGCAGTACATCATGGCCAGAGTACATGGCACAGGAGGCTTTTTTTTTTTTTTTGGTACCAGGGATTGAACTCAGGAGCACTCGACCACTGAGCCACATCCCCAGCCCTATTTTGTGTTTTATGTAGAGACAGGGTCTCACTGAGGTGCTTAGCGCCTCGCCATTGCTGAGGCTGGCTTTAAACTCTTGATTCTCCTGTCTCAGCCTCCCTAAGTGCTGGGATTACAGGCTTGAGCCACCGCGCCCGGCTCAGGAGGCTTTTTACTTATGGTAGTTGGGAAGAGGGAGAGATGGAAAAGAGAAGGGGCCAAGGTCCCCAGTATCACCAAAGACCTAATTTCCTTCCACTAGACCCTTCCTCCTAAAGATCCCACCACCTCCCAAGAGGGCTGATGGCTAAGCCTTTAATGCATGGCCTTTGGTAAGAACTCATAGATGCAAACTATAGTAGATAGTCTTTTCAGTATAATACTCAGTAACGGCCACAAAGACATAATTTGTAGTAGTAGAGCTTTTATAATCAACCTTCATGTCTTCATTGTGGCACTAATTGAGCAAATGGGAAAATTTTCTTTTTTTTTGGTTGCCTTTATGCAAAATCTCAACACACAATTTCTACATTCTAGGTACTTCATTGAACTTGATTACCTGAGGATATCCCCATTTTCTGTATGGTGAGTTTTATTTTGGGAACTGCTATCATCCTTCATTCTTATCTATATCTGATTGGGACTACATCAGACAAATTTAAGTAAGGAAGTATCTGAATAAAATTTGTCTTGTCTCTTCTTTAGACCTCTATAAGGGTAAAAAGATATCCCACCATGAAGTCTGAAAGTCCTAAATCTAGAGGGTTGCATGTAGAAGGGAGAATGACATTGGGAGTTCTTTGTAACAGAAAAATACCCATAAATTTTTTTTGGGAGTCTTTTGAGTAAGACCAACTAAATCCAGGCATATCATGAGACAGCCTCTGTTTTTACATTTTATTTTCATATATTTTACTTTGTTGGAGTAACTGATATCATTAAACCAAGTTCACAAGCTAGGGCCAGCAACGTTGACATTTCTGGTGTAAAAGCAAGGTAAAACAATACATCATTTTTTATGCTCTCTGAAGATAAGTTACATAGTAATCTATATTAGGATTTTCTCAGAAGAATTATGTGAAAGCAATTTATTTATAAACAGGTAGCAGAATTTCTTTTTTTGTTGGTTTTTTTTTGTTGCTTTTTTTTTTGGTACTAGGGATTGAACTCAGGGGCACTCGACCACTGGGCCACATCCCCAGCCCTATTTTGTGTTTTATGTAGAGACAGGGTCTCACTGAGTTGCTTAGCGCCTCGCCATTGCTGAGGCTGGCTTTGAACTCGCGATTCTCCTGTCTCAGCCTCCCTAAGTGCTGGGATTACAGGCTTGCGCCACGGCGCCCGGCTCAGAATTTCTTTTCATTATCTCACTTAAGTTTCAAAATGTCATCCAGTAATCAAGGCCATGAAGTTATCAACAAAAGCATTCACACAACTAAATTCATAGAGTACTAAATAGGTACAACTTCATGGTAAACTGTAATCCCTCATTTCAAAATAGAGGTGGATTACTTCTGGAATAATAGTTAAAGCATATTATTATTATTGTTCTATTCCACTAACCTCCCATGACAGCATATGAAAAAAGTCAATACTGATATTATCAATAATATTTTGAAAAATATCAGGAATAATTATAACAGCCAACTCTAATCTTACTCCAAATTTCCTAAACATGGTATTTAGTAATTTTTAGAAATAAACATTGGAGATTTTAAGAATAAAGATTTAAAAAGTGAAAATTTAAAAAAAAATGAAGAGGAAGGAATGTATAACAGCAGATGTTACACTTTGGCCTTTGACAGTAGAAATAAGTGGTACTGAAGGAATTCTGAAAACATCCTCCCACCCAAAACCTCATATCTTTAGATGCTTGTTTTTGTTAATTGTATTGGTGTTCTAAGAACAAAGTGGGAATGTTAAGCAACTGAAAGACAGCTATAAAATTATTTTAAAATGATGAAATTCAAATTTGCATTTATTTATTTGCTACATAGTATTGTGATGAGAGATCTGGGCTGAAACAGTAAGATAAAGATTCTAGTAGTGTTGTCCTACCAAATGGATATATTATGCAGAGACTTGGTTTAATCACAACCCAAATCCAGTAATCCGAATTGACCTGTCTTCATTTAAAACTTCCTTGACATCAGAATAGTACGAATATAGTTTAAATATATGAAGGTTTATAAATATGTTATTTATAATAATTTCACTTGAGCACAGTTACTCATCAACGTACACCAAATTGTACTGATTTTATGACTATTTCTTTCCAATTTATAATCCTGATTCTTCTTTTTTATTGTTTTCCTTCCAAAATCAATGAGTCAAAGTACCTCTTTGGGTTTTGCCATTTATAGAAAAGATATGAAGACAACTGCTGAAGTTACTATTTCAAAAACTTTCTCCTGGCATTCACTGAAAAAAAAAAATACTGGAAGGTTACTTGTGTCCATGTTCTTAAAGCCAGAGCATATCGGAAAAGAAAACCAGATCACCCAAACCCTCCATCATTTGTATACATGAGATTTTGTATTTGATGTCCACCTGCACAGAGTATCATATGCAATGTTTTTACAAAGAAGCAGTTTGTTTTCCCAGAACTGTTATCTGGAAATAGCACCTTATTCCCTGGCATTGTTCAGAGAATAATAAAATAAAAATGATTTTTAATATTAAATTGCCTCAGGCAGCAGGAGTCAAAGTCATATAAGTCTCTGATTTTTTTAAGTTACTTTACTAGAATAGAAAAAAAACAGTTCTGTTAAATATTTATCATTCATTATTCCCAGGTTTTTATTTTCTGGCTTGGTCTGGTATTTTTAATATCTCTTAATTTTCATAGCACCATATCTTCTAAATGATAAGAGATGAAGGGCAGGTGCAGGATTCAATGTTATGAATCATGATAGTGTTTGAGAGGTATGTGCAATTTCTATTTGTCATCTCAGACTTTATAAGAAAAGCTTAAACATTAGAACAGGAAGAGTCTATTAAGACGTTTAGCAATTTTAGAAGAACATAAAGTTACCTTAAAAAGTAATGATAATTGGTTAATTAGAAGTAGAAGATTGGCTAGATATTAAGAGATTTCTGAGAAGAAAGCATGAACATAAAGGAATAAAAGCTGTGCTATAAAGATAATTCTCTTTTTTAATGTCTCTAGTTCAAAAAATATTGGTGATCTTTTAGATGTTAGGAAATTGTGCTTTGTACAAAATAGTAGAAGTAATTAAAAAGGGATCATTACAGAGCAGCATGAGTAGTTTGCTTTATTCAATGATGATCCTCCAATTTTAAAAAATGCTGAATAGAAAAGAGATTTAAATGTTGACATTCTCTAAGCTGATATTATTAATAGCTCAACATTCTATTTATTTAAATAGGTTCAGTAGTCAGCATTATGGGGATGAGCTGCTGCACAGTTATGGGGGTTATCTCATTTCAAAGGATCTGCAATGTGCTGAATTTTTATTATTCATTCATTAAAAAAATTGAATACCTAACTTAAAAACAGTGAATTTATATAATTTACCTATAGTAAATTTCACTCAGTTGTGCACTATGTACTTTTCAAATGCATAAACTCATGTAAACTCTACCATAATCAAGATATGGAAGAATGCATTATTCCAGAGAAAGGCCTCCTGTTACCCCTACATAGTCAAACCCTCCCACTTTGCATTTAATCACTGGAAATCTCTGTAATGGTTATGTCCTTACTTGGCTTTTCCACACTACAAAAAGGAACTCGTGGTTTTCAGCCTTTTGGATGTGTATTCTTTCCTTTGAGATTCTCCTTGTGCTTTGTGTGTGT
This sequence comes from Xerus rutilus, assembly GCA_028644305.1. Lineage (NCBI taxonomy): Eukaryota > Metazoa > Chordata > Mammalia > Rodentia > Sciuridae > Xerus > Xerus rutilus. Next base: position 25,213,550 of record CM053407.1, on the reverse strand, counting down.
GTGTGTGTGTGTGTGTGTGTGTGTGTGTCAATTGTCTGTTTCTTTTTATTAACAGCAGATATTACATTATGAAAATGTATGTCACAGTTTATTTAGTCATTTTCCAGTTTAGGTACATTTGGTTTTGCAATTTTGATTAACATTGCTAAAACATTCACATGAAGTCTTCCGTGGTGTGACAATATCTTAGTACATGGCCTGTAACTATAACAAAACATTTGAGGCTGAGCAACTTATGAAAGAATGACGTTTACTTACCTCACAGTTTTGGAGGCCAGAAGTCCAAAAAGAATAGTGCAGGCTCAAGAAGGACATCATGGCAAATATCATTACAGTGGCAGCATAGAAGGAGAGATCACAGGATGATAAAGGAATCCAGAAAGTTAGGAAGGGTCCGTCTTGCTCTTTTTTATCAACTCACTTCCCGAAATTAACGATGACCCCAAAGGAACTACGTCAGTTCTTTTGTGAGGGAATTTCCCTCAATGATGCCTGTAATCCCAGCAGCTTAGGAAACTGAGGCAGGAGGATCATGAGTTCAAAGCCAGCCTCAACAACAGTGAGGCACTGAGCAACTCAGTGAGAACCTGTCTCTAAATAAAATACAAAATAGGGCTGGCTCAGTGGTTGAGTGTCCCTTAGTTCAATCCCCACTACACCCCTCGAGAAAGTTCTACACCTCCTCTCAACACTGTCATTGGATGATCAAGCTCTCATTACATGAGTCCCCAGAGGATACTCTTAAACCATATCCAAAACATAGCAGAAGGTACAAGCTTCTATTGTGGGCTGTAGATTGTGCTGGCAGCTTTTGACAGAAAACTTGGTTCTCTGGTTTACCAATAACAATAGAGAACATAAAATATCATAATACTAGGGGCCAGGAAATGGTACTTAAATAGTAGAAGGAAGACAGGCATGTGGCACTATGATGAAGCAACACAGGGAATCCTGAATTTTAAAAGATTGAAGTTTGAGTCAAAGGAGAGTGAAGAATCACTGAATTCATACAATCAAAAATAATTAGGAAAAATAATTGAACCCAGGAGGCTAACAACAGTATCCCCAATCATGTAATTGTCCTCTGGTACAGAACTCATCAACCAAAGGAGAAGTCAGGGAAAGGACCTTCAGTACCACTGTAAGTTCATAATATTGTGATTATTTTCCCAGACTTTCCCCAGACAGATCCATAGATATTTATTCAGGTAACTTCACACTGTGAATATTGTGTAACTAGTCAGCAATGATGTATTGTGTATTTCAAATAGCTGGAAGACAGGCTTTTGAAAGTTCTCACTATGAAGAAATTATAAATGTATGAAGAGATAAATATGCTAAATACCCTGATTTGATCATTACATAACATATGCATGTATCAAACATCACCATGTACCACATCAATATGTACAATTACTATATGTAAATTAAAACATGTTATGTAGGAATTCTCATAATAACACTGAAGTCTGCATTTGGATCCACTATTTTTTCTCACATTCAAGCTAATTAATTTGACCTAATCTTAAAGTTGAATTGTGGCAGATTTTGAGATTTTCCCAACAACCCATTCTCAAGTTTTCTAAGATAAAATGTCTTTTGTTCAACAACTTAAAACCACTCTTGATGACATTCAGAGTAAAGTCCAGTTTCCACTAACAACACTATCAAGACTTACAAGGTTTGCTCTCTGTCACTGCTCCAAACTCAGATTTTACATTTTCTCACTTTACTTGCTAACTTCCAGTCTACAGACTTACTTGCTCATCCTGAAACACACCAACTATTCTCCTACCTTAGACCATTTCTGATGGCTTTCCCTATGCCAGGGAATGACTCCCTCCATGTTCATAGGTCTTGCAGTGTTTGCTTAAATCTTTCCTTCTCAATGAGATCTATGACAAACTATTTAAAATTGCAACATTTCCTAACAAACTGCAATGCCTTTTATCCTTATTTATATATTCTTTCTCAAATCATATTCCACAGGTTAGTATACTACATAGTATGCCTATATATATCATGTACATTCCACGAGGATGGAAATTTATGAGCATTTATGTCATTTCTATAAAACCAACACACAGCACAGTGTGTGGAGCTCAAATTAATAGTTGCCGACTCAGCTAAATATTGCATTTCCCTGTTTCCCTTGCCCAGAACTATGGTCATGTAACTGAGACCCCATAAGAGGAATTTGATTACACTATCATGTAAAATTTCTGCCTCACTTCAAAGTATAAGATGTCCTCTCTTGGAAACAGAAATTATTAGAGTCTAGCATCAATCTCACAGATTATGCTAAACTGAACTGCTTACCCAGGGACTGCTACACAAGAGAGATTCAGATCTGTCTTTTATGTAACCATCGCACTATGGAGTCTCCTCTTTAGAGCAATTTATTCTTTAGTTCCACTATTATATGAGATCCATTTACTCTAATGTTTCTCCAACAACTTATTCCTACAAATATGCGTCATATATTTTGATGATCTCTCTTACTGGATTTATAAAATTTCTTTTGAGCACAACTTTATGGATACCACTAATATATTGGAAACACTGACTTTTCTGATACAAACACTGGTATTGAATTTTTCTGTGGGTTAAAATTTCTAATGGTAATGTCAGTGCTATACTGACTTCTAAGCTAGTTACAGTAAATAGAGCCTAAAGGATTTTTAGTTTTTGAAATGAGAGGCCTTGTGCATTTTATAGGTCATGTATCATTGGAGGGAAACATTTGATGATATAAATAACAGATGAGTTAAATTAAAAGAGCAAGTTCATTCACATATAATACATCCTTCAACTAGGTTATGTCTTTTATTTATAGAACACTGTTATTTAGTATCTCTACTTCAGAGATAGATAAAACATTCTTTTCTCTGTTTCACAATTGTAAATGTTGCTACAAAATTATTTTCTCTACTTCATAATTGTTCTTTGCTTCATACTGTTTATTTAATGGCAGAACTTACTGAATATTAAAAATCAAATTGATGAATTTTCAGTTATGAAGCTATTAAAAGATAGTGAATTAATGTTTATGTGTATTATCAACATACAACTGCATTGCACATGGAACTGTTTAGACTTTTATTCCACAACCTTAGCTCAATGGCATTTAATTTGATCTTCTACCTATTTTGATGTATTATTTTGAGTTTAAATATTTTGATTTTAAATATTTTGATGTATTATTTGAATTTAAACTTCATATCAATGTTAATTTTGAGCAAATTACTTCACTTTCTAAACATAGTTATCTGCATGTAGAAAATATGGAAAAAATGACACTGCATCAAAATTTTTGAGTAAATAACTGGTTTTTAATCAAGATGGTGAACTTATTAGCTGCATATGAAGGAACAAGCCATTTAAACTCTTTCAGACACACATTTTCCTCATCTGTATATTGCAAGTCATAATGGTAAAAATAAAGTAACCAAATGCATGCAAAAAGACTTTAATAATGGTATAAAAAAGTAACAAAATCCATGCAAAATGCTTAGTACATTAATGCTACATGATACATTCTTGGTTATGGTTAATTTTTGTTTTGTCACTATTATTACTTTTGCAAAAATATATTTAGTTGAAACAGCCCAGATTCTGATTTTTCTTGTGTTGAACAAAATTGTCATAGTGATAAATATACAAGTATAGAGATTTATCATTACAAGTGAAAAATTTGAACCAGGTATTTCATTGAATATTTGCTTTAAACATTAACATTGGAATTATAACTGGACTAATAATTGGAATTTTAAACCATTTTAACTTAAAATCAGTAATTGGCTATGGGCTTTCAATTGTAATTTACCAGTATTGGCTTAACATGAGATTTGATCTCCTCACTCTTCTGACTATTTAAGTCCTTGTCCTCGAAAGGATATGAAAAACCAATGTCCTATTACAGACCATTGGTAGCAATAGCAATAATAATAGTAATAAAAGTAAATGTCAATTCTAGCATAGCCTTGCCATTCTTATGAGATATTACATAAAGAACAGAATTAAATAATAGGTTGAATCCTATAAAAATATGATTAGGCACAAAGATAAAACTGAATGTTCTCCAGTGTCAATTGCCCTGTTTTTTTAAAGCTTAATGTCTCCTTTCAATGAGACCAGTCCTATGACATTTTACATCCTCTGAGCCATAGATACACAATTAATGCAAATTTTATTTTGTTTGCATTTAATGTTGGATATTTTCTTCTCGTTTGGCATAATTTCCCCTTATTTGTATCTTTAGGCTCTTCTTGTTTCATTCAGAATTTTCTCTTTGATCTTTATAAGATCAACAATAATTCTAAAGACTCTGTCTGATGTTTTAAATAAAAAAAGACTAGAATTCATAGGATACAGGATCATGAAAACTTATCAAAACATGCAAGAAAAGCCTAAAGGTTCTTGCATGAAATGATGAATGTTTAAGGAAACAGAATTTCCAATGACCCAGAGGTAATAATTTCATATTGCATACGTGTTCAAGTTATTATATTGTACAAAATCACATCAACCGAAAAAGTAAAAACATAAACATTTACCTCAAAATTGAACTTTGAAAAGAAATAAAAGATAAAATTAAAATCACATGTGAGAGATAAAAATTGTTACAGATTTTCTAAGCTATAACGATGACAGGGTGATTTATGAGGTAATTTATTAATTTTTTTGGCAATCACCGAAAATATGGCCCCTCAAATACCGAGTGAGCACTTCTGTCTCATCATCCTTGATTGCTCCTCAGTGTGGGGGCCTTACATGGGGCTGCAGAGACACGTTTCTGTGCAACACTGGCTTCAAAGACACCAAGTGTTCTTGTGGTGTTTCTCATCTTACTATCTCATGCCATGGGTGAGGCAGGGTGGAAGTGTTTCAAAAATTATCCATTTCTTTCAATCTTTTAATTTAAAAAATCTATCATTGCACAACTTGGCATTTCTTATGATGAAAACATTTGAAGTTTCCTGTCTTAGCAATTTTTAAATATACATTATTACTAACCTTACCATATGAATACACTTATTTTTCCAGTCTAATTAAAACTAATTGCTACAGAGTTTTTTTTTTAAACACTTATTTTTCCAGTCTAATTAAAACTCTGTATCTTTTGACCAACATGTCCACATACCTGTCTCTGTCACCATGTCCAGCCTCTGGTAACCATTCTGCTTATTACCCTATGAGTCTGACTGGTTTAGATTCCATGTATAAATGAGATAATGTAGTATATATCTTTTCTTGAACCTGAAGTTACTTCATAATTCTTCAGTTCTTGAACCCTTTATGAGAAATTATACATCAGATGGAAATTTCTGGAGTCAGATGGCAAATCACTATAAATATATAAGCATATAACTATAAGTTACCAAATTTACTTAATGCTAGTATAAATATCAATTATGATTCTTAAAAACTGTATTGTAAAAAGTCAGAGAGAGGAAAAATTGCTTATATATATATAAAAAAGTTATATACATAAATACTTTTAGTTGTCAATGAACCTCTTTATTTTATGTATTTGTATGTGGTGCTGAGAATTGAAATCAGTGCCTCACACATGCTAGGCAAGTGCTCTACCCATGAGCTACAACTGTAACCTGCAATTACTTTTTGAAAGAGAGAGAAAGAGAGAGAGAGAAGCAGAGAGAGAGAGAGAGAAGAGAGAAAGAAAGATGAAGAAAAGGAGGGAAAAGAAAAAAAAAGGGAATAGGGAAAAAAGTGGGAGGGAGGATAGGTAGAGAAATTATGAAAAAAATTTACTTATAAATCTATGAAGAATAGAGAAACATGCAGCTACCATGTGCTCAATAGATGGTTTAAGGTCACTAAAATGCAAATAACCTTTGAAATTAAACTTGAGACTTTCAGCCTTTATTAAACTTTAGACTTTCAGCCTGTTTAATAGAGTTGGTATTTTCCCTGATTTCTAACCTCTTACTCTTTCAAGTTTTCTAAGAATAGTCCATAGGGTTTGGGACAAGGAGGTAGTTCTCATTATGATTTAGGAGAGGATTACCTTAGTGTTGCTAAAGGAAGCCTGCAGTTACTGATGGAGACAGCAAAACCCAAGTCTCCAACTAGACTTCCTTGGGGCTGTCATTAACACATGAGTCCTTAAGAGCTACAGAGTGATAGTCCTTTGAGTTGAGCTCTTGGAAAATACACTGCAAAAATAGCAATTTGAAGGCGGGCACAGTGGCTCAAGCCTGTAATCCCAGCACTTAGGGAGGCTGAGACAGGAGAATTGTGAATTCAAAACCAGCCTCAGCAACAGTGAGGCGCTAAGGAACTCAGTGAGACCCTGTCTCTACATAAAACACAAAATAGGGCTGGGGATGTGGCTCAGTGGTCAAGTGCCCCTGAGTTCAATCTCCAGTACCAAAAGAAAAAAAGGAAAAAAAAAAATAGCAATTTGAGTGGTAAATAACCTTGTTGTTGCTTATAGTTTGGCCATATATATTTTAAATCATGACATAACATGATTAGGATATGAGGCCAGCATTTTTTTGTACTTAGGATGAGTTTGACCATTATTGAATTATTTTCAAGTAAACTTTTTATTGATGTGTGATATATGAATATATACCTTAAGTATGTATAATCCAACATGTGGCTCAATAAACAGGAAACCAGCTTTGTACCAGCATTTTCTCCTTACCTCAGGTATAAGAAATATCCCAAAACTATAAATTAGTTACATTTATTTCAGACTAATTTAAATGCAATGTACATATTACCCTTTTACGTTTTGATTATTTTACAAAGATAGCTGAACCAGTTTGTACCCATCAGCCATCCCAAGAGTTCCTGCTGCTTTGCATATTTTTTAGTTTAAATATTCAGCTCTGTTTTGGGCATTTAATTATATCTAATTATAGCTTCAATTTGATTTTTTCTGATGACAAAAAAGAAAAACTTTTGAAAATATTTATATAGCAGAATGTAGTATTTTTTCCAGAATAAAATTCTCTATTCATATATTATTTTAAAATGTAAAGGAAGAGCGTGTTAAGGTCCTTACCATTGCCATGGTCATCAATTGAGCATGCCACCTTTACTTCACTTTAATTTAGACAAAAAATAATGTATTGTCAAGTTAGCAAATTAGATTTTTATAAGCAGAGAAGTTAATTATCTTTTCTTTCATGTTATGAAATAAGATAAATGCAATAATTTTTTTCAAATTTATTTAAAGTTGACATAAATTTGTATGTATTTATTGTATATAGGGTGATGTTTTGAAGTATATACTTTGTGGAAGGGTTAAATCTAGCTAATTAACAAATCCAATAATATGACTATGAAATAAGTACATATTATCATAAGATATTTTATGAAATTGTATCTGTACTTATATAAATATATGCAAAATTTAGTGTAGATGCTTCAGCCAGATGTTGATATTCTCTTTAACTTTGTGATTCTGGGGATAATAAAAAGGTGGTATATGTAAAGAAACAGGAATATAATTAATTGAACCAGTGCACACATTTTTAAACTTTTTTTATTTGTCTTAATTAATTATACCTGACAGTAGAATGCATTTATGCACTTTTATATATCATACAAAAATGGTGTATAATTTCTTATTTTTCTGATTATGCATGTTGTAGATTCACACTGGTCATGCAGTCATACATATACATAAAGTAATAATGTCTGTTTTATTCTACTATCTTTCCTATACACATATCCCAGCCCCACTTCTCCTCTTATTCCCCTCTACCTAATCTAAGGTAACTGTTCTTTCTTAGTGACCCTTCCATTGTGAATTAGCATCTATATATTAGAGAAAACATTTGGCCTTTGGTTTTTTTGGATTGGCTTATTTCACTTAGCATGATATTCTCCAACTCCATCCATTTACTGGCAAATGCCATAATTTCATTCTTCTTTAAAGCTGAGTAATATTCCATTGAATATATATTGCACATTTTCTTTATCCATTCACCTATTGAAGAACACCAAGGTTGGTCCCATAGTTTAGCTGTTGTGAATTGAGCTACTATAAACATTGATGTGGGTGCATCACTGTAGTATGCTGATTTTAAGTCCTTTGGGTGTAAATCAAGGAGTAGGATAGCTGGGTCAAATGATGGTTCCATTCCAAGTTTTCTGAGGAATCTCTCTCTCTCTCTCTCTCTCTCTCTGTCTCTGTCTCTTTCTATATGTGTGTGTGTGTGTGTGTGTGTATATATATATATATGTATATGTATTCTTATAAATTCTTATAAATTCTTATAAATTTTCCATAAATTTCAAGTGTATAGGAACCAAACATTGATAGTGCCAATTTACCATACCCCAAGACAAATCCCATTTTCACTTATAACTGTTTGAACTTTGAACTTTATTTGACTTTAAAGACTGACATATGATATATATGTATATATATGCATATGTATATATGCATGGGCATATTTACTTTATATGTATGTAATATATGCAATACATCTAAAATTATATCTTTCTTTAAGCACACACATTAATTTACACCTGTATTATATATATAATATAATGATAAGTATATGTGCATATGTATAAATATAGTCATCTATAAATACTATATCATTTAAGCTCTGATACTCCTAAACTTTATTCCCCATATCATAAACTATTACATTACATTACATAAACTTTATTTATTAAACTTTATTCCCCATATCATAGACTATTACATTAGATTCATTCATGTAATAAATGAATCCAATATACTCCTATCAATGAAACTTATAAAAATTTAAAAACTTAAAATTGTAAAAAAAAACTTTATATACTAATATTTTAAAATTTAAAACTAATTAATTTTTTGTTTGTAACCAAGTGACAAGTGAAATCTATTTACTTATTTGTCCAAATAGTTTGCTGCTCCATAATTCTATGAAATTTATTTGTTTGAAAACCTCCTTTAAAAAATAATACCTTTGCTGGGTGCAGTAGTGCACACTTGTAATCCCAGCAGGTCAGGAGGCTGAGGCAGGAGCATCACAAGTTCAAAGCCAGCCTCAGCAAATGTGAGGCACTAAGTAATTCAGTGAGACCCTGTTTCTAAATAAAATACAAAATAGGGGTAAGAATGTGGCTCAGTGGTCAAGTACCCCTGAGTTCAATCCCTGTTACTCCCTCCTCCCAAAAAAAGAAAGAGAAAATAGTAACTTTGAGATTCAAGATGGTGGGCTAGAAGAAAGCTGCATTCCTAGTTCCTCCATGGCTCAGGATTCAAGCAGTAAGAATACTGCTTCTCTGCAAGGTTAGTGAAAGTGAGGTTTCACTACAACTCAATATTGGACGGCTAGAGTGGTTTAGAGATTCAGAAATTTGTGTAAACTAAACAAAGAATAAAAACTGCATTGGAGCTAAGCCAGTTGTGGCAGTGGTGGTAGTTCAGCACAGAGGCAGGGAAAACACAGAGAGAATCACAAATAACAGATTTAGTACAGAAAAAACAGAGATCAGAAAAGCAGCCCACCCTTAGCTGATCCAGAATCTGTACTGTGTTTAAGAAGTGCCCCATGTTTCCCTGCTGGCTATGATGAGCTGAGGCAGTAGCCATCTTGAAGGGAGATTGGAGCAAACTGTCACACTGTCCCAAGAAGCATTTACCTTATGATCTAGGCTGTACCTAGCAGAAGAGGAGCAAAACAGGTACAGAGAAGATTTTAGGGGAGATTCAAGTCTGAAAATAAAGAGGAGACCAACTTGCTTCCTCCTTTGAGTCTGGTGGCTCAAGTGACCAGCTGAAGTGGGCTAGGAATCTGAACAGGGAAGTGTGAATACACTTAGGAACTAAGCCTGGGAAGCCTGATAAGACTGTGTTGATGAGCAGCAGAGGCAGTGAAAGATTGGGTCTCATGCCCCATAAGTAGAATCTTTGGGAAGCTCCTAAGATCCAGACTCCTGGCAGGTATCAGCAAACACAGGGCTCTAAGGATGTGTTGATCTAATATGCCCAGAGCAGATACCACACAATAAAGCCTCTGAAATCTGATTAGACCTAAGCCCCATCTTCCAGAACTCCACTCATAGAACTCTGCAGTAGTTTCACCACAGGAATACATCTATCTGGTCTGTGCAGATAAAACTGCAACTGACAATAAATCTAATCCCATCCTATCTCATATTAATGAGATGAGAAGCTGAGAATTGTTCAAACGATCTTCAGTCTTAGGGCACTCCAACTGGCAGCTTGGTGAGCAACACTGGGTTGTGAGAGTCTTAACCCAATCAGCGAATTAATGCCCTGATAGGGAATAACTGAGCCATAAATGAAGTGATAGGGTATGGCTGGAGGAGGTGGGAATTAGGGAGTGGCTTTTGGTTTGTATATTTGAATCTGGCCAGTGGAGGCTCTCTCTCTCTCTTTTTCCTGTTCACCATGATGTGATCTGCTTCCCTCTGTTATCCTCTCCTGCCATGATGTTCAAACTCACCTCAAGCCCTGAAGAATGGAGCTGGCCTTTTATGGACTAAGACCTCTAAAACCATGAGCCCTCAAATAAACTCTTCCTCCTCTATAATTGTGCTTGCCAAATCCTTTTGTCACAGCAGCAAAACAGCTGACTGAAACACTGTTGCACTGCTACTGCTGTGGATGACATAGTTGACATCTATTGTTTGCTTTAATGCCCGATATAGTTCATGGTTACTTATTATTTTTGCTATTGGCAATTGCTGACGCTACTATTTATTTATTTATTTATTTATTTATTTATTTATTTATTTCAGTGGCAATTAACATTGTAGATGTTATAGTATAAACTATGTATTTAATTCAATAGTGCATAATATTTGCATTTTTTTGCTGCTATTGTTTGTTTCCCCCTATTCTGTGAGGTGCTGGGAAACTACAAGGACACTACAAGTTCCCAGGGTAGAAACTCTGCTGCTAAACTAAACTTAACCAAAAGACAGTAAACCTTGCTCTACACAGAAATTAATGACACTCTATCTTCAGCTATACTTTGATACAAAGAATAGAAGAGACAAATACAGAAACTAATGACCAGGCCACAAGTATAAATGACTAGGGGTGGGCCCCCAGATCCCAACTATGGACATCCATTGCTATACTAAAAACAGAGAGAAATAACACAAAGTCTGCAGATAGTACACCTATGAGGGGGTGTCAATCTACATCACTCTAGGAGACTTTGGAAAGTGTCCTAAAAGACACTTTCTTTTTAGACCTATGGGTCTAAAAAGACCCATACATAAAAGTGGAAGAGAAGTCCCTTTCAACAAATGCATAAAACCCAACACAGGAATATAAGAAATATGAAGAGCAAGCTAACATAACACCTCTTAAAGTTCATAATTCATCAACAAATTACCCCCAAAATATTGAAGAAGATGAAATATCAGATAAGGAATTCAAAAAAATCATTATAAAAATGATCAATGAATTGCAAGATAACAGAAAAATACTGAATGAATTAAGAAAATCAATATAGAATATTAATGAAAAATTTAATAAAGAGATAGAAATATTGAGAAAGAATAAAACAGAAATCTTGGAAATGAAAGAAAATAAATGAAATAAAATGTTTAATTGAAGATCTTTCTAATAGAGCAGACCATACTGGAAATAGAATCTCAGAGATGGAAGACAAAGTGACTAACTGAACATTCAGAGAGTATTAAAGAATAAAATAAGTAACCATGATCAGAATATATAAGAACTCTAGAAAAACATAAAGATATCAAATTTAAGAATCTTTGGAGTGCTGTGATATGGGGGATAATGAAACAAACTCTTCTTGGAAATAATAACAGAAAATTTTCCAAACCTTCAGAATGAGATGGACATCCAGATACAGGATGCATTCAGAACCCCAAATAGACAAGATTATAAAAGAACCTCTTCACCATACATTAAAAGTAAAATGCCTACCATACAGAACAAGTAAAAAGCTTCAAAAGAAAAATTTCAGGTCACATTTAGAGGTAAGTCAATCAGAATCACTTCTGATTTCTCAGCACAAACTCTACAAGCCAGGAGGGCTTGAAATGATGTGTTCCAAGTCCTGAAAGAAAATAACTGTCGATGAACACTGTTATATACTGCAAAGCTATCATTCAGAATCAAAGATGAAATAAAAACATTCCAGGATAAGCAGAAATGAAAAGATTCATGACTATTAAACTGGCACTATAGAACTTAAATACTTTCACACAGGAAAAATAAGAAACAAACCTCAAGCCGGATGTGGTGGCACACACTTGCAATCCCAGCAGCATGAGAGGCTGAAGCAAGAGGACCGAAAGTTCAAAGTTCGCCTCAGCAATTTAGTGAGGCCCTAAGCAACTTAGCAAGACCCTGTCTCAAAATAAAAAAAATTAAAAAAGGGTTAGGTATGTGGCTCAGTGGTTAAGTACCCCTGGGTTAATCCCTGGTACAAAAACAAAAAAATCCCTCAATGCTCACAAAAGAACAAATCTCGTTTGAAGAATAGCTAAGGACCAAATTAAATATGATAAATTGAAATGGCAGGAATTAATAAACCCCTCTCTATAATAAAATTTAGTATAAATGATCTCAACTCTTCAAGTAAAAGTCATAGGATGGCATACTGGTTAAAAAAACAAAACAAAACAATTATGTGTTGTTTGCAAGAGACATACTTTATAGGCAAAGACAGCACTTACTGAAAGTGAAAGGATGAAAACTGATATACCATACAATGGAGCCCAAAACAAACAGGAGTATTTACTCTCATATCTAACAAAGCAGATGTCACACCAAATTAATCAGAAGAGACAAAATTACTTCATATGGGTAAAAGGAACAATCCAACAGAAAGATGTAACAATAATAAATATTAATGCCCAAACGTGTGTAACTAATTATATAAAAAAGATGCTACTCAAATTGAAGACTCAGATAGACCCAATATAATAATAGTGGGTGATTTCAACATACCCCTCTCACCATTAGATAGATCATCCAGACATAAACTCAGTAAAGACACTTTGTACCTGAAAAATATTATAAATCAAATGGACATCTATAGAATATGTCATCCAACAACAGCTGAAGACACTTTCTTCTCAGCAGCTCATAGAACCTTCTTGAAAATGGACCATATTTTAAGCCAAAAAGCAACTCTTTACAAAAAAAATCAACATAATTTCTTGCATCTTTTCAGATTATAATAGAATGAAATTAGAAATCAACAAAACAAAACACTACAGAAACCATATAACCACATGGAAATTGAATAATACTCTTTTTAGTGATGAATGAATGATAGAGGAAATCAAGGAGAGATTAAAAACTTCTAGACTCAAATAAGAATAGTGATTCAACATATCAGAACCTCTGTGACTCTATGAAGGCAGTTCTAAGAGAAAAGTTTATAGCTATGAGTGCCTGCATAAGAAAATCAGAAAGATACCAAATAAACATAATGATGCCTCTCCAGGCTTTTGCAAAAGAAGAACAAATCAATTCCAAAACCAGTAGAAGGAAGGAAATAATTAAAATCAGAGCCAAAATCAATAAACTTGAGAATAAAAAAACAATACAAATAATAGATGAAACAAAGAGATACTTTGAAAGAATAAACGAGATTGATAAGCCCTTAGTCAAACTAAGCAAAAAAAAAGAAAGAAAACCCAAACTGATAAAATTAGAGATCAAAAAGGAGAAATTGTCACAGACATCACAGAAATCCAGTGGATCATTAGGAGATATTTTGAAAATGTATATTCTAATAAATTGTAAAAACTGGAAAAAATGGATACATTTCTAGACAAATACAATCTGCCAAAACTGAATCAAGAGGACATAGAAAACTTAAAAAGACCAATAATGTGTAATGAGATAAAAGCAGTAATAAAAAGCTTTCCAACAAAGAAAAGCCTAGGACCAGACTGATTCTCAATTGAATTCCACCAAACCTTTCAAGAAAAATTAATGTCAACACACCTCTAAATATTCCATTAAAAAGAAATGGAACACTTCCAAATACATATTAAAACTATATCACACTCATACCAAAACCAGATAAGGACACATCAAAGAAAGAAAACTATGGGCCAATATCCCTTATGAACTTAGATGCAATAATATTTCATAAAATATTAGCAAATTTTGTTCAACAACATATTAAAAAGATTATACACCACAATCAAGTTGGTTTTATTAGAGATCCAAGGATTGTTTAATATATGCAAATTAATAAATGTAATTCATCACATTATAGAAATAAAGACAAAAATTACTTAGTAATCTCAATAGATAAAGAGAAGGCCTTCAACAAAATTCAACACCCATTCATGATAAAAACACTGAAGAACCTAGTGATAGAATGAACCTATCTCAACACAATTAAGGCTATCCATGAAGAAACTAGGGAAAAAATATTACTATGAGGTAATCTTTATCTGTGAGGTAATTTTTTTCATAGATAACCTTATTAAAATGGGGACAAACTGAAAGCATTTCCTTTAAAATTTGGAACAAGAGAAGGATGTCTACTCTCACCACTTCTATTTATTGTAGTGCTAGAAATTCTAGCCAGAGCAATTAGGCAAGAGAAGAATATAAAAGGAATAAAAATAATAAAGGAAGAAATGAAATTATCATTGTTTGCAGATTTAAAAAAATTTTCACCAAAAGATTGCTAGAATAAACAAATTTGCAAGGTTGAAGGTTATGAAATCAACAAAAATCAATTGCTTTCCTATATACTAATGATGAATATGCTGAAAAATAAATCAGAAAAACAATGCCATTCACAATAGCCTCAGAAGAAAACAAAACAAAAAACAATTTGTGAATAAATCTAACCAAGGAAATGAAATACCTCCAAAATGAAAATTACAGAAGATTGAAGACAGAAATTGAAGAATACACAGGAAGGTGGAAAGACCTTCCTTGTTCATGGATAGGCCAAGTTAGCATCAAAATGGCCATATTGCTGAAAACAATAGAAAGATTCAATTCAATTGCCATCAAAAAACAAATTATGTTCTTCACAGAACTAGAAAAGCCTTAAAATTCATTTAGAAGAATAAAAGACCCAGACTAGTCAAAACAATTTTAAGCCAAAAAGCAATGCTGGAGGCATCACAATATCTGACTTTAAATTATAATACAGAGGTATAGTAACAAATACTGCACAGTATTGGCATAAAAGCAGACACATAAACCAACAGTACAGAATAGAAGTCATAGAGACAAACTCACACATCTATAGTCATCTGACCCTTAACAAAGATACCAAAAATATATATTGCAGAAAACACAGACTTTTAAACAAATAGTGCTGGGAAAACTGGTTATCTGTATGTAGAAGAATGAAACTAGACCTTCATTATCACCCTGCATAATAATCAGCTCAAAATTCATAAGTCCTCCAGAAGTACAGCAGAAATTATGCAATTCCTAGAAGAAAATACAGCATCAACAGTCCAGCTTTTAGGCATAGGCAACGACTTTCTCAGTAGAACTACTAAAGCTTAGGAAATAATGTCAAAACTTACAATAGCATCAAATTTTAAAAGGAAATTATTAGGAATGTGAAGAGAAAACCCACAGAATGGGAGAAAATCTTTGCTAGCTGTTCTTCTGACAGAGGATTAATATCTAGAATACATAAAATGTTCAAAAAATTTTAGATCAAAAAAATCAAATAACCCAATTAATAAATAGGCAATTAAGCTAAACAGACATTTTTCAAAAGAAGAAATACAAATTGCTAGCAAAATGATGAAAAAATTTTCACATCGCTAGTAATTAGAGAAATGCAAATCAAAACTACACTGAGATTTAATTTCATACCAATCAGAATGGCAGTCATCAAGAGTACAAATAATAATACATGTTGGGGAGAATGTGGAGAAAAAAGAACATTTTTAGACTGTTGGTGGGTCTGTAAATTAGTAAAATCACTATGGAAATCAGCGTGGAGGTTCTTCAAAAGACTATGCATAGAACCACCATAGGGCCCAGTTGTACCACTCTTCAGAACTTATCCTGAGGAATTAAAGTCATAATTTAAAAAGTACCTAAGACATAAAATTTTTAAATTATAGGAAACTCACTTTTAAATGCATTAAAATAACTATTGGTATAATATTAGTCACTTATATTTGGAATTTTTTTAAAAGTACTAATGAATTATTGTGGTATACAAATGTATTTAAGCATAATTGTACAAGAGATTTCAAATTAATAGGGGTTGATTTAAAGAGCATAAGTAAAGGATAATGCTATAAAGTATGTATTTTTGTTTTATTATAAAATATTTTTTTCTTATACTATCAAGAGATGAGCCCAAATACAATGATTTATTTATTTATTTATTTTTAATTTTTTCTTAAAAATTGCATTTTAATACATGTTATCAAACATAACAGAAAAAAACGAATTTTCAGAAGCTGTACACACTGTTCACTGAAAACATTTGTTGAGGCAAATAGAAAAAAATTGTTACAATCATAATTTT
>CM053407.1:25063492-25196584 GCA_028644305.1 Xerus rutilus | reverse complement strand
GATAGCTGGGTCAAATGGTGGTTCCATTCCAAGTTTTTTAAGCAGTCTCCATACTGCTTTCCAGATTGGTTGCACCAATTTGCAATCCCACCAGCAATGTTTAAGTGTACCTTTTTCTCCACATCCTCGCCAGCACTTATTGTTGAAATGCAATGATTTTTATTGTGTAAGATGATATAATTCTCAACAGGCCATTGAGAAATATGCTAGATATTGCCCCTACGTTAATCTAAATCCTGCAATTATTTGATAGTCACATGCCTGAATATACCAGGATATACCAGGATGAACTCGATAATATTATAAGTCACATTTATCATATAAGTAAATACTAATTTAATGTAATTTTATGCTTAGGAGTACATAGTAATGATGAAAAGTCATTCTACTAACATTGCTATTAAATCACATGTCAGTTATAATGCTTAAAGAAAAGCTGAACCTTACAAATGCTTTGGGGAAGTAAAGGACATTACTTATACCTTAAAAATGGAGAATCATCTAAAATCTTATTATGGCATATTTTGTAACCACATTATAATTACCTTTCCTTTTTTAATTGCAGTGCTACCAAATCGCAAGCTGGAGTGGATATTCATAAATAAAAGAGTAGAGATAAAAATGCATGTGCTATAAAGAAAAATTTGAAATTTTCATTTACATTATTCATTAACTACAGCTGTAGCAATATAGTAGAATTTGAGATTTGCCATTGAAATTATGTTCCTCATATTCATATGTGACTACACAAACTATTTAAGCAAAATACCAGGGCTTTCCTTGAAAGAAATTGAAAATGTACTGAATGTTCAAGGTTGGAAGAACCTTGCAATTTATCCAAAAGTCTGAGAAATTCATTTATCAAAAAAGGAGTATAAAAGGAGAAGTCTTTGACATTTTCAAAAATCACACAATTACTGTAAATTTTAAGTTCAATTTTCTGAGTGAAGTTGACCATACCATAGATCAACTGATTATTTTGTTTAATTTTGTAAATTAGGGGATGTTTTTAAGGAAGACTATTATGTTTTCAAATAGACCTACCTGCTATTCTGGAAGGGGATGCAGAATGAAGAACTTTTCAACAATCATATATCATCAACCTTATTGCTCATTCTATATCAAATCAATTTTAACATACTTTATTGTATGCTGTTATCAAGGAGAAAATAAAAGAAATTTTGATCCTTCCCTTTAAGAAACCACTATTTTATTGAAATCAGACATATTATCACACAGCTCTGTGCCATTTTTAGCCTTTGCTTGTGCACAAATGTAACTATTATTAAAAATTATATTTGCAATTTTAGAATATTTCTATGCTAATAAATTTATGATTATATATCTTTAACTTTACAAAAAATTATTTCATACATATACTTTGAAACTTATTTTTTCATTTAATATTATGACTTAAATTGTTCTTTTTTTTTTGTACTGGAGATTAAACTCAGGAGCACTCAACCACTGAGCCACATCCCCAGCCCTATTTTGTGTTTTATGTAGAGACAGGGTCTCACTGAGTTGCTTAGCACCTCGCCATTGCTGAGGCTGACTTTGAACTCGCGATTCTCCTGTCTCAGCCTCCCTAAGTGCTGGGATTACAGGCTTGCACCACTGCGCCTGGCTAAAATTGTTCTATTTTTAACCACAGTTGCCCATTGCATTAATTTATCCTGATTTATTTCAAAATTTGCGTGTTTTGCACATTTGCTGTAATGACAATCTTTCAATATGTATCTTGTTCAAAATTTACCAAATTTCTGCTAGTATAAATGTCATATTAGCTTTATTGTTATATGAGACAAAAACTCAGTTAAATTGACTTAAGAAAAGAGAGAAATCACCAGATAATGTAATTGCAAATTCTGTATTTCTGGTTTTATTTATAACTCCATTAGGGAATTAAATGTGTCATTGTTAGATAAGTTGTCTCCATGTAGTGAATTGACATTAACTCAGACTTTGTGACTCATTTTACTGGGTAGTTCCTATTGGAAACCCAGCTTATTTCCAAGTAATCTAAGAAGGAAAATTGCAGAGAGAATTATGATTGTTCTTATTTAATTTTTCAGCCCAACGTCCAAGGTTGTAAGATTGGACCTATGCATCTATTGTACCTACTGACTTTATTTGGGGCTGGCATGTAAGAGGTACACCCAGCTGAATCAAACTAGAGCATTGTTTTCTGAAGAAGAAAAAAAATTTTTGGAAGGTAAACTCTATATGTGTCTATGACAAAAGTCACAGGTTTATTTTAAAGGGATAAACTTTGTCATAACAAAGTGTTTTGCCCTTGAAAAGTTATGTCTTTAAATAATGTCTTGTATTAATATCAAGAGCCCATCTTTTTTCCAGTTAGATGTTTTTCCTTATATTTCCATTATAACTGGAAAAGAAGCATTTTCATATTTAAGTTTCCATCGAAGGAAGGAATGCTCTACTTTACTCACCAGAAAGGAAAAAAGAAAAGAAGAACATCTCTTTGAGAGAGGGTTCACTCTTTAATTTGGTAGGACAAGAAAATAGCTCATGTTCTACACAGCTCTGCCTTTTGTTCTTTGAAGATGCCAAAATGTAGCAGATTTGAATTTTTATTTTCCCTGTAGCAAGTCTATGGGGTTCAGTAATTTAGTGTTTTATTTTTCAAAGTTTAACATAGAAAGACAATAGATACACACTAGACTTCAAATTAAACTGCACCCTCATATCCAGTTTTTATCAATAATATGTGTGTACTGGATCCCCTGTTTTTGTTTAAACTTTATTAAAGTTGGAATATATCCCTAAAATACAAACATATTATTTTGTTATTTGGAAACCTTGAAAAATAATCTGAAAGTACTAGTTTGAATATTGAAATACTAGGCAAAAATTTTGAGTCTTTTTGCTAAGCTATGTGAGAGAATTTTATTAAACAACTCAGTTTCTAGGGTTGGCTATAGCAATTCCACTGGATCACAGCCTAGGCTGTAGTTGGTGAAAGTCAATAATATTTAAGCATTAGAATAAAATTAATCTAAGACTGAACATAATTTGAAAGCTAGCAATATGATTTGTTTGGGTTTGAACACCTTCAGTCTTCATTCTAGCCTTTTATTTCTTTATATTTTAATTTAAAAAAGTAAGTTGTCTGATTTATAGACTTCAGCTTCAAACTGAAATGTTATACTATAAGGGAACAATAAATATCATTTCAATTTAGCATGTCATAATACTACTGACATTTAACAATTTGAAGTAATTTTCTATTGTCATTTTGATTCGTAACATAATATCCATAAGTCATCTTAGAGCTCATGTCTGGGTGTATTTGATATAAAAGAACTAAATTAGGATGTGGGCATCTTTGCCCGGAATACATTTTAGAACCTTGAGTTTTAGGAATAAAAGCCAAGCTTTCCATCAGTGGTACTGGCAGCATTCAAGACTACTGGGCCAGCTGTTATAGGCAGTGGGTTAAGAGAGCAAGATGGTGACAGTTGGAGGGAGGATTCCTTTAACCATTCTTCAGAGAGGGAAGGACTGGATTGGGGGCGTGAAAGGCACTCATTTACCTTGCCCTTGGCATCTCCACCTCTAGGGTCTGTGCCTTAGACCTCCTTAAATAGGACTAAATTCCTAAAGAAATAGAAGGACTGATAATTTAACCAGAAAGAGTGAAACAGGCGTGGGGTTGGCTTCTTTTCTTGATCCTGCTTTTCTGAGATTGCTGAGTTCTCTGTCCATCCATCCATGTAGTAAGCTCACTGAGGCAGCTTCCTTTTGTCGGCTGTTTAAGCAGCTCTATGAACTGATTTGAATTCAGAGAGAAAGTTATAAGAAGCACAATTGACTGCAAATAAGAATGTGTTTAAAACGTAAAGTTTTAAAACATCCCCAGGGATGTTAAGTTGCTAGTCCTTGGAATACACTGAATAATGCCAGGCAATTCAGCAAGAAAGGAATTGTTCTGGCTTGGGACCAATAGAGGCAGTCACTGTCACCAAGGGGTAAGAGAGAATGGTCACAAATGCTACCAAACATAAGCTGTTTGATAGGCTGTTTGGAGCCATGTTGCTATCTCTAGGCTTTGAAGAGCTTAGACACAAATGTCTGTTTTTGTTTTTAGTTTTCAGTTTTTGTTTTTTAACTCTTTACATCAGAGTGGACTTTTGTGTTTGATTTGGCATACTGATAAACTTTGACATTTGTCTCTGCTATGTGGTCTCAGCAAATCAAATCAAAGCCTTTTCTGTTTAAACCTACCATGGGTTTCTTCTAAATCATCATTTCCATACATACCATGCTTCCAAGGCAGCTAATAACACAAACACTCTATATCTCTCCATAAGTCCACCAGAGATATGGTGTAAACAATTATGCATATGAATAAAATATGAATAAAATTCCTAGATTTAATACTAGAACTTTCAGTACCAAAACAACTTAGCCAATAATAACATTTTTCTTTACCACTGGAATTTTTGAGGTATTTCTTCATTTCTCTGTTACTATCTATCTCTCTAGCAATTTATTTCCAAGAGCATCAGTGCATTTCCTCTAAAATAACAGACTGTACAAATGTAACCAAGTATAAATAAATGACTATTCTAGCGCTTCCAGAGTAATTCACAGGCTTGAATAAGAAAAACATTACTGGAAAGGAATGGAATGTCACAAACATAGTGTGTCAATTTTAAACAACCACATAAGCAGGTTGAAGCTATTCCTTTGTCTGTAATATCAGCAGTTTGAAATTTAACTCATTTTATTTCTCTACTGGAAAAAGACATATTAATATCATAATGAAGCAGTCCAAACAGACCAGCAGAAATCACAAGCTCATGGCCAATTTTTCAGCACTGTTATAAATTTCCCTTTGTTCTTTTGCCCAGTCTTTCCAAAATCCTGTTAAAGTCAGTATGGGTTCAAAGCTGATCACTTGTCTCGTTCTTACAAATCATTTCCTTAAAAGCGAAAATTATCAGACAGCTGCAGCAGATCAGCTTACAGGGAAATGCAGAATGTCATTTTCAAGGTAAGTATGCAGCTGTCTTCCTGTCACTTAAGGTTTTTTAAGACAAATCTAATTAAATGTCTACCTAAAACGGCTGACAGAATAATTCTGAGCATAGTAATGAAATTTGTCATAAGGCAGCAAAACCACAATTCTACTTCTTTATTTTGTTTCTAGCTAGCAAACCTGGAGGCCTTTCTTATTTGAAGTAAAATAGGTAACTGCCTTCTTGACTAAGATGCTTTTAGTATGTAATAAATTGCATATTATTTTTCACAGAGCTTCTCTCCTCAAGGGGAAATGGAACACTCATGAGGATATGGAGAACTACCGCTTCTGGAGTGAAAGAGGGCTTCTTATCTGGGCCTCCAACTTCATTCACTTTCCTGGGTTCTCAGGTATACGCTTTCTAATTGCCAGTTAAATGGCCAGCAAAGACTTTTAAAATTCCAAGCTTTTCACATAGATGTATATAGTTCTAACACGCTTCCTTACTCATTAGGATGTCTTTGGATCTAGGGCCTAAATGTCATGTGACGGCCAAATTCTTGGCAAAGTCACATGTGTTGATAACTGTTGAGCAGATGCCCCAATTGAATGCCTATTTATTTGTTTTCTTTGGTAGTTTGTTTAATTATATTCATCTCAATTCAAATGGACTGCAAATTGTGGGCTTTTTTTTTTTTTTGCTTGTTTTGGCAGATAAAACTGAATCTATGAATTCAACTTTAAAATATGAACTACATGAGACACTGGTTACCTTCTTTGTAGTGATTTCTTTAATGTAAATATCATATATATATATAAACACATATGTATATACATATATATACATATATATAAACGCACATGTACACATATCACTGTTAGTGCTAACCTGTATATTAGTACTTATCATTCTTTTTATGAATTAGTTCACAACAAATTTTTCAGTATCAAGGAAAGACTATAGTATAAAAGAAGCCAGTGCAGGTGAGCCCAAGGCATTTTTTCCCCTCCCTCTTTTCCTCCCTTCCTCCCTCCCTCCCTTCTTTCCTTCCTTCCTTCCTTCTTTCCTTCCTTCCTTCCTTCCTTCCTTCCTTTTTTCCTTTCTTCCTTCCTTTCCTTCTTCTTCCCTCCTCCTCTTCTTCCTTCTTCTTCTTGTACAAGAGGTGAAAAAGGTAACTCTAGAGAAATATTCTTTAAACAGTAAAGTGCTCATAATGGAGCCATGCTTCTCACACCCCATCTTCTGAAGGAGACTCTACTGGTACACATGCATCTGTGAAAAAATAACATTGAGATCCAGGTGACTCGTATTTACTTGTTTAAGGTCATGTCACAAGCATCATTGCTAATAGAACCTATGTTGATCCTTAATAATTGCAATCTCTCAACACTAGGCTGTCACACAGAGAATTCTAGTTTTCTTAGAATTTATATCTCCGTAGTTATGATAGTCATCCAAGGCAGAAATATTCACTAATCAACTGACTATTATAAAATCTACTTAAAACTAGATTTCGAGCCAGGCAGTGGAGAACGCCTGTAATCTCAGCCCTCTGGGAGGCTGAGACTGGAGAATTGCGAGTTCAAAGCCAGCCTCAGCAATGGCAAGGCACTAAGCAACTCAGTGAGACCCTGTCTCTAAATAAGACACAAAATATGTTTGAGGAGATGACTCAGTGGTTGAGTGCCCCTGAGTTCAATTCCTGGTACCAAACAAAACAAAACCAGATTTTATTTCTGCTAACCATGTCAACCTTAATTTGTTTACAATACAATAAAAAATAAATATCAAAGCATTACTTCAAATTCTGAGGGAAAATAAAGAATTTAGTAAGGTCAAAGAGCATGTTAGAATATCATATCTTTAAAATGAAGCCTTGTCAAGATCTGGCCCCTTAAAGCTGACATCTGCAGAACAGAAAAATCTAGAAAAATCTGTTAAGAATGATGAAAGAACACGTTGATGAGAATTAATTTCCAATTATTCTGAGAATTTCAAGGGAAAATTGTTATTTTGTTAAGAATAATAATCTTCCAATCCAACATGATATAAAGAATACCCTGTCACAAATTATAAAATTTTGTCAAAAATATTATGCAGAACCAATACCTAAATTAAAAAAAATACTAAGAAATATTGTGTAGTTTGGTTAAATACCATTTTAAATTTTTTATTTAATAGAAAAAGTGTGATATTTTTTGAAAGGAAAAGATTACTTTGTTTTTTCTCATTGTTGACTATGAAATTATTTTTGGCATTTAAGTGGACTTATGCACCAATTTTAAATATACCTGTGGATGAGTTTTGATGAATGCATACCCCTGTGTCATCACCACTGCAGTCAAAATAAAGGCCACGCCAACACCTACACCTGAGCTTTTCCATTCACTTTTTGCAACTAGTTCTTCCCCTAACCCTCAGCTTAGCCCCAACTCTGGGAGTTAGCGTTTTCTCAAGTTTGAAATAACTACAGGCTCACAGAAAATTCCCACCTACAGCACCTCACCACTACCAGCTGGTGGTTGACACTTTATATCCAGGCTCCACCCTATGGCTGAAGAAGGGGCAGCTTCTCCCGTGGTTTTTAGCTAGTGTGGAACAGTTTTTTTTCAAAGTTTTCCTCTCAAGCTTTCTTTATCCTGCCCCTTTGGATAGAGCCTTGGCTCTTTTTTCTCACATTACTTTAGAAAAATTTTCCATTGTAAACTCTCACTCAAAATCATGGACCTGGAAGCCATTCTTTTGAATTGTAATCATCCGGGGAGATGGGACCCTATCTCTGTCTCTGTTAGGGTTGGAGCCTGATTTGGATGAACAATGATAATAAAAAAGAAAAAATAGAAAGTAAAACAAACACACATACATAGATGGCTTACTCACATTGACCAATCTGTTTCCTAAGTTGAATTGAATTCAATCTTTTTCCTATATTTCAATATTGACCTTATTGTAATAGTCTTATATAAATATTTCTTGCCTAATTTGTCCTGTGCAATTTTCTTTAGTATTTCCCAAGTCTTGAGGTCCCTAGTCCACAGTCTTCTTTCCAACTTTAGAACATTCTTGTGTTTATTTGTTGTATTGTGTCCAATGAATTTTCATTTTTAAGAAGAAAACTGTAGAGGGATGGGATACTGGCATTTTGTTGGATTGGAATTATTTTTAAGTATATCTTTTCTATAAAATTTATTTGTGAATAATGAGGATTTCCTACATATGGATCATAACTTTTAACAATTTTTGCCAGTAAATTATTTGCTTTTATTTTCACAATAATCTTTGCCATAATTGTGATACTAGAAAGACTGTTGAGTGGATAGTGAAGACATTGTGTCTGTACGAATACCTGTCCCCCCAAAACATGAATTTTGTCCTGTTGTTCATAGAGTGTGCCTCATAAATAAAGATGACAGTGGTAAGAAGTTTGACAGTAGAGAACTTTGCCATTCAGTGTTTTGGTATCAAATCATCCAGGGAAAAATACAAAGGAACAATTAAACTAGCGGACAATGGGGGAATTAGTTATGACTTGATTAAGAAGCTAAATGTGCTTTTCGGCAATGTTATTTATATGTCATGAAAAGTATTTTGATATTGATGTGAGCTTCCCTTATATTCAATTTTATATGTTCAATTGTTCTGGATCAACAGAAAGCCTCTCCTCTCTCTCTAATGTTAATAGCAGGAAAAGGAAGTGGTGAATGTATCTTGTAGAGCAATAAGAATATCTAAATGGAAAGCAATTTAAATATTTATTTCTTTCAACCTCACCATAGATAACAGTTTCAATGGAATAAAATAGTTATCTATGTGATTAAAATTTCTTAACTTTGACATTGGCAGAAGTAACAGCATATAGTCACTGAAAGTAAATAAAATGTGAAGCACTAAATATTTTCAAGATAAACTTTCAACTCTCATTAAATTTTGATTAAAATTTAAAAATCATGTAATAAAAACTAAGATGAAATATCAACACAGTTCAGTAATAATTATGATTATGTGGCATAAAATATTTTTACGTAGTTATAATATTTTTCTTCCAAGTAATATGACATTTTATTACTTTGAAGAAAGATACTAAGACTACACAAAAAAAAGTTTTAAAAATACTTTATAATATAGGAGATTAAAAAACCAAAAGTCTCAAACTGGTGGAAACTGATGAAGTCATCCACTTTTTAATGGCTTTCTTGCGTTATAACTAATATCTGCATACATGTAAATTTCAGTTTGATAAGGCTTGATATATAGGTATGCTCATGAAGCTATTCTCACAATAAACATAAGGGACATAGACTTCATCTCTGTAAATCCTTAAAACCTATCATCATCTTCCAGCATTCCTCCAGCTCAGCCATCTCTACCACAACTTGAAAAAGACTGATCTGCTTCCTGTCACTAGGGATTAGATTGCATTCTCCTAATAATTAATGATGTTAAACATCTTTTCATGTGCTCCTATCAAGATATTTCTGTGGCAAAGCCAAATGAAAGCTAATGCTTATTATTTTTCTGCTTTTATTATGTCATTTTTAGACAGATTATTTTCTAAGAATGAAGTTGTAAGAAGTCTCTGTATGTTCTTTTTCTTTTTCTTTTTTTATTTTGGGGAGTAAACCCAAAGGTGCTTTACCAGTGGGCCACATCCTCAGCTCTTTTTAAATTTTTTATTTTGAGACAAGTTTATGCTAAGTTGCTTAGGGACTCACTAAATTCCTGAGACTGACTGGCTCCTCCTGCCTCAGCCTCCTGGGTTGCTGGGATTACAGGGATGTGCCACCGGGTCTGGCAGTTCTCTGTGTATTCTGAAAACACATCCTTTATCATATATTTAATTTGAAGATGTTTTCCCCTAGTATGTGTTTTTTTTTTGTCCTTCTTTTATAATATCTTTTGAAAAGTTATTTAATTGTGATGAAGTGCAATTTATATATTTTTATGGAACATGCTTTTGGTATCAGATCTAGGAAATCTTTACCTAACTTGGGGTCACAGTAATTTTTCCGACATTTCTTCTAGACATCTTGTAGCTTTGGGGTTTATATTTAGGTCTGTGATGTCTGAAATTAATTTAAGATGGAATCTTTTCCTCTGTCCTCTATCCTCATACTTTCATTTTCTTCCATTTTTCAGCCCATAAGTGTCCAATGATTACATTGCCATTTATAAAAATGGTCATCCTTTCTTCTCTAAATTGCCTTCAAGTCTATGTTAAAAATTAGTTGTATGTATGTGTATGGGTCTATTTCTGGACCCTGTATCATATTTCTTTAATGTAGATGTCTCTCTTTATGCCAATACAACAATGTCCTGATGACTGTAGTTTTCTAATATTACTGAAATCATGCACTGGTAGTTCTTAAACTTTGTTCTTCCTCAAAATTATCAAAATGATTTTGGCTATTCTAAATCCCTTCCACAGTTTTAGAATATGCATGCCAATTTCTACACTAATATGCTGGGATTTTTGAGATTATGTGCCAGCTATAAGTCCATTTGAGAGAACTTGTGTCTTAAAATGTTGTGTTTTTAGCCCCATAAGTGTAGTATATTCTGTAATTATTTAGATCTTTATTGTCTGTCAGTGATATTGTAATATTCAGTTTGTTGTTCCTGCATCTATTTTTGCAAAATTTTTCACTATTTATATTTTATTTCTATCCTTAATGGTAACCTTTATTTAATATCAGTTTCTGAATGTTGCTTGTATATAAAAATATAAGTAGTTTTTATATGTGAATCTTACATTCTACAACCTGGATAAACTCATGTTCATTCTAGTGGCTTTTAGTCACTTTCATCTGATTGTGTTCATGGTGATCCTATCCTCAATATTCTACTTCTTGTCCTTGATCTGGTTGTACCTTCAGTTCAGGGTTGATTAGAAATGGTGACATTGTCATATTTCTGATTTTAGGAGGAAAGCATTAGGTTTTCACAATTAAGTGTGAGGTTAACTGTGAGTTTCTCTTAAATTTCCCTTCTCAGGTTTAGGAAATACTCTTCTGTTTGCTGAGAGATTGATTCTATTGTTTCTATTGGCTCTTTTTGCTGTGTCTTATGATATGGATTTTTTTTCTCTGTTTTGGAGAGTACCATTTGATTTGCCTTTTTATGAATTAGATTAGTGACTTTCAAATATTAAATCAAACTTTTATTTCTGGTATAAACTCCACTAGGTAATGAAATATCATTATTATATATACTTTTGGATTTGATTTGCTAATATTTGTCTTGGAAATTTTGCATATATATATATAAAGGATATTTATTTGTAGTTTTCTTATAATGTCTAGAGTAATTCTAAGATCTTCAAAAAAATTAAGAAATATCTCTTCTTCAATTATTCATAAAAACTTGTTTAGAATTAATGTTATTACTTTCTTAAAGGTTTATGGAATTTACCATTAAAGTCATGTAGAATTGGAATTTCTTTATGGAAAAGTTTTTAAATAATAAATTCAGGTTCTTTATTCAACATGTAAATCTCCATGTTACCTATTTCTTTTTGAGTGCCTTTTGTTGTTATTGTTTGGGGTAGGAAGATAAGTATTAATGTTACTTCTTTTCTAATATTTAACTATGGAGCAAAGCAAAATCCTCTTTTCTTTCTATTTAAGAAGCTCTGTTATTTAAGGTCTCACCTAAACTGTACATAGAAATACTACATATAAAAGAGTGCAGGAGAAACCTTTTCTTCAGGGAAATAAAAATAATAAAAAAGATTAGACTGAAATAATATCTATGATTTTTAAATTAAATGGTTAAAACATTTTAGCGAGATCAGAGTTCTGCTTTCTACTATTATAATATCATCACTGAAATAATTGTTTTACCTGTTTAGAAAGTTCATTTATCTTATCTTAACATATATACTTAGACATTAAATCTTTTGGGCTAAAAGTCACAAACTAAATTATTTGACAAATACATGCATCTGGAAATTTATTTTGAACTTTAGAAACTTTGATACAATTATTTTTAAGAAAAAATTTTCCTGTTTTTAGTTTCCTAAAATAAAGGAGATAGGATCTAAAATTATCCCTAGGCTTATAAATATTGTTACAGGAATTTAAAATTATTTGTGAGCTCTAAATATATATTTAGAGTACATTATTAAATGATGCATTTTAAACAATCATAGTGCTTTACTCTGACGAGAGGAACAGAAAGGAAGAAAAATTATGTTGGGAAGAATTTAATGGAGGTTTAAATAATTCAGTGACACTTGATTTTTTAAACTTCTTAAAGGTTTACCACATTCTAAAATCACTACACCAAAGACCAACTTTCCAGCAAATGAAGTTTTGGAGGGACATACTCAAACCATGTGCAAACCAGAATAGGCATAAAACTTGGGGAAAGAGTTAGATTATAAATATATATGTGATCAAATATTTTAAAATAATATGATAAAAATATCTAAAAATAGTTTGTATGAAATGCCTAACATACCATATATGTGTTACTTCAAAACTCATTAAATGTCTAAAAACATATTTATGTGAATGTCTGCATTAAATAGTGTAGAATTAAATTTTTGAAATGTCTACATGGACTCTTAATAAAAGAGTTTTCACTCCCATGAATATAGAGGATATCAGTTGAATAAAAATTCTTAAGAGTTCATGCAGTCATTTCAGAATTTTATCAGGAATATAATTATCAGGTCTCATTTCATTTCTTTTCTTGGTTTAATAGCTTTGCTTAAGATGTTTTGAAGTATAATAAATTAATGGCTAGACTTTCACTTGGAAACCTCCCTATGGTTTTATGAATGCAAATGACTTTATGCAAAATTTAATCAATTCAATAAAATATCCAGTATCCCATTGTGATGATTTTTCCTGTGAAATATAAAATAGCAGAGATAGGCATGTTTAGATCATTTTTTTACTCCAAATTGATGTTAAGTTCATATACTGATTATTAAAAATTACTTTTACAAATAAATTCTAGCTATTTTATTTTGTTGAGAAGGAAAACCCACCTAACTCAACTATATTACACTTCAAATTCTCACCTTTGATAAATTTTTTAAATGGTAAATAGGTCATCGAGGTCACTGAGTAATTGAGGTTTTGATGATAACTATATTACAAAGTTTCATTCTTTTGTATTTCTTTCATTGTCTAGTGCACTCCTAGAAAACTCATTATCACTCAGTCAACATTTGTTGATTTACCAATTAATTTGTAAAAATAAGGTGACATGTGATCCGATGTCTATATAGTTTAATCTCAGTGATTAATCCTATGTTTCTCCGTATGAAATTAAATCCCATTTTTTAAAAAGTCACACTAATTAGTTTCTAATAGGTAGGTGATAAAGATGATGTTTGCCAAAATTTAATTTGCTGCTCTTGGTGTCAAGTGAATAAAATATGACTTTCTCTTTAGCTTGACATCACCAAATTTAAATTAAAAACCTTAAATCTATGGCAGGTCCTATTTCAGCTAAATCTCCATTTCTAATGATGCCAATGCATAATCAATATGTAACTAATTAGTTTCTATTTCTTGCACATAAATTTAGTTGATATTTATTGCTATTCAATATACTTTTTGTTCAAAAGTCTATTTCAAAAATTGAAAGGCATAACTCCTATTGCATGTGTCTTATATTAGATATTAAGCATATGAAGTTTGTTTTGAAAACTTTCTTTTCTCAATTCAACATCTACCTTAATTCTTCCTGGCCTTTTTTTTTTTTTTCATTTTGAGGGGAAAAAAGTCTATGTCATTTACATGTGCACCTTACAAATTTGATTTTTCATTTAGCAGATTTAGAGATTTATCAATATGTCTTTGCATGTCTAAATTATATTGCACCATTCTGAGGACACAAGATTTGTCACTCCTCTGAGAGACACTAAATATTTGATCTGGCTCACATGAGAGAATTCTAAATTGATAAAGAAATCCCTGGGGAAAGCTGCAGAAGGCCACAGATTTCTTTTCTGGAACACATAGTTTTACATAACAACATAAGACGGTAATGGGTCTTTGTCCATAATTCATAGCAAGCTATTAAATGATTTAATGCACTTGGCTTTCATCTATAGTGCTATGAACTAGTTCAGCCATTCACATGCTTCCTGTTCACACATTATCATTCATTCATGCACTTCACCTTGTCTCCTTTTCCTCACCTCCATGTCTATTCATCTCCAGAGCAAGCAGCCGCCTCTGCCTTTTCAACCCACTGGTCTTCATTAGTTTATTTCTTTTTCAAATATGACCAATGGCCACTTTCACTTTCTGTGTCTTCAAAGAGTCCTGTATTTTGCTTTTCTGTGTTATGAACTTTGTTTCCCTGCCCCTTCTTTTTACAGCTCAAACATATCTTTTCATTTCTTGCTGTCGACTCAAGCTCCTTGATCACTGCTTCTGAAACACCATGTTTTTTCAGGTGTCTGAATACATTTTTTTTGAAACTCAATGACATGTATTCTAATAAATAAAAAAATTACATGATCATAATTTGAAACTTTGAATGTTGATAGATATTGAATTGTAAAGTGCTTTCTCATTTGACCACTGACTATATATTTATTTTCACTAAAAAACATTATTGTTTATAGTTCCTATATCAAAATCTTGGTTTACTTTTGGAAATGGTGTTTTAATTGAAAACTTTTAATTAGATAGCTTTAAAAACATTTTTGTAATTCTATTCAGTTCAACAAATAAACTTCTCATATTTTCTAAGCAAACAACAGTTTATATTGTTTAGCTTCTAAATCCCAAAAGAAGACTCTCATAATGATTATGGTACATGTTTCATTCCAACTTTGACAAAAAAGTGTGGAATATTCCCATTTCATTATTAAAATACAAATAACAAAAGAATATGCACAATTGAGAATGTTAAATCACATTAATACTTAAATATAAAAATGCATCAATTCAAAAACCTGTAATTACCACACTTCAGAGAAGCAAATAAAACTTCTACACAAGATCAACAATATATACAGCTGCTGCAAATAATTCACTTTTATTATAAAAACATATCGATTCATTTATTTGAGGGCCATGTACTAGTGTCACATTAATGTGACCCTCGAATATTTCACATATTAATGAAAGAAAGAAAGTGAAACATTTGCAGATTTTATAGAACTTATATATAAATTATGATTTGTAGTGGTGTTAAGGTTGTATTAAAAAGCTTGCTGACCTACTTTTTCTGTTTGTACTATAAAGAAAATTTTAGTTGATATGATGTCAAAATGCAGAGCACCCACAAAAATATATGATAGAGACAAAATTATTATGATTACATTTCTGTTGTCCTTCACAAACCTCACACACCACCTCTTATGTTTTCTATTCCTGACTTTTAGATTTCTAACAAAAACTTTGAGACCCTTAAAATTAGAATGAGCCCTCAATAAAATCTAACCAAATAATATAATAAAGCCACCAATATCATCTCAAATAGGTGAGCTTTCATGGTCGCCTCCACTGAGTGATAAGATATTCACCAGCTCATAAGATATGCTCTTCTGGTTTTGGTGGAACTTTTTCCTTAAAAAAAGATGAATCTGTTCTTTTGAAACTGCTATTATTAATTTTAATTTATTCAAATGAGCTGAAATAGTAAAAGTGTCCAATTTCCCAAAAAAAAATCATCTAATTATTTAAAGGCAAGTAAATCCTCAAATCTCTTTTCTAAGCCATATATCTTAACTTACTTCAGTCAAATGCTCATTAAGTTACTTATGAGTTAAAAGGCCTCCATTGTCAAAATCAGGTTTATTGCAGTATTATTTTCACATGGTAAAATCTACTTACTTAGAAAATACAGTCGGGTGTAATGAGATGGACATCACTACTCTAGGTACATGTAGGAAGACATGAATGGTGTGACTCTATCTTGTTTGTAACCAGAGAGATAGAAAATTGAGCTCTATATATGTACTATGACTCGAAATGCATTTAAAAAAATAAATAATTAAATTTTAAAAAGTACAGTTCAGTGGATTTTAACAAAGATTTCAGTTGTGTAAGCAACATAGCAATCAATACAAAGCTGATTTCATCAATGAGGGTACAGAGTGTCTGTTTTTTCCTCACAGTACAACCCAACCACCCATCTAGAGTATGTGGCAGGGCAGAATTCTTTAAAAATCATTTTCATGTGCAATCTTTATGTTTTAGACATGTGGACTTTTTTTGCCTGAATATTATAAATGAAGTTGTTATAAAAATACATATTCAGGCTGGAAATGGTTGTGCACACCTGCAATCTCAGTGGCTTTGAAGGCTGAGGTAGGAGGATCGCAAGTTCTAAACCAGCCTCAGCAACTTAGTGAGTCCCTCAGCAACTCATTGAGACCTTTTCTCAAAATGAAAAATAGAAAGAGCTGGAAATGTAGTTCCATGGTGAAATGTCTTTGGATAAATCTCCAGAACAAAAAAAAAAAAAAAAAAAAGCAAACACATTGGTCTTTGTGCGGACATGGATTTTTTATTTGCCTTGGGTAAATACGTGGTGGTGGAGGGATTCCTTTTTAGATCATAGGGTAAACATATGCTTAATTTTACACAAAACTAACAAGTCTTTCCAAAATGGTGATAACATTTTGCATTTTTTTCTCAAAATGTGAAACATTTTTACTTGTTGCCCATTTGTTTTATCTTTTTAATAGTTATTTTTCACAGGTTCCAATTTTAGCTGTTCTAACAAGGTGTTTCTTTCACTGGCTTTTAACTTGAATTTTCCTAATAACTAATGATATGTAGAAATGCTTCTTTTGTGTGTTTGCTTAGTTCTTGCTGGTTATCAATACAGTTTTGATGAAGCATCTTTTCAAATCTTTGGATTTTATTCAAATTAAATTGCTTATCATACTATTCAATTGAATAATGTATATATATTCCAAAAACAAGTTACTGAGCATCTATCTGTGTGTAGTGTACATTTTACTCCTGCTACCTGGCTTGTCTTTTCATTTTTATAACATTGTCATCTGAAGACAAATTTTAAATTTTGTTGAAGTCAAATTTATAAATATTATGTTTTTATTTAGGGTTAGTGCCTATGTTGTTCATGCATTTTTACTTAAAATAAGATTTGAAATTTTAAAATATACTTTCTTCTAGAAATTTGTAGTTTTCACATCTGCATTTAATTTTCTGACTGTGCCACTTTAATTTTTATGTATGGAGCTATGTAAGAGTTTACTCTTTCATTTTTTAGTTATGAGTATCCAAATGTTCAAGAATTACTTGCTTTCTTAATGACTTTCTTTGGCAACGCTGTGGAAAATCAAGTGATCACATGTGTGTCAGTTTTTTTCTGGACTTACTATTTTATTTGATCCATCTCTGTATTAGACTTCTACCTGTGTTAGGCTGCCTTAATAACTATAGCTTCTCAAGTCTTGAAAAATTTACCAGAATGCTTGCATTTTGTATTTATTTCTGAATATGTTTCAAGATATAGCATTCTATATCAACAGTTTATGCTTTATTTTTATCCCTTGGGTATTTTTAAGTTTTTCTTTATCTTTATTTTTCATCAATTTGATTATGATGCACCTTTGTGGTTTGCTTTGTATTTACCCTCTTGAGAGGATTGAGATTCTTCAGTCAGTAAGTTAATTCTTTTACACTTTGTGGCATTTGTTTTGTCATTTACTGTTTTACACTTTTATTTCACTCCTTCTAGATCTCTTTTGTCATTCCAATGTCATATTTATTAGACTACTTACTATTTTCCCATGGGTTCCTGATGCAATTTTTTTTATCCTTTTTTACTTTTTTATTTTGCAAGTTTTCAAAATGGCCAAATTTTGTTCATCTGTCTTCAATTTCTGACATTTTATTTTTTATTTGTTTTTTTTTCCTCCAGTGGTAGTGATTGAATTCAGGGCCTTGCATGCTGAGCAAATGACCTACCACTGAGCTATATCCCAGTCCTGATCTTACTTTTTCTATTTATTTAATTTACTATTATGTAATTTTGGTGAATTTCTAAATTCAGATATTTACTACTACCATTTAGGAATTCCATTTTTAAAAAAGATGCTAAATTTCTTCACCTATTCCCTCATTATAGTCATCTTTGGTTTTATGTAATTAAATGTATTTCTAACCTTTTAAAAAGAGTTTTGTCTTGCTCTTTCCAAATACTGAATCATTTTGGGATCCACTTTTCTTTTCTTTTTTTTTTGTAGATGGACACAATGTCTTTATTTTATTGCTCTGTATGTGGTGCTGAGGATCGAACCCAGGGCCTCACGCATGCGAGGCAAGCGCTCTACTGCTGAGCCACAATCCCAGCCTGGGATCCACTTTTCTTGATTGAGTGACCTTTTTCTTTCTATATTTTTAGTCAGTACTAAATTACTAAGCAAAAATTTTGTATTTTTATTGCATATTAAGATTTTTTTTGTGATACCATGAATAAAATCTGGTGTCTATAATCTCTTCTAAACACTTATGACATTTGCTATTAGGTACTAGTTCACACTGAAAATACCACCTGAACTATCAAAGCATTGTTTTAAAGTTTGGTAATTGCTGATGTGATTCATTTTTACATAATCTTAGGGGATCTTTACTTTTAGTATGAAATATTTATTCAAATAACATGAACCTGCTGGAGATTTAAAGTTTTTGTTGCTGTTGTTGTTATTGTAGGTTGTTTTGTGTTTTTTTACCAATACTTTCTAAGTTAGTAAGATTCACACACTAAATTCCATGTTCCACACTGTGCACAGCAACTGACATCTATGCTCAGGTGTTAGTCTTCTGCTGTTGTCTGAATCTATCCCATACACGTGAAGTTCATGGATCAGAAAAGTAATTAAGAAGCATTAATAATCATATTTGAAAACTAACTCCTTTGTGGCTTTCTCCTATCTGCCTTCCCTCCTTTGACTTCTAACCATTCTTGCAGCCTAGATGTGTATCCTTTATCACTAACAAGAGTGGCATTTCTAACTGTGGGCAGCTATGGTCTTCCCTGTGAACATAGATTGCTGACATAAGAAAGAGTCATAAAAATATAAATGTCACATTATTTCAAAAGTTCCTATCTTCTAAGAATTAAACCTGCTGGGTTCTGGCTACTTTGAGAGTTTTCCTCAAAATTCAGTATTTTTTTAAAGCCATATATTTTGACAAGGGTTTATAATTAATATCTGTGGGACAGTTGGTCAATAAAAACATTTCTTTCAGAATCTGGAACCTCTTTTGAGAAATGTCTAGGTGATTTGAATTCTATTTCTCATCTTGAATGTGTATTAGTTCTCTATTGCTCCACAACAAATTCCTCTAAAACTTAGTGGCTGAAACAATAAGGATTTATTATCTCCCTGTTTTTGATGATGAGACATCTGAATGTAGCTTAGGTGGGACCTCCAGCTCATGGTCTCTCAGAAGGCTGCAATCAAGGGATGGTCAAAGTGCGCCCAGCTGGGGAGAGATCTACTCCAGAGCTCACTTGCATGTGTGTTGGAAGGCCTCACAAGACCTACAGTTGGCTCTCTGTGTGTGTGGCTTCCACATCTGTGGCTTCAAACAAGTGAGGATCTGAAAATATTTATAAAATATAATGTTGTATATGTACTCAACATGTGCAGACTTTTTTCATTTTCATTTCTCTCTAAACAATAATTGAGTAAAACAACTATTTACAAGCATTTACATTGTATTCAGTATTGTAAGTAATCTAGAGATGATTTAATTATATGGAAGGATGTGCACATAATTACATGCAAATAATTTGCAATTTAACATAAGAGAATTAAGCATGTACAGATTTGAGTACAAGCAGGGGATCTTTGAACCAATCTCCCATGGATACTGAGGGATGACCATATTTTAAAGTTTGTTCATTTAGAAGTTGGCAACCTTAAGTTCTTACTGATTTGGCTAGAGATATCAGTGCCTTGCCACAGGATCTCTCGATAAAGTCACTCACAACATAGTACCTTTCTTCCTCTAAACTCAGGGCCTGCAGGGAGAGTGAGGAAGCAGGAAGCCGGAATTTCTGTCAACTGATCTTAGAATTGACACCCTTTTGCTGTACCATATTGTATTTGTTAGAATGCAGTGCCACTAATTACAGGCCATATTCAAGGGGAGGGGATTACACCATGGTGTAAATACTGCCACTCTTTAGGATTGTTTAATCACTGTTATTTTAGATATGAGGTGTCCCTCAAAAGCTCATGTATTATACAATGCAAGAGTCTGCAGAGGTAAAATCATTGAGTTATGAGATTCTTGACTTATCAGTGTTATAGGTTAACTGGGCAGTAATTGCTGGCAAGCAGGTTATGGCTGGGGGAGGCAGGTCACTGGAGGTATGCCTTTGGTGTTTCTGTTTTGTACTTGGTGAGTGTTACTGTGCTCTCTCTGCTTCCTTGTTACCATGTCCTGAGCTGCTTTCCTCTGTCACAACTTTCTCTGTGATGGTTCTGCCTTACTTTTAGCGCAGAACAATGGTGTTGGCTATGGACTGAGACCTCTGAACCTGTGAGCCAAATAAACTTTTCCTCCTCTAATTATCCTTGTCAGGCCTTTTAGTCACAGAGATGAAAAAGCTTACAAAAACAATCCCCTTTAAAATGTGAAATATACATATATACGCATATATATGTATATATGTATATATATATATGCACATTCATCTCTTTTAGTCACAGAGATGAAAAAGCTTACAAAAACAATCCCCCTTTAAAATGAGAAATATATACACACACACACACATATGTATGAGTCTATTTATATAGAGAGATACTATGAAGATAACAATTATAAACTCTGATAAAACTTTATATATATACATATATATAATATGTATATATATACATACATATATGTATGTATATATACACATTATATATAATATATAATGGATAGTCTCTTTATAAATGCAACTATACATGTGTGTGTAGATACCTGAATTCATAATAAATATCTGCAAGAGGATAATCATTATAAGACTTCCTGCAATTACCAGAATTTGAATATGATCTGAGGCAGTTTTGTTGAGCAGGATTATATTCTCTGTTACTTATATTAGTATTTTTTCTTCAATGATATAAAATGCATGACTATAATTTTCCTTCAAACTTCAGTGGATTATTATATCATTATTCCAAAGGGTACTTTGTGGAGATCAGTTTGCAAAGTCATAGACAGAATTACGTATTGATAATACCTTTTTTGACTTCATATACGTCTTAATAGTTAAAGTCAATAAACTCATTACACTGGGCTCACATAATTTTAGAAATTTTTCTTTTTTAATTGTTCCTCCATTTTTCTCCTTAGAGAGTCGTCATCTTCTAACAGTGGTATATAAAGCTGCAAAATTAATGGCTTAACTGCATTCAAATCTATTTTTAGAACAATAGTGTGTGGCTAGTTAACATGAAATGATGTACCTGTGTTTGTGTTTAATTTCTCTTTACTAGATTTTAGGCAGCAGCTGCACATCTCTTGTACATGTATGTGCTATCTTAATGATGTTACTAATTTTACTATTTATATTCAAATATTTTTATTTCCACTAATCAACTATAATTATGCTAAAGTTGGATGGGTAGCAAGTTTTATAAGTAACTGGATGTTTCACAAAAACAGTTTAGGAATAGAATTAAATATGTGATATGTGTGCATACACACACACACACACACACACACACACATAGTTTTACTTATGCACATAATGCCAAGTGCTCTTTTGCTTCAAGAAAGATGGATTGAAAGGGCTGACTGAGGCTGGTATAATTTTGAGGGACCCACAGCTCCCTGATTCTTCATGGTTATTTGCCCACCTATGGGTGTTGACCTTAGAAAAGCTGATTAACCAGCATGTGCTTTAGTTCTGCCTTCATAAATTAAGGCTAATAACACTACTTTCCTTCCATCACTCATGGATATTGAGAATTAATGAAATAACATTTGGGAAGTTCTTTGAACTCCTCAAAGGTATTATCAACATTTTATACTTAGTCTCAATATCCTTCACACATTCTCAGAAATAATTGATGGTCAGATAATTAAAAATAACAGCATTAAGTTTTGGGAGATTATTGTCTATAAATTAGTTTTAATTAAATTAAGACTGCTCAGATTTTGAAAAAAATAAATTTTGTGGACTACATTATAGTTATGTAATGTTTGACATTTATTTTTATGTGGACACAGCATTAATTTCTAATTTTTAGCCCCCCAAGTTCCTTAGAATAGACGGAATTGCTGAAAAGTCTTATTTTATTTTGATATTAGCTCTTATTGAGAAGTATTTTAGGAAGACCAATGTATATTCAAAATATTCCAGACTTTTCCTTGGCTGATTGCTCTGAGAGCTGTCTATTCAATCATTTGGTCTGATGTGTTCAAAATTTCATCTGTGTAGAGGAAACTGTGATGTTGTCAGAGGCAGGAGTGAACAGTAGAGGTAGAGACAGGGCAGACTGGAAAGTCAGCTGTGAATATAAACACACATGAGATGGCTCCTCTCCCCTCTCTCAGGAGGGCTCTTATGTCTGTCATCTTCTTAGATGTCTCTGGCCTAATTCCAATTCTGATACTTCCCAATGCTCATGTTTCTCACCCTCAATCTCTCCTGTGGCTCTAGTTTCTGACATGAAAGTTCCAGAATCAGGAGGAATCTAAATCTGGACATTTCTTTGAAGTAGAGTGGGTTGTACTTAAGTCTTGAGTATAGGGAGGAATGAGGTACTGTTAGCATCTGTATGGAAGTCATGAGAAGGAAGACAGAGCAGAAGCCTGTCATCTTTCACGTTACTTTTCATTTAATTTATTGCTTTATTGCAAAGCACAAGATTGCCAATTTTTACTATATTTGTTTAAGGTCTGGCTTGTGGCTCAAACATAAAATCCATGAAATCTCATTTCTAATGAAGTCATTTGAAACAGTGAAGGACCCTGAGCATCTTAGTCATTCAAACATGTCCTAATGACTGGAGAAAATTTTTAAATAGTTCTCTTGTTTTAAGACTTCTCTCACCTCCTGTTGCCCTCCCTCTTTTTCTTCTCCCATGTGCAGACACGCTGACGCTCCAACAGACCACATCTAGGGAGTGTTTCCCTCTCTTTTGCTTCACCTGAATCTACCTGAAGTGTAAGGGAAAATAATCATTAGCTCTAAGCTGTGTGTAATGGCAGAGAGGCTTGAAATAGAAAAGGATGGTTGAGAAATGATTGAGCATAAAAAACTTTGGAGAAGTGAGGAACCATCACAGTCTGTTTTACTTTTTCTCCATTTTCCTGGCATATTTACTTTTTCCCTGCAAGGCATTCTCTGGCTTCTTCCTATTCCCATGCTGAGTCTTGGGGTGCAATTTTAGTTCCATTTTCATGTTATCACTGGTTCTTTTTAAGTGACTCTTCACCAGCAAGACCTTCCACAGGACAAAAGTGTGTTAGAGCTTGCATCACAAGAGTTAATGAAGTGTATCACATATCATAATCACTAAAGCATATTTATATTTAAGGATCTTATTTTTTTAATAAAAGGAGTATCCTGGTTTAGATTAAGTGTTCCCCAAAATCTATGTGTGAGATAATGCAAGAAAGTGTAGAGATAAAAAATAATTGAGTTATAAGAGTTTTAATCTAATCAGTGCATTAATCCCTGATAGGAATTAACTTGGATGTAACTGTAAGCAAGTAGGGTGTGGCTGGAGGAGATGGGTTTGGGGGGTTTATATTTTGTCCTTGTTGAGCAAAGCTCTCTCTCTGCATCCTGGTGCCATGTTCTCAGCTGCTTTCCTCCACCCACTCTTCCAAATGATATTCTGCCTCACCTCGGTTCCCAAGGAATGTAGCTGACCATCTTTGGACTGAAGTCTCTGAAACCATGAGCCCCCAAATAAACTTTTTCTCCTAAAATCATTCTTGTTTGATCTTTTGGTCACAGCAACAACAACAAAAAAAAGTTTATACCTCCTGCAAAATTTTTTAATAGCCATATGCTTTTCAGGTGGGAATTGACAGGACAGAGGATTTGGAGAAATGGCACAGTCATGTGGGGAAATAAATCACCCCAACTCAAAAAAGATGAAAGACTGTGCAGGTGGATGTCTTGGATTCCCAATATTTCCCAGCACAACTTGTTTATCCTACCTGGCCAATAAATAAAAGGAGAGTCTGTTAACTAGAGAATTACTAAAATCATAGCTATTATCTTAGAAGTTATAAACAGCCACAAGATCCATAGTCCCTTTACTACTTAAATGGCAATAGCATAGAACTTAATTCTAGCTAGATGCATAACTTTCTTTCTTCCTTTCATTAATTTTACTAAATATAACTACACATCTTAGAGGACTTGACTTTTGAACATCAATTATTCACTATAATTACAAATGTAACACTTCTAACAAAAGGACTGTGTAAATGAACTACCAAAATGTGTTATGGGGGACCTAACATTGGCTAAGTTAATGTTCCATATAGTCAGTTAAGTTTTGAGTTGAACAAATGTCATGATGTCACTTAGGAAGGCAAAATTTCCTGTGAGACAATATATTGTGAGTGCCAAACACTCACTGATGTATGCAAATTTTTAAGCCCATTTTCTCCTAATCAGAGCCCATATAATCAAAGGCCAAATAAAGTCTCCTTGACTAAATAAAAATTTTGCCATGTATGATGCTTGGCTTAAGTAATGTTCCCCCAAGACAAGCAAAAACTAAAAACCTGGTCATTGGTCAGATTTGAATAACTCAGACATACAGAGCTTAATGAACTCCTTTGTTTGGTTTTTAACTATTAAGCTTGGTTTTTCACCTAAACATTCACTTTGGGATATTCAATGATTTTAATTTTTCTATATTATGTGAAAAAAATTATGACCGAAAGAATTGAATGTAATTATTAATGTAATAAGATGCTTTTAAAAAATTCTATTAGTTGGCACTCATTGCTTGCTTCCGATTTTCTTTTCCATGTTGCCTAAGCAAAGAATTTAGTCTTAATATCCTTGGCATGAGGATTTTGGGGGCACTTTTGGTATGCTACAGCTGCTGCAGCTGCCAATGGCTTCTGGATCTTTCCAGCATTGCAGATACCCATACTTGATTTGGTAGAGTAGTCAGTGTAGCTGTTGCTTCTCCACTTTCGGCTTGTTGTTAGCCTTTTTCAGATGACCTAGGAAGGTGACTATAACTTCCTGGAGTATTTCTTCCTTTCCAGTCAAAAACACATGCCAGCAGAGATTGAAGATGTATGAGAATCCTCATTATAGTGACAAATAGATATCAAGGGAGAAATGCGATTGAGAGAGGTCACATCTTTCCCAGGTCACCCTTTGTACCATGCTACAGTGGATGGCTTAAGAGAGAGAGCTTTCAAAGAACAGTGTGGCTTTAGTGCCTCTGTTTCTATGTATTTTTTCTTCAATTTTTCATCTTTCAAGTCCCTTCTCCAATCTGGTACAGAGGAACTCTTTCAAAAGGACTGCTGATTTTTATCTAAGATAATGGAATCCAATTTCATAGGAAGTAAGGATAGGCCTCGTGTTTGCACAGCTTTGTCATCCTGATTTTAAAAATTTACTCCGTCTGTGGTTTTAATGTGAAGAAGACTTTTAAGGCACTTAAATATCAGTATAAATATACTTTCAAATTTCTGTTAAAGAAAGCAGTGGGACTGGGTTCCAGCTTCTCATGAAACCTGAATCATATTTACTAAAAGATTAGTCAAAACGTGGTTGGAAATACATTTAATGCATTTAATTAAAATAGCATGTATAATTTAGGGACTCATTCATTCTCATAAAAATATAAAGTATACTAAAATTATAACAATTCTAGCGAAAATTCAATTCAATCCGAGCAAAACCATCACACTAGTTGCTTTCCTGAGAATATTCAAAGTGTTACTACCTCTTAATCTGTTCTTACTGTCCTAAATTCAGTGTCTAATTCTATGTCTGGTTTATAATAGGCACACAGTCTATTCTAGAAATATGAATTGAAGATTACAACATCTGTTACATAAATATTGAATGAGCATCGATTTGTCACTGTGCCAACCTTTATAAGTAGCCAAGCAGATACTGCCTGGGTGACTTAGCTTTGGGCACTTCAAGATTATATTCCTGGCTGAGTCTTCCTCTCACTAGCATCAACATAATTCCCCAACATCAAGCAACTCTTGGTACCCTAGTGCTTAGTGACTCAGTCTCCATGTCACATCCATCAGTCAAGCCACAGAGCTCCAGTTTAACTTGCAACTTCTCTCTTGTCAGCTCCCTTGAATCGTGTGCTCCCTTTTCTCTCCATAAGATACATTTGAGCCAGGCGCGGTGGCTCGAGCCTGTAATCCCAGCACTTAGGGAGGCTGAGACAGGAGAATCCCGAGTTCAAAGCCAGCCTCCTCAACAATGAGGCACTAAGCAACTCAGTGAGACCCTGTCTCTAAATAAACACAAAATAGGGCTAGTGATGTGGCTCAGTAGTCAAGTACTCCTAAATTCATTCCCTGGTACCAAAATAAATAAATAAAGGTACATTTGGATGTAAATCTGTGTGACATTAGAATATTTTAGAGCAAAACCAGTCACTTTCAGTTGCTCTAATCTTTCAGGCAAGTCCTGGTGTTGATATGCCATGTTCTCTCTGACAGGTTCTTCCTGTATCTCCAGGTCATGATAAAAATAAATAGGTACATGTTTTTACATGTCTTAGAAATGAGAAGTAACAAAAGGCCTTTAATGTCTCAATTGTCTACAAAATAATCAGAATGTTGAACTGTAACATCCAGAACAATGACTGATGAGATCCTGACAACTTCCTTCAATAAGCAGCTTATGAGCAACAGAAACTTATTTCCCACAATTCTAGAGCTGACAAGTCCAAGTTCAAGGGGCTGGTGGAGCTGATGTCTGGGAGGCTCTGCTTCCTGGCTCATAGTCAGTGTCCTGCTGTAAGCTTACCTGGGAGGAGGACAAGGGAGCTCTTGAGGTCTCTTCACAGTGCTCTAATTCTATTTCTGAGGGCTCTTCCTCCATGACCTAACCACCCCTCAAAGGTCTTTTCTTGAAATTCATATATTGAAATGTGGTGTAAAGATTTCAATATATGAATTTTGGAAGGACACAAGCATTCAGTCTATAATGGCCTTCTAATAATTAGATATTTTTCTGATGTATAATAGCTTTAAAGTATCTTCTATCTAGTGGGATAATCTACACATCTATTACTCTAACTTCAGAGAATCGAGTGTTAAATACACATGCATATATTGATGTGTGTGGTATTTATACATACATAAGTTTTTATAACTTTGTTCATTTACATCATTAA
Source organism: Xerus rutilus (assembly GCA_028644305.1). Lineage (NCBI taxonomy): Eukaryota > Metazoa > Chordata > Mammalia > Rodentia > Sciuridae > Xerus > Xerus rutilus. The sequence goes on along the minus strand of CM053407.1, from coordinate 25,169,290 downwards.
TGTTAACATCGACATTTTAAATGTTAATAATGTACTAATATAGTGCTTTATGAGATAAATAGCATGCTTGTTATGATAGGTATGATATAATATTTTATACAACATGTAATGATTATTTGCATTTGACAGGTACCATGATGAACACTTCAAACTTATTATCTTATTTCGTCTTTTGACATAAGCATCTGGTTTTGAGGGATTAGTGAAGTGTTAAGAACTATTAAGAGGGGGGCCATTAACAACTCCATGGTTGTTAGGAGGGAATTCAATTACTGGATACCAGAAAATTAGCTGGAAACACAAGACAAAGCAGCAGTTGAGAAAGAGTGGCCTTTGGTAGAGGACCATAGCCATGTAAACTATCGGCTTAAAAGGGAGAGGCCTAAAGTAAAAAGAATACTCTCCCCTCCTAGTCCTCCTATATTTTATCAATTCAACCAAAATGAAGGCTAGGGGATAAGGAAGGCTGTCAGGCAGTCCATAAAAATCAGTCCATTCCAAATCCTCTGAAACAGAACAAAGAGGGGAGGAAATCTGGAGAAAAAACTAAATACTACCGTTCCTATCATACTAGGTTTTATTTTCCTTGTTCCCTGGTATCTAGCTACACTTCCTGCTTTGTATTCCCTGAGTGCAGCAAGCACACTCTAACCTCAGGGCCTTTGCACTGGCTGCTCTGGGTCAACATGTTGCTTCTTCACCGACATCTGCATTCACCAGAGCTTTTGGGGGACTTCTCATATCCAAACTATGACAGTTGATTATTTCAGGTATTTGCTATAGTGAAACACAGCTGACATAAACACTATCTCAAGTGTCATGTCTTGGATAGTCTTTTAATTTTCTGTCCTTCAAACTTATGACAGATATTGGAGCCCTCACTATGTACCATACATTATAATGAGCTCTGGGAAAATAATAGAGAACAAGACAAAGAAGGCTACTATCATCAAAGAATTTAGTGTCTAATAGAAATTTCAGAAAAGAAAATATATTATTAAAATATGGGATGCTACGGGACCTTTCATCCATTACTAAAATAACAACACTTGCTTGTAGTACATTATTCTTTCAAATATTTCATTTGAAAATACTCTCTTTGGAATTTAGCCAGTCTATGGGAGGAGGGTCAATAAATCAATTCAGAAGCTACCTTCTTTTCCGTATCCAAATCATTGCCCCTTTAACCTGCTTCTGAAATTTAAGTGTCATTTTGCCAGATAGAGACAAATATACATTTATTCGTTTCAATAAATGCTCTTAAAAGTATTGGGCAAGAGAAAGCTCAGCTATTTCTTTGTAAAGAACAGGGCAAAAGTTTAATTTAATTTGGGTAGTGCATATTTTCTATTAAAAAGAAAAATGCAATGCGTGGGCGAAAAGTTGACTATAAAAGCCTTAGTTTGGAGAGGCTTTAAGAGAAATATATGTTCATTTCTTTCATAGAATTGATTATCCCCAAAGGCAATTTTGTTTAAAAAAAAAAGTGGTTCTGGCACCATAATAGCAAGACTGCAGCCCGTTCTGATCCAAGTAGAGGTCAGAATGTATTCAGCTAGTGGTGCATGAGGGGTTGAAAGAGCTGACCTCCATGAGGTGTAACATTTTGGGCTCAAGCTTGTCAAGGAGAAAGAGTGCTATTTATGAATCTGAAATTGAAAACACTGTTACAAAAAGCTGCACATTAGTACCCCTGGGGCAGCTAAAAAGGAAGAATGCACCTAAGCTACCAGTCTGGCCTCCACCTGTGATACACCCTTGGTGGGTTAGCAGAGCTTTACTATCTCCCAGCCCAATTTGTCCGCCCCTAGTTGAGAAACATCTCAATCTAAGGACCGCTTATCCCCTGAGATGATTCACTGTGTCTCCTCTCAGTCAATTGCCAAGGAAAGGAAAGCTTTAACCAGGAAAGCCCAGACCTGGTTGGAAGAACACCTGCTCATCAAGAAACATGGAAAATGTGCATCCCAATCCCTAAAATCAGCCTTGGCAGGGGGCTTCCGATTATTGTGCATGTCTATGACTTCACCTGGCTTCAGAATTCTCTCTTCAGCTTTCCAAGTTCAAATTACGCCTGCGCTCCTGACAACTCTGGCTGGGGAAGTTCACCAGATTCAACTCTGTGGAGCTGGATGCTATCCTCAGTGCATAGGTAGGACTAAGAAACTCCTGGATGCATAATGGACTGGAAAACTCAGCATTAGCTAATAAAATGACTGATTATGTCATTTTATATCAGAGGGTAAATAGTGTATTTGTACTATACACCCAGAATAGGGTGATTAGTTTTACTTCAAAATGTTGATCCTGACTTGGATTTGAGGTTGTACTCAAGTACAGATATCTTTTTGTATGCTTTCATGGGGATTATACAGTGATGTTTTTCCTCATCTGAATTTATAGCATAAGCTTTCTATGCACATCCATTTCTCCTTTCTAACTTAAAGCTTAAATACTGTTTTTGCTTCCTGCCTCTTCACTTAGCTACTTTGTAGTCCTTATTTAAATGTCACTTTCGCAAGCAAGATAATTTTACTCTAGCTTCCAGATGAATTCTGTTCCCCCTATTGTAATCTCGATTGGTCTTATGCATTTCTTTTTATACTGTTTCTCTCAATTTTATTTAAATAATTGATAGATATCAATAATTTAATGTCTCACTCCTTTTTTTCTTTTTAATAATACAAGTTCTAGATTGCAAGAGCTCACTCTGCATTGATTATTACTCTCTCTCCAAACACCTAGCGTAAGTTTCATAATTACGTAGAGCAGGTGCTCAATGCATATTGATTGGAAGAGTGAATACAGAAGTGACTGATGTAAAGCAAATTTGACTCAGTGGTAATGTTACCAGAATGGAGTCATGTCTGAATGATACCGTGTGGGGACAATAAGAAATGTCTAAGACAGACTGCAAAACACTCAGGGAATATTGGAATGGCAAGGAACCTACACTAGTTTTCACCAGCGGTTCTTGAGAGGGATAGCTCTCTCATGGATGTTACACTCCTAAACCCCACAACACACAGGTGCACACACATAAACACATGTGCATATCACTACCACCACTGTCCTAGAGGGTAGAGTGATAGTCATCTTGAGAAAGAAGAAATGTACAATGACCTTGATTCCTAGGTAGTGATTACATCATTATTTATGTGGTCATTTTTTTAAATGATTTTTCTACCCAGTTGTAACCGTGTGATGGGAATTAACATGGACCATGTAAAATGGTATGCAGACAATGCCTATTTTATTCACTGTGGATTTTGTGCTTACTAATACATAGGCAACAATAACCCATGCATTCACGAATAAATGAATGAGTATGCTAATGAAGCAGGTTGGGCAAATTAATATCACAGAGAAGTCAACCAAAAGGAATATACAAGAAATTTAAGAGAAAGATGACTGTAAGACAAGAGCCAAAGTTGATAGCATGTTGATAACTTGATGTTACATAAATATATTTATTGGTTATTGCTGCTTTGGAAAAAAACATGTTTTAAAACATTTTTGTATTCTCAGATTTAGTATTGTGTCAAGCACATGGAAAAGAGTTAATCTTTTCATTGAGTCAATGCTGAATAAATACCAAGGGAAGGTTTATCTTCCTCCTTTAAAGGTCAGGCTTGACAATTACCATAGAATAGGAACTTCTTTCTTACAACCCCACCCACAAAACCTGGCATTGTTTTCCCTTTTTTTCTTTCTCTCCCATACAGTTCTTATTCCCCACTCTTTCTGATGCCCTCAGGATTACTTTCATAGGCACACTCAGAACCAAGCCATTGGTGTTGTCATGGGAACACCTAAACTTGAGATTTAGTGCTCAATCTTCCTGCTTTATTCCCCTTCAGAAAGTACTTTCCTTCCCTAGATCACTGACATTCAAATAGGCCCAACTCCAGTTTTAAAGACAAACAGAAAAGGAGTAATCAGTAAATTGGACTAACCTCTGTGAATCAGGAAAATAAGACAAAATAATTGAATCTCTAACAACTTTAGATAAATTGATTTTTCCCCCTAAACATTGTTTAGAATTTTTCCAATTTTTCTGTGACAACTTGCCCTCAGCACTGTGTGTGTGTGTGTGTGTGTGTGTGTGTGTGTGTGTGTGTGTGATTTAGAGAACCCAGGGGAATCAAGACACAGACTAAACTTTTTAAAATAGAGGAAGGAAACTCAAGGTTGTTTCAAGGGGGCATAAATCACTCAGGGAATTACTAACAGGGCGCCTTCCCAGGCTCAGCCCAACTCAGCTGCTGCCCGGCCCTCTAACAATTCCCTTCAGCACTTGGGTGTTTCTGAACAGCTGAGGTTGGCTTTAACTCTTATAACTAAAACAACAGATGGCAGAAATATTTCTTCATTGTCTGAAGTAAGTCCTAACTGATTTTTATCCTCTGGGAGAACAGAGACCGGTTTCTCTGTTATGTTTCATACAACTCTTCATCGTTAATGTTGGAAATCAGATTAAAATCAGCATTCTGCATAGATGGAAGGATTTCCAATATTTTGGGAAGCCCCCTTCCCTTTAACTAAAAGCCTCTCTCAGTAAATACTAATATCCCCAGCACTGTCACCTTTTGTTGCTCTGCGGCCCAGTGGAGAGGCACAAGGGGGTGGGGACGATCTCTTCAGGTTAGTCTCCCCTCGCTGGTCACTGACATTCTCTGAGATTGTTTTTTCAGCCGTGCTCCACCTCATCTAGTTAGTCACTGGGTTCCATTTCTTGTCTAGCAGTTTCATTTTCCCTCTTGTTGCAAATTCTGCAGCTTCAGACTTCAGTCTTTCCACAGAGGCTTTTTTAGCCTGGATTTCTCGAACCCTTGCAGTTTGTGGAAGCTACATTCCAATTTGTTGATGCCAGACAAGATAGTGGCAGAATATGAATGATGCAATTCCAGTTTTTTTCTTTCTTGCTATAATGAGGTCTCTTTATGAGCAACAGCAAAAGGTCATTTTAGTACTATACATGGTGACAGCCACTGTACTGGAGGCTAGAAATGAGGTATAGAACAAAAGCCAATGTTATGGCGTGACTTAGTTCAGAAAAATGAATGAATGGGATCAACATCTTATTACAGTGATGGTTCTCTTCATGTAGAATAGATTGTGTGTCTTAAAGGAAAGAGTAATTTTCATGGAAACAAGATGTGTATATCCCTTTACCTGGAGGTGACATCAGTATGCACAAAAACCTCTGAAGCAAGACAGGGCTTATGTTTATGGCTCTCAAAGGGTTCCTGTGAGGTCCTAGAGTGTGGTGAGGAAAGAAGGGCACAGTGTGAGACGGCAGGGAAGACAGGGTTTCTGCCCTCAACAAGTGGTCCATCTGCCCTTCTCAGTTCTGTATAGCCTCTTGACTTCTCAAACACTCAAGCCTGAATAGTTTAGTCCTGCTATTACATGTTTTGCAGCAGTAAAAACAAGATAGCATCTTCAGAGTGATCTTAATTTGAGGCAACATGTGTTGCTAAGGGATAGTGTAGTTCAATTCTTCAATATATGATTTTTAGAGACCATGAGAAAACTTGATTACAGCACTTCCACAGGATATGGATACAGCTCCCACGCAGAACGTGGCTAATTAACATTTAACGTTCAAGATAAAAGCCAGTATTCATGTATTAGTGTATGCGTCTTTTTCCAAGTTAAAAAGTGAATTTCCTCCTTTAATTTTATCAGTAATTCTTATCAGTAATAAGAATGAGAGAAGGACCTAAGAGAAGACCTTTCTATAAGGAAGAAGAAAGAAAAATACAGAGCAAAACTCTCTAAAGTCTCTCAAAAGTGTTGAAAGTAAATGATCAAAAATATTACTGGAAAGAGTTAACATGGGAACTAATCACAATTTTTGGAAGAGTCATTTTTTACTTAAAATTGTCTCTTATTCCTTTACAACATACCTAGGAGTCCTCATTAAATATGGTATACTATTAGCCAATTTTCCTTTGGATTTGGATTTGGATATCTATCAACGCTGAGGATCATTATCACCACACTAAGTTCTGATAGGTTCAAAGGGACAATCATCCTATCTAATAAAACCTCTGTGGCCACATTTTTACTACTGATGACCTATGGCTGACTATAGAAAAAATAAAGAAAAAATTAGACCAAACAATCTTAAAATACATATATTAATTAACTAATATTCACTTTGTTGAGAGGCTTACATGATGTATTAGAGCAAGTGTATTAGTCCAGTTTTTGTAACTATAACAAAATACCCGAGGCAGGTTGTATTATAAAGAAAAGAGTTGTAAAGCCAACCTCAGCAACAGCAAGGTGCTAAGCAACTCAGTGAGACCCTGTCTCTAAATAAAACACAAAATAGGGCTGGGGATGTGGCTCAGTGGTCAAGTATCCCTGAGTTCAATCCTCAGTACCAAAAAAAAAGAAAGAAAGAAAGAAGAGTTGTATATTGGCTCATGGTTCTGAAGATGAAAGGTTGAGGGGTTGCATCTGGTGATGACCTTCTTGCTGGCAGAGTTCTGAGGTGGTACAGAGCATCACATGGTAAAATAAAAGAACAGCACATGTGTATGTGTGTTCATCAAGTCTCTCCCTTTTCTTATAAAGCCACCAGAATTCAAACATAGGGGCTCCACTCTAATGACCTATTTAATCCTGATAACTTTTCAAAGTCCTTACTTCTAAACAGCATAACTGGATTGTTTCTGCTCTGTTAATATTTCATTATAGGGATTAAATTTCAACACATGAAGCTTTGGGTGGCACTAAAACCATATCCTAACCACAGCAGCAGGCAGGTAGCTGTTTAACATTTGCAAAGTAGTAATATGGCATTGTAATGGAATGGAATTATGTGTATAAATGTAATAATATTTCATTAGCAATTTGTATTAGGAAATCTAAAAAAAATTGCTATGAGAAAAGAAAAACAATAATGACCACATATGCTAGTATATATTTTCAAAATTTCAAAAAGAGAATAAAAAACATATTTATAGTACAGGAGGATAGAAGAAGTTTAACTATGGAGTCAGATAGTTGAGGTAGACAAATTTTCCAAAGCAAATGTAATAATTAAGTTCTAATATATAGGATTCTGAAACAATCCATATTTTTCTTTATAGTTCTTATTCACAATATATATAAAGACATCAGTACATTTCTTCAGTTATTACCACATACTTATATAATAATATAAAATCAATTGATAAAAAAAGTATGGCTGATCTTGGAAACAAACAATTCTATCTTGCCTTTTCTTATTTTTTCTTCAATTTTTTTTCCATTCCTTAACACTCACAGGATGAAATGTGTTTCTTACCTTGTATACTTCCCAAGTTAATTGTGATAATTTTATGAATATGATCATAAGAATAATAATTAAAGGTTCATAGGAAAATAAAGAAGCATCTAAACAATCTCTCCCCTTAAGGCACTAAAGATAGATGCCATCACAAGCATGGAAAAGATAAAGGGGCTACCTTTCTTTTCCCTCACAATCAATGCCGCTTTTATACTAGGGTAAGGGGATCTCCTGCCCTAGATTGTGTGTTCTAGAACAGTGTTGTTCAAGATATCTTTGATCATGTATTAAATTTGTATTTCCAATTTTTGTGGATAAATTTTTCATAAAGTGTAATATTATAGCAATTTTAAAGCAATAAAATTTTCAGATGCTTATTCTTAATTTCTCTACTTACTATATATATGTGTGTGTGTGTGTGTGTGTGTGTGTGTGTGTGTGTATCACCGAGAGTTTATGCATCGCCATCAACATCAAGGTGCAGAAGTTATTTTGAGTGGCAATACTTAAGATAGCTACAGATATTACAAAACAAAAATGTTAAGGTAATTTTATTAAAGGTCACATTGACACCTCTGTATCAGGTCTGGTACTCAGTGCAGGCATGATGCAACTCATAACTCTTAACTTCTGTTCATGGGAAATACCATTCAATTCCCAGGGAAACCAGGGCTTTACCTCATGTATGAACTCAAGTTCTGGGAGGGGGATGGTGAATGAACCTAAATGCCTCAAAGGATTGTGCATTATCTGCTGCCACTATTGAAGACAGAAGCTGCTTTGGAGTGCGAGGAGGATGTGAGCAGAGCGAGCATTTGCATAAGGGAAAATATTAACTTGTCAGACATTTCTTCTCTGTTATCATGACTGTAATAGATTCATGCATAATAAAGCATTGTTTCCCAGTAATGCCAAACATCAATTTCCTTGCTTCTCTTTTTGTACCAATACATGGTTCAAAGAGATGTATTATTGTTGCATAGGCAGGTGTGCAACATTTAATACAATTGATTAAAATTCCTTTTTAATAAGGAGATGTACATATTCACATGTAGACATATCAATCACAGAATTATAAAGGGTAAAGCATTAAGTCAATTGTATACTTTGAATTAGATGGATATTTAATATTAAAATCACAATTAATAACAAATTATATTTCCAAGGACAAATTAAATATCAGCTTTACAAATATTTTGATATAAGATTTTTAAAGTAAACTTTAGTTTAGAACACTTTCAGATGTGCAGAAGAATTGAAAAGGTAATATAGAGAATTCCTAAATACTCCACACCTACTTTTCATAATTATCAAGATCTTACACTAGTATAGTGTATTTGTTATAATTAGTAAGCCTATATTGATACATTATTTTAAAATAAAGTCCACACATTATTCAGAATTTCTTAGTTTTTCTTTAATAAACTTTTCTCTTCCAAGATCCTACCTACCTCATTTATTTATGTCTTCTTAAGTACCATTTGAATACGGTTGTTTTGTGACTTTGATAGTTTTGAGGATTATTGGTCAAGGGCTTTTTGTTTGTCCCTCCATTTAGATTTGTCTGATTTTTTCATGATTGCACAGTGTTTGGATTAGGGGAGGATGACCTTCAGAGATGAAGTACCATTCTCATCACATGATTTCAATAGTACCTGATTTATCACAGTTGAGGCTCAGCTTGATTACTGAATGGATGTGGTGTTTATTATTTTTGTTCACTGTAATTTATCCTCTCCCCTTTCCTGTACTAGGCTCTGTAGAAGGAAGTAATTATGTGCAGCCCACACCTAAGGAGTCAGGAATTGTGCTTCACCACTTTGTAGGCAGAACATTGAAAATATTAAGAATTATTCTGCATAGGAGATGTGTCTGTACTTCCCATTTGTTTGTGTTAAACTTATTATCTATATAAGTATAGACTTATAGATTTTATAATCCTGTATTTCTTTATTTAATTTTTTTTTTTTTTACTCAAATCATTCCAGCTGTATCCCTTGCAACCTCCTTCCATTGGCTTTTGTGTCCCTTTGACAACCCTCATCATAAAGTTTCTCACATTTTTACTTTTATTTTGTTTATGTTTTTTTTTAGAACTTTTTAAATTGCAGGCCCTCAAAAATGCTCCAAGTTCATCTTATATATCATGGATTTCTCCAAAGAACCTCAATTTTTAAAATTTGAGTATATTAGAAATCAAGAACTGGATATTGTATGCTTGTCATTGTGTCTAAGGACCCTTAACTGATAGAGAAAAGAGATTTATGTATATATCCATATGTCTACAAATATTTCTATCTATAGCCATCTATATTAGGTCAAGCATGAGTTCCTGCTAATGTCTCTAACCCTTGATTCATTACCACATGGACCATGGTAGACTTTTGACCTTACTTATCTGTAACCTCCCTTTCAACAATGAGAAGCTGGCTTCTGGATTTACCAAATATTTGCTTAATTGTGCAACTCCCATATACATATACAGCACTGTAGGAATGGCTCATCCATATTCCAGTTGGAATCCACTTTATCAACTATAGTACATCCTTGGTTTTCTGTTTCATTCATTTTCAAACTTACTTAGGTCAGCATATTTTTCCCCCACCTTTGTCTGTGAAATCTTTTCATACATTTCTAATGAAGTCAGGCGATTTTGTTACATTCTCTATTCTGTCCTGGAATTTCTTGACCTCCTAATGGTTTTTTTTTTCTCTTTTTAAATTTACATATATTATGTAAATTCACTATTTATGCAGTAAATCTCTATGGATTATGACATGTATTGTGTCATGTATGCATAATTAAAATCTCATAAAACATAGATCTATAACCCTAGAATATTCCATTTTCACCCGTAAAACACTCCACTTCTTCCCACAAGGAACTGAAAATCACTTTTTTTAACCATGACCTCAGTTTTGCTTTTTCTATAATGTCATATAATTGGAATCCTACAATGTTCAACCTTTGCAAACTGATTTCTTTTATTAAGCTATACTTACTTTAAATTCATCTAAGTACTTTCATAGTTTTGGTATCTCGTTGCTTTTCTTCACCAAATTTTATTCTGTTGCATGTCTCTATAAAATATGTTTATCCGTTCACCTACTGACAACATCTTGGTTACCTTTTTGAATATTATAGATAAAATTGTTATGAATAGTTAATTTCCATAAACTCTGGCAATGATACAACATTTAAGTACTAAAGGAAGAAAAAAGGCCAAAGCTTCTTGACACACAGAAAAGAGGAGAAGGTTTAGGCTAAGGAACTAGGTATATTGTTCAAAAGCTTCCAGGAATTAAGAATATGGATATTCAAGTTGAGTTCTTTCATACTTGATGAGATATTTTCACATTTCTACCTACCAGAAAAACTTTAGAATGAATTCCTAAATTCATTTTAGGAATAAAGACCATGCCTTGGAATGAAGCAATTGCCTCAGGACTAAATGTGAAACCAAAATAAGGACATACTCTAACATAGTACAAAACAAAGACTCTCCCTGATCTACTGATGCACCAGTAACCTCAGAGCCTGCTAGGAAAACACTCAACATCATAGGAAAATTTAAAAATTCAGAATCTCTAAAATAAAAATTTGTAATATTCAGTATGTAGCAAAAAGTACTATGTAGAGCAAATCAATAGTCAAGAGGAATGCAAAGTTAGGAGAGAAAACAAATGATAAAAACATTAGAATTATCAGGAAATGGGTATATTAACTATGTAAAACACATTAATCTTTCTATAGTTAAAGCTATATACAATGAGAAACATAGAGTACACTAAAATAGGTATAAAAGCTCTAAAAGTTTGAAATGCAAACTGAGATATAAGAAATGTATTACTAGAAGTAAAATAATTCACCTTGTGAGCTTGACAGGAGATCAGACACAGTAATAAAGAGCCTACAGAAATTGCAAAAAATAAAAGCCACAAAACGATGATTAAAACAAAGCATTCTTGGCCTAAATTAAATGAAATATTAAAATGTCATGATATTAATATTCAATACTTTAATATTAAAATGATCTGAAATGAAGCATCAGAGAAGAAAGATTGAAATAAACCTTCTCAGTATTTCATGGCCTCATATCACACAATCTCTCAGATGAGTAACTGGAGACCCAGACAATGAATACAGAGAATTGAGGAAAAAAATTATTTAAAAAACAATGGATATATTTTTCAGATATCATTAAAAAGAAATCAACAATCCACATACTAATATATTCTAACAAGTTTTGTATATCATTTTGTCTTGTTTTATTTGTTCATGTTACCAGACTAGTCCTGGATTAAGCTTTTGTATCAGAAAAAAAAAAAAAGTTCAGATGTGTTCTTCATTCATACTTATTACCACTGGCTACCAGCTGTCCAATCAACAACAGAATATAGGGGCAAAAATTTTAATGTCATAGATGCAACTGTTAATTAAGTCAAGTAAAATACATATGCATATTATTAATTTATATTATAGTCAATTCTCAATGACTCTGAGAAGGATCACATTATTTTTGATAGCTACAGATGAGAAAACTAGGTTATAAAGTGACACATAAAACCAATGGCAGATCTGGGAATGTATGTCCATATTTTTTCCAGGTCTATAAAGTGTAAGAAATTACTAACAGCTCTTTTTGTATTTATAGTGTCCTCCAATTCAGTTATCTTCATCTACTAGACAGAATTCCTAAATTTAAAGTATACCAAATAATTGACATATTACTATAAAAGTATATTAATAAGAAGACCTCAGGATAATCTTTCTTGGTCTTCCTAGAATCAATATGCCCTTAGGTAAATAAGTATTCAAAAAATATTTTGAACCTCAATCGTTCACAAATAGCCATTCTTGAAACATTCAGATATTATCATATAAAATATTCATTACAAAGTATTCCTTCTAGATTTTATAAATGATTGTGAAAGTTATTTTGTCAGTTGTGCTTAGAAAGTAATGTCCGATTTTAGGCATAATTGAACTATATAAATTCAATGTGGGCTGAAACTTAAAATAAATTTGTTCCTCTAGTTATAAGCTGTAAATGTCAAATATGAAATACAGTATTACAAAGATATCATAAAAAACTACATGCAATATAGTGGTGTTTTATTATGTCAATACCAAAATTCCATTATTTTGAAAGCTACTTTTCCCTATAAGGTTTAGGTTTATTTTTTGACTCACTGGTTGTTAAATTTCAGTACCATGGAAAGGAAACTTTAAAAAATGAATTGTAGAAAGCAGATTCTGACATTTACAGTATAATTTATATAGCCAACAGAATGTTGGGGGTGTAGGAAGAATGTTTCCCTACTGGGTATTGAAGAGCTGTAGGATTTTTTCATAAATTTCTAACTAGAATTCTGCACAAACTGAGCAATACATACAAATCTAATATGTGTATCTAATCATACAGTGTTTCCAAGAATTTGGAAAGATACTGGAGTATTTTTAACCAAAAAATAATTGATTCTACTCAAATATAAAATTTATCCTGTATGCCTCTAGGCACAGAAGTTTCTTGTGAGATAACAGTCTAGAAATAATCTATGAGTGCTTGATAACCAGAGAGTTAGAGACTAAAAAATGAAACCATTTTAAGTTTCTTAATGACTGCAGATAGTACCCCAAAGATGCTCATGTCTTCACCTTTGAAATCTGTGACTATGTTACAATACACAGCACAAGGAAATTCTGGTTTTAGATGGACATGAGTCCGCTAATCAACTGATTTTATCTTGCATTATTTCAGTGTGCTCAATGTAAACAGTCACCTTATAAGTGGAGAAGGAAGAAGAAAAAAGTGGTTTTGCAATGGTGGAAGGGGCCACAAGTCAAGAACTGTAGTCTCCAGAAGCTGGAAATGACAGGGAAATGATTCTACCCTAAAGTCTCCCAAGTTTTCAGCCCTTCGCATATTTTGGTGTTTTCCTCGCAAGGCCCAATTTGGATTTCAGATCTCCAGAATTATAAGAACAAATTTGAGTTGTTTTAAATCACTAAGCTTGTGGTAATTGGTTAAAGTTGCAATAGGAAACTAAAACATTTAGTTTATATATTGACTAAAATAATACCAACTTTAAGAAAGATTCGAAATTCAAAGGGTTTAATTTTTCCAAATAAAAAACTGAATTGGAAGTAGGACTATTCACAGAAGAGAATATTTTATGGTGTTGATTTATCTGGGATCGCAAACATTAATAAAAGCTTAAATGATGAGCACCAATGACATTATTCTTGAGAAAACATCACTACAAACACTTCTAGTATGTGGAGAGATGTGTCAGTCTTGTCAAGGTATTCCCATTAAGTCCAAATGATTCATAAAATGTGCAAAATTATATTAATCACTAATCAAGAAAGAATTTAGAATCAATGGGTATGTTTAAGTCAGTGTTTTTGCTATTATGATGAAAGGACCCTACCAGAAAAAATGTAGAGGAGGAAAGGTTTATATAGGGACTCACGGTTTCAGAGGTCTCAATCCATAGACAGCAGGCTCCATTTCTTTGGGCTCCAGGTGAGGGTGAGACAGGACATCATGGCAGAAGGGTGTGACAGAGGGAAGCAGCTCATATGGTGATCAGAGGCAGAGAGAAAGACTCTACTCACCAGATACAAATATATCCCCAAAAGACATGCCCCAAAGGCCCCACCTCCTCCAGCCATACCCCACCAGCTTTTAGTTACAGCTGAATTAATCCTATCAGGTGATTAATTCACTGATTGTGTTAAGGTTCTTGTAACTTTCATTTCTTCTCTGAACCTTCTTGCATTGTCTCACATGTGAGCTTTTGGGGGGACACCTCACATCCAAACAATAAGAGGGTACCTTTATATTTTGTACCTAGGTGAGGAATGTATTGCAATTAACTGAGATAAAGATTTTCACCCATAATTAAAATTTTCCAAGGTTTCAACTACATCTAAATTTTACTCATCAACTCATGTACCATCTGATCATTTGACAAAACTCAGTGAAAACACTGTACTAAAATCAAAGGTTTTATTTTAAAAATTTTCAGTTCCATTTATTCAGAAAATGTCATTTGTATCCCAATTTTTGCAGCTTGGTCAGAAATTTTCTTTAATTATTGAAATATATCTTCCCTGTATATTTGAGATATTCCATGAACTATCTAAAATATTTACATTTCATAAGTTATATTACTTTAATCAAACTAGGGTTTTGTTAGTTTTCAAGACAAATACTTTAACAATTTTAAAATGCTGATGATGATTGTGTGATTACAAAGGAATAAAAAAGTGCCTGCAACCCTCTGTTTCTTTTCCCTTTTTTCCCTATCTTGAACCAGTACATCAACAGTTTCATTCCACTTTCAAAATTTAATGTTATGTAATTAATTTATGCAAGATTTTCTTGAGTTATTAGGGAAAGGAAGGGCATTTTAACTCACAGCATTTCAATCCCCAAATCCTTTCTCCCTCCAAGATTTCCAGTCATCTTTTATTCCCTTTTAACTTTTTTCCCATAGATTTCTCCCAGTTTTCAAGTTAGATTTTCCATACATGTCATCCTACTCAGTAAACAAGATATCTGAGTTTCCATTCTCCTTAAAAAATAGCTATTTGTAAGAAAAAAAAAGACTTACATGTTCCCTTACTCATTTTTGTTTCCATTTTCTGTCACAACAAGTTACTCTGAAATAATCTGGCCTTGAAAACTATTGCATTGTGAAAATAAAAATTATTTCCTATCTGCTGGAATTGACTAAATAGAAATATAGAATTAAGTGATGGGAAAGCACTCTGTATTATATACTGAGACTAAAACTGAATGCTGTTCTCAACCATGTAGCTAAGGCTCAATGGTCTTTGGAAAATCAGTTAATTACCCCAAGTCTCAGATTTATCTGCTTTCAAATGAAAGGACTGACATAGTCAACCTCTAGGGTAGTTTCCAGCTCTGAGGGTCTGTAATACCTGGTGTAAAAGACTAATCCTCACCATTGAGACATTTCACATTTTTCTGAGAAAGACAAAAAAAAAATTTTCATAGTAGAAGACAACTAAATATGCCTAATGTAGCAAAATTTCAAGTGTTATACCAGGCATTTGGAAAGCTGAAGTTGTCTAGAATGATAAAGTCAAAGAGGGAACCACGTTTGACAGTAAAGAAGAATAGAGCCTGGCATAAGCATGCCAGCTTGAAAACTGTGCCAAATTTGGCTTGGCTCAGGCACAGTCTAAGCTTTGAAGCTGTGAAAAATAAGTTTCAACCAGCATGGTAGGTCCTGAATTCGTTACTGGAAGATTAGGCAGAAAAATCTAAATTAACTTCCACAGGCACTAAGAAGCTACTAAATGTTGCTTAAGAAAGGAATATAATGAAAACAAATAAAGGGTGTCTGGAAATAACATAAAGAATCTAAATTTGGAGGAAAGAAGGAAGAGAGGAAAAAATGGAAATGAAATAAATCAGTTAAATAAAATTTTTCTCCTGAAGATAAAGCATTGTGTTATGTGTGGCTGGTGGTGGCAGCTTATAGTACCGTGGACCTATACACAGTGTGGAGGTATCAGCACCTAGTCACTCTAAGTTAGAAATGATAAGACAAAATTAAAGTAGGAGCAAGGATAATGAAGAGAAAGGGGTAGGGGGCAGAGAGAGGAAGAAATGTAACGCATTTTAAAGTAGATTTTAAAGGTAGTTTTGTGCCAGACTGAATATGAAGGAAGAACAATCAAATATAACATGGACACGTGAAACAGATTGGTGATGCTCATGGTAGTAGGGTAAATAGGAACTCTGGAGAGGGAGGAGTATGGGGAGAGAAAGAAATGGATACAGTTTTAAAAAGTATTCTGTGAAAGGCAGTATTTTAAGAAAATACTAAAAATACACATTAAACCACTGATTCAAGGATCTAGTGTTAAATATGTAATCCGTTTATGTCTATTCATGTGTTTTACACTGGGAGAGATTATTTCATTTCTAAATTTTATTAATGCTATAAAAATATTTCTAATAACATTTACATAGGCATACACACATTACTTAATGTCAATGTCCAAGTTGTGAAAAAAGTACATTATTTTTTGCATAAATTGTTCATTGTAACAATTTATAATTTACAATGTACAGGATATGCTGTAGCATATCCTGGTCCACTATTGGAGCCCAAATAATCTCAACAGCATAAATATAGATTTTGAGAAGGGCATTAGTGGAGAAAAACAAAAATTAAAGAATTAAGAGGAAATCTCTCATGTTTAATTCTTAATAAAGACATTTCCAATATTTTCTTTGACCTTGAAGGTCCAAGTATTCAAATTCACCCTTTATCAATCCCAGATGAAAGTAACTAGCAATACTGTATGCAGAGATATGAAGTTACCAATGTGTTTTATATCTACATTTTCTACATATATTCCAATCTCTCACCTGCATGAAAATTTGATACGAGGGGCATGAAATTTTTAACACCCATTTCATAAAACTTACCTCCAGTCCACATATCTTTCATTCCTATAGTCAGGCTATACTCATGATATTCTTGAGAGTACTCTTTCATTACTCTAAATCACATTATTTGTATGAAGTCTGTTAATCCTATGGGAAAAGACCTAGAAACTACCCATGGCGAGAAGATTATTATATGCCCTGGAACTTAACAGATTGAGGGGCCCATGAAAAAGTCAAGTGAAAGAAGAAACCATGGAACTCTTAAGAGAATCTTGCTGTAAGCGTTGGTGGTGGAGTATGCTATTCTCTGAGTAGGCTCCAGGGAGAGAGAGTCAGCAATATCTCCATGAACTGAGCAAAACTGTAACTGATAACGCTGACCCCATCCATGTCACAGAAAAGGGAACTATAAAGAATATTTGAGGCAAATAGAGTTGTTTGCAAAGACAGTAGAGAACAGAGGTGCTTGCTAATGCATATGCTTCCAGGCTATGCCAAACAAAAAGTGTGAATTTTAGGTGGGATTAGCATCTGTGTCAGCAGTGCCCTCTGGACAATTACTGGCAGCGTATATTCAAAGTTCATGAAGAGATTTATGGAGCAGTAGTAAGCAACAGAGTAGGAGACCACAGGAGGAGTGAGTGCAGGACGGAAGGGTCTTTGGGAACACAACCCACTTTTTTTGTATTTACAGAAAGTTCAAACGAGAGAAATGAGGTTGTCTACTTGGCAAATGGGTGACTATTGATGAAGTGTTTCTAAGAACAATCTGTTCAGGTGACATTAAGGCTATATGAGGATTGAACTAATGTTTCATTTTTTTTTTCTCTTCTTTAAACATTTACACATTTTACATATTTGCTTTCCTCTGTGCATATTCATAAACCCAACTACCATCTCCGCATTTATGTCTGAAGATTTTCACACCCTTAGAAAAACTTCTATTTATTTTTTACTCACTAGTATAACAGAAATTTAAAATTTAAAGTGAAGTTATAGTGGTATGAGTATAAAATAATGAAATAGGTTTATTAAGTTACATTTATCTTTTTCCTTTAGAGTCTTTGCATATATTTAGCATATTTTTTCTGAGTTAGGTCTGATTTTTTTAATAGCCTTCTGTTTAATGTCAACAGCTCATATTAGTTTTATATGTTCATTTCAATTGCATGAGGATACTTTCTGCCCAAACTTCAGTTACAAACTTCAGTTACTTGAACTATAAGTTACAAATACCCAACAGGGAAGCTTTAATTTTGAATTAAATTGCTAGCTTAAGTCAGTCAAATACTTATAGTTGCAATAAAGCTTGTATTAATTGATATGGTGTGAAATATACTTTTAAGGTATATTTAAGAGATCCTAATTTGCTGTTAATTTTTAGTAATTTCTCATTCCTGTAAAACTAAGCTTCTTTAATAATTGTTCTAGCTATGAGTGGATATATATTTTTGTCAGGTAAAGCTGAGGTTCCAAGCTGTAAAAATGAGATTGGGAAGATGTAACAAATAAAGACAATTCCAAACTCTCTATTTTATTTTATTGTTTCTTATTTTATTTTATTTTATTTTTGAGATGCTTCCTTTCATAAAAGTAACATCACAAAAACAAAACAAAACAAAACACAAACAAAACTTATTCTCCTTTCTCCAACTGTGGTAGCAGAGAAAACTGTCTGCAAATTAAACAAATGCTCATACCTTGAGGTGAGAAAAGACCCTGCTCTGAACACACAACACATGAGAATACGTTTTGGAGGCAATATAATCTGCTTCAGTTATACTTATTTTAGTTTCAAGAAAGAAAGGTTTAGCTAGCAAAAATAAAGAGGAAGTGTATTTTTTATTAAAGATACAACAGTTAATTGTACAGTTATCCAAAGATTGGAGACATAGTCTTATAGGGTCCGAAAGTAAAAGCAGGAAATCAGAGGTTCTCTTCTCACCTTTTAGGGGCCACATGATCTTCCTCCTAAGTTAACTGTTTCAAAACCTCCAGATAATCGACACTTGCCTCTAGTTTAGTAATTCAAAATTCCCATGAAATCAATCTAGCTAACTCGCCATTTTTTTAAAAACCAGACCACACTAACCCAGTTTCCTCTTTAGCTGGATGTGTACACTCAGAATGTAAGTTAAGGTAACAGTGGGCCAGGTGACTTGACTCTCAGTAGGGTCAGGAAATGGGATTTCTCTATACAGGGTATAGGCAGAACTGGCATCCAAAAACATAATATTGAGTAAATCCATCATAACCATTGAGGTGAAGATGATGTAAATTAAATGCATTTGATTTGGAGACATACACAGCTGATGTCTCTGGGGTTGAATAGTTTATTTATACATTTAAATAACAATACTGCCTTTATGGTACATACTAAGTGAAAATCTTAACACAGTTTTGAATCCACGCTAAGTACTTAGTAAAGCAAAGTAATTTTTCTGCTTTTCCTTTCTGTTTACTAGAGCCTAAATTTCTAAATCACAGTTAATAACTTTGACTATCTCCAATATTCTTCTTCTCAAAGTGTGGTATATCTTAAATTAAAAAAAAATCTGCCTATGAGTACACTCTCTAGATTTTGGCTCACTTTCTGAATATAGCTATGCTATTTATATATCTTTTATTTTCATGTTCCTTCAGCCTTAATAATTTAGTATCTTCTATTTAATACTTATTTGTATAACTATCTTCATAAATCCATTATGTAACTATTTACAACTCTTACAAGAAAAGCAGCAAGGTTATCATATGAGAGATGAACAAACTAAGACCCATTTTAAATGGATGACACGTGTAATTCCTTTATTTTTCACTTACTCAATTGCTCGGTCATTATCTAGTGAGGATTCATTGAGCACTACATATTGCCAGGCACTTTGCTAAAGTGCTTGGCACATAGAAGCCAACAAAGTGAAGAATGTTTGTTTTAATACAGTTTATGTTTTAGTAAGAAGAGAAGGAGAGAAGAGCAATAGAGAAGAAAAAGAAAAGGAGGAAGGAATGGCAATGGACATTTTGGTTGTTTGAAAATATTGGCTTTTGTGAAAACTACTGAAAGGAATAAAAAAATGTGGGTATTTCTTCAACATCAATTTCAATTTTTTAGACATACCCAGAAGAAGGATTGCTGGTTCACATGGCAATTCTATTTTTAATTTTTTGAGGAATTTGCATATCATTTTCCATAATGGCTGTATCATTTAACAATCCCATCAACAATGTACAATGTTCAATGTACAATGTTCCCACTTTCTCCACATCCATGAACATACTTATTTTTTTTTTAATAGTAGCCATCCAGACTGATGTGAGGTGATATCTTTTTATATATTACTTAAAAGTAGTTAGATAATGAGGGGAAAAGGAAAGGTGCTAAAATTTTTTTAACAA
The DNA here is from genome assembly GCA_028644305.1 of Xerus rutilus. Taxonomy (NCBI): domain Eukaryota; kingdom Metazoa; phylum Chordata; class Mammalia; order Rodentia; family Sciuridae; genus Xerus; species Xerus rutilus. The sequence continues at coordinate 25,149,176 of CM053407.1, read as the reverse complement.
AGATATTTCTGATGGTTTGGAATATGTATAGACTTCTGTAAGACATCAGATGGTAGACTACAAAAAGGAAATGGGAAATTGATCCCAGGTCATAAAATAATTCACCTTTTTAATGTGAAGTCAGCAGCTGGGCATTAAATGTTTTGGACACAGAATTTACTCTGCGTGAAGAGTCTATTTATTCTCAGCATAAATTGAAGTGATAAATTAGAGATGCTGAAGTAAATATTTTCCATAATCAAATTAAAAATGCATTCAAATGTCACATCCCTGCTGTATATTCCTTATCTATTGTAGTCTTTCTTCCATCCATACTCTATCTCTTATTTCTACTGTTCTCAAGAAACTTCCTCCAAAAATATAATAAAAAACAAAATAAATAGTCAAAGTAAACATAGCATGGTTGACTTATCTCAATGATTAGATCTGGATGATCAAATACAGACTTTGTGAAGATTAAAATAAAATGGCCTTTGGGAGTTGAAAGATTTCTTTTGATAATAGTATTATTGCTTTGACTAATTCGCTGTGTGACCTGGACAGACTACTTCATATATATGGATAACATTTTCTTCATGATTTTGTTTCTGAATATTATTTCCAGTTCTACTAGTAAATCATTCTGTAACTCAAGAAATTTCAGTCCTTCTGTTTATGTGTTTCTACAGAATCCAATCATGGGTAGGAGCTTTTATTGATCAGAAAGCAGCTGGCACTCTGAAAACATGTGATGAAATCACCTGCAGGGACTACTTTCAAATACATGAACCAAGCAAACCTGTATATGAGTATATGAGGATATACTCTAGAGTTAGCTCCATTTGGAAGCCGTTACCACCTGTAGGCTTGAGTAAGGTTAGAGGCTAAGGTAAAGGGAAGGAGTTCTTGCCAGCACCTGCAATGAATGGAAGCTGCAGAAGAGCTTTCCCAGCAGGAGCTCCTGGCTCCAGGGGCAGGCTTCAGACAAGTTGCCAGCTGAAGACAAGCAGTGATGGAGTTTGTGGGGATTCGTAACTGACTTCTTTCCTGCTCTGAAATCATGTGCTAGTGCTTCCTATTGGCTAAACCTCAGAGGGAATTAGAAGGCAAGGGAATCCGGTTTATGCAGTCTTCTGGGGCACAGAGCAGAGTTGAGAAGGATGAAGAATGGCTCTGGAGTAACATACATAGAATATCCAGCTCAGATTTCCTACTGAACGATGTAAGGGCAAGTTGGCTATTATGATGGATAAATAATATTTTCTGACAAGTCCTCTTTTTTTGAATATTTGCTGCCTAGTCCACCATGACTATAACATCTGGAAGCTTCAACACAAGCCTCATATGTGAGTGAGAGAGGCTATTTTTATAGAATGGAAAAGGTGGTGTGAAAAGGGGAATCAGAAATAATTTACTTAAGTAAAATTTTTCTGTAATGATTCTTTTCATATATAACCCATCAATCCTCACTTTATAAGAACAAGTGCTCCGAAGATTGCTATCATAATAAATTTTTTATTTTCCCTGTGTTCTCCCTTCATAATGAAGTGGATGTAAAGTGATCAGAAAAGGATAATTTTGTAATGAAGCAAAAATTCCATGGGGCGTAATTTCCCATCTGTAATTATTTAACAAATGTCTATTTTGCATGAAAAACAACACAGTTATACGGGATGCAAAGCTGTGTTAATGACCAGCTATATTTCCATAAAAACAGATGCCAAGAAAACATAGTAAGGAAGTAAAATCAAATTGAGCTTACAAAGAACACCAAAACTGGACTGTCTGCTTTTGAAACAAATGAGCAGACTGTGTAAAATAAATGAATAAATATGCACATACTTAACCATAGCTTTTATTATACAGCTAATTCACAAGAAACTTCTTTATCTCTCTGTGTTTAAATTTGCTAGCTTAACTAGAAAATGTTGTTATTTTAAATATAGATGTCTCAGAAGATCTTTTATGATGGGGTTTTCAATACACTCAAAATTGAGCATACATTGTAATGCTTGTTGAGTGGCAACGAGATGCCCTAACTGTTAATTTTGAGAGAAGCAATATGTGTTTTCAAATCAAGTGGGTGAGCAAAATAAAGATTGGAAGAAATTGATTACCTCTCGCTTTTCTTTATTTCCCAAGCAACAACATTCATTGCTTTGTTGCTGTACTTACTCTAGCTAAAACTCATCTGATCTCTATAAAAAAATTACTTTTAAAAACTCCTTCCTTTATGTTGTGAAATAATCAGGGATTCAAATTTGGTTAACCCTCTGCGGAACCAGATGAATTGAAAGCATTTCAGGTAGGATTCAGTGTGGCACAGGATTTCAGCCAAGGTACACAGATATCATAAAGAGCACCACGGCCTCATGTGGGGACAGTGAGTCATTTTGGGTTTCACTGGAGGAAAAACAGGGAGATTTTTCAATTGATAACGTCCTCCAGTTGTTAGCACTTTTACCTCCATAAAATCGTTTTATGGTCATAATTTCAATTTGCACTTGTAAGATAGAGAAAAGATTATTTTATACATTTGTAAAACCATGAAAGTGAGATAGACTCATCTCATGAAAGAGAACTGACTTGTTTTACTCCTGTGATTTTCATTTACTTGATTCTAAGCACTTGGCCGTCCATTTATGTGTTTTCAAATTAACCCTCTCAGCATCCCTGTGAACTTAATGCTACATGTAATGGGTTATAAATGAAGAGACTGAGGCTTGGAGAAAGATCATTTTCCAACTCACTAACCCTGAGCAAGTATTCCTACTTGGGTCTGTAATTATCAGAACCTGCACTCATTTTTCTTATTTTTCAGTGTCACACAGGATACAATTGATAGTAACAAAAACACTTTTACAGACAACAAGGAAAAAGCAACAAAGCATGCTATTAAGATCAAAATCACATTATCTATTAAATAATCCTTTTTATTTTGCTCATATTTCTGGTATCTTATGATTTTCTCTTTCATGCTTTTTGGGGACCTTTAAAATATTAAAATTTTCAGGAAATAATAACCTACCAATCCCTCTTTAAATTTAAAGAAGTAAAGCATATCACTGTACTTTAACCTTTTATGTGTTTGGATTACAAAAAGAAAAATCTGAGAGCTAGGGTTTTACAAATATTTTTTAAAATGATTCCCTCTGAATTGTGCCACAGCAACCAACTGTCTACTACTTTAATAAGCTAAATGTTCTCCTCTAACCAATAGAAGAGAATTGAATGTTAGGATAATCTGCTTATAAAATCAAAATATTATACATTCTCATAATAGCATGGTCCTCAGTCACATTATATTCTGCAAACATATTTCTATACTTAAAAGTAATTATGATAACTATTAAAAAGATAAATCTTTTTCCTTAATCCTAAAATTATCACAGCACTCTGGCAAGTCAGGAAATAACTATACATAATTGACATAGTGGAATTCTATTTGTTAAACTTCCATGCATGTGAAGAGTAAGAATCAATAGCAATGAAATATTCAAGGAAGAAAATAATATTCTTTGCTCTATACATCAAAAGAGGGTATGGAAATGATATATTGGAACTAAATTACATATGCCTGTGAAATAATTTATCTTTTTTGTACATGTGATTTCTAATGCATCACTTTTGAATTAACTCATAAAATTCATTATGTATCTAATGCAAATGCATAAGAAAAAAATTTTTAATTTAACTCTTTTACTATGTCTAATTGGATATATTTGTACTAAATTGTTTTTCTCTTTCTCCTGATCACAGAGCTAGCACATTTTCCCCTGCCACCATAAATTATGTGTTTCCATGTAATTTGGGCAAATATTATATACTCAGCTTATAGGACTAGCCTATTGAGCTTACCTTTAAAAATTATCTTTACCTATTTGTTGGTTGAGCAAAATGATCTTCAAGGACATAGAGGAGGAAGATATTATGTAGTGGAGGAGCTGGAGTCTGAATTGGTATGAGTGAAGGCATCTGCCAATTGCAAGAACTGAATTGTTGGTGAATGTGAAAAGCATATTGCCACTGTGTTATTGGAGTGCATGTGACTGAAGTTCAATTATTCTACTGAATATTTCTCCCAGAGTTTCAGTTATCTATATAAATGCATTTATACACTTTCATCCTGTATTCTGTACTTGTGATTTATAAAATGTATATTTCTAATTTAAAAGCCCCTATTCAGCCTTTTTAACAGTTCTCTCCATGTGGTTATGTGACAGCCTCTTACTTAGTGCTTGATAGTATTAAAGAAAGTAGTTTGTAAGTCACTAGTTATAGTCTATAATGTTCATGTATTTATTCAAGTGATAGGATGTTAACTTCAAGTTCTTGCAACATAAAGTACAATTTCTTCAAAACAGTTCCAGGGCAAGAAACTGTATTTCTAAATCACTGAGGAGATTTTAGCCGAAAAAGAAAAACAAAACAAAACAAAAAAACACAAAAAACAAAGAAGAAACAGCATGTATCTCTGTTCAGCCTCTTGTTATATAGCATCCTGCAATTTCTAATCTTCCCATTCTTGATATACTCCTCACATTGTATTCATATTGCTCCTACTTCCAAACAATATTGTGCTAGTTCTTCAAGTTTCTTAAAACTTAAAAGTTCAAAAATATACTCATTTGCTGCATTGATCACATACATTTTGATGTCTTACATCTGGACTTTTTTAATGAATTAATTATGTTTTCCTTTTAATGCAAAACACACTGATTTTCAACTAAGATTTTGTTATGGGGCTGGAATTACCTTTCCTCTACAAAATAGCTGACATGAAGCTCTGAATTCTGTGTTTATTGACAGAAGCCTAAGACTTTCAGACATCTTCAAAACTCTCTGAGTTTTTAAAAATCTTATGCTTGAAGACCAAACATGACAATGATTCATTGTGAATGATTCTCACTGTCCGGACAAATAATAATTATGAAATGTTATGGAAGCATCTTCTCTCTTTTTCTAATCATGCTATTGTATGTGAACTATCAGATACACATGCTTTAGGAATAACTTAATACAGAGCAAACATGTTCCACACTATCCCCAAGGTTGGTGAGAAAGGGGAATCCCCTCAACATGCTTGCCAAATTTTGATTCACTTCCCCTGACCATGCTGGCTCCATTAAGTTGGAGAGCAGTACAGTCTCAAGCAACGGCTTCTGGATTTTCAGTATGTAAGATTTAAATTCCATCTACTGAGGTTTAGTTATAAGAGAACAAGCATTTTCCTGAGCATTAATCAGCTCACTACCAAAGAAATGAGTTTCAGCTTATTTGTGATACTGAACTGGGATGAGGAACAAATTCCTTACTTATTGCAGATATGTTTCATAAGCATTCTCTGGTTACCAAACTGAAAATGGAACTCCTTGAGTTGCTAAATGGGGGCATTGGTGGGCCTAGCCAAAATATAAACTCTTGGGAACTTGGAGTAAGGTAGGTAGTAGTGATGCCTACACATATCAAAAGTAGCATACAAGAAATCAAGAGTTTTGAAGAGTGCCTAATGTGGGCAATATAAATCTCTAAAGAGTGATTCTAAATGTCAGTCTGAGGACCAGAAATAAGGACAAGAGTGAGGATAGTGGCATTCAAATCATTTGTTAATATTTCTAATAAAGATTCTCTGTTATCAGTCCAAGAGATTTTTATTCCCTATGAATGAAATAGGGAGATAGAATCTTTATTTTAATATGGATTTGTAGTAACTGGTCTAGAGAGCTGAGAGACATTTTAGCTAAGTATGTAATCCATAAAAATAGAATGAGATTTTGATTGACAGGTATAACCTTTAACCACATATATTGCCAAAAGGATAAACTATCTCTGTGTCCAAGAAAAACGAAATTTTGGACATGTTTATGGGTAAAGTACATGGTGTTTTAAGAGTTTATTTCACTCCATAGCTATTTGATCAAGAAATCAGTTTCATAAATAATATATAAAGTTAAGAAATGATAAAATTGTGTGTTAAATTCATAACATGACCATACAAAATTTCCCATCAGTTTTACTGTTATCTTTAATAACTGTTAGATAAAACATTCATTCTCTGTGTTCTGGCTTAAATTATTAAATGTTAACAGAATGATGATATAAAGGAATTGGGAGTCAGGATTTTGTTCACTTATCTCTTAATGAATGATATGAATCTGACAGACCATGGCATTTCTTGGTCTCATTGATTCTTTCTTTAAAGATTTTGATGTTGCCCTAATTCCTAAGCTCTATTGGTTTCTTTCTGCAATGACATTTAGTTTTACAAGTGGAAAGTTTTTCCTTTGATAATAAATGTTCCATTATTTTCTGGGTTATGTTGTAATCATTAATAGTCATGCTGTTTTCTTAAATTTTAACACTCATGATGAAAGTTTTTGAAAGTATTAAAAATTTTTATGGTGCCTCTTACCTCAACACTTTACTCACCCATTTTTAAATGATATTTGCTTATTTTTTTCTTTCTTTTTCTATTGCCTCCCTTCTCTATTTTCCCTTTATTTCCTCTACTTTTCCCCTTTGCAACAAATTGACTTTAAATTTAATATAAAAAGATGTACTTTAAAGTTCTTATTCTTGAGAAAGATAAAATAATTGTATAAGTAATTATTATATGAAGCAATGTATAATAAATGTGTAGTAGGAGATCTAATTTAATCCTAAATTGTGAATGGTATATCACTCTGTTCATTAAATAAATATTTGCTTGAGGGATAAAGAAGCTTCCTGAAAAATAACTCATTCCAGTGCAGTGGGAGCACACTTGATGATATTGACCTGGCACATAAACTTCAGTTTGGAAAAGCTTAGTGATGTTAAACACTACTGGGTGTTTGCCAATATGTGCCTCCATAATAATGAAGTTCCAGGCTATATTGAAGATCTAACTTTATGAAGACTCATGCCTTACAAAGCTAATTTAAGACATTAAGAAACTATGTGGATAAAATTATGAAGAAGAAGAGAGGTAATCAGTTGATTACATGTGGAGTTCTTAATCCCTGTGTTTAGGAGGGTGGACACATTGGATAGTCTAAGAGTGTCAAATACATCATGTGAAATTCTATACATTTCTTCTGCTCCATATCTCAAATTTTGACCTCACTGATATAACCAATAAAATGGGCACCAGAAGGAAACCTTAAAAATTATGATAACAAAAATTTGAAGTAAAGTGGTCTTTATAGGTCTCGAGGAGAAGATCGTTCTAAGAAAATAACTGGACAAATCCCAATATCAAGCAAAAATGCACGAATATGATATGAGGCATCACTGAGTTAGATATTTTTCTTCTTATTCAATTGAACGGAATTGGTCTCATTGATCACTGACCCTCTTTAATAGAGGATCTCTATCTGTAGGTCTTTTAAAATCACAGTACAATAGAGTGAGATCAACAGCCATAGTATTTTCTCCAAGTTGATCATGACACAATTTTGAGGAAACTGTGGTTTAACTTGTATACAGTACATAATTCTGTGACTGTGGCTATGAAGCAGCACAGTTAGGACTGATAAGATCTTCAGGGAAATACCTAGCACAGAGCATTGTAGAGTGAGAACCTACGGTAGAACTACACAAAGTTTTTTCATTGTGTAGTCTGTGAATATTTTTTTTAAGTTGAAAGAAAATTGCCTTTTGTGGTGTCATTGTACCATGTATACCGTTACCAGCTCCAAGATACGTGTGTCTCTGGAAGTGTCAAGAAGCCAAATAGCAGTAGTCTCAAGAAATTGAGGATGAAATTCTAACCATTATTTTATCATAAATGCATTTTATCATAAAGTACATTCCCTCAATGATGGGATATTCAAAAGATTTAAGTAGGATATTATATAGCTTCCTCAAAGTTCTTCACATAATGGTGTCTACAGAGTGTCCTAATTCCAGAATACTTCTTAGGAAATGAGCCAGTCTGTGTCTTAGTAGGACATTGATTCTGTCCTCTATCAGGCCCTCTGAATATCATGAGTAGATACTCTATTACATGGCTTAGTGCTACTGAAAAATGAAAGTTATCATCTAGCAAGAGAACATATGGGCATCAGAGAGGTTTGCAATCTTTCTCCTCTTTCCAGTGGAAACCTGGAAATTGGAATTTCCTGGCACAAATATATGTGGAGGAGAAAGAACGTTGGGGGCATCAGTGTCTCTATTGGATGCTCACAAACGATGGCATATCTGTGTTGTTGGCTGTTGATAAATGAGGATGTTGAGTTCTGAGATTCAATTATTTTTCTATTCCTTATACTTCATTGCTTATAGCTGGAGGTCAATGTTAGAATGTAAGAGAAAGAAACTATTGGTGTGATCTCCAGTCTTGGACCTGCAGTGCCTCATGGGCACTACTTTTGTCTGATACAAGAAGCAGTGTCAATTATAAGCTTTCATAAAGAGTCCTGCACCTGAGCTCATGTTCAAGTGCCAAGCATTGGTCTTGAATGTGACACAGTATCCATTAATTATCTGAGAGAAACCCTGACGGCTCCATATGTCATGGCTCTACTTTCAAGTTACAATCCCACCAAACTGTGCAGCTCAGGGGGCTAGAAATCAAATATGTAGTAATGGGAAAGTAAATACAGGAAAAATAGCAGTATCCACAAGACCTCCTTCACAAAGAGTTTGAAGGATGTTTCATAGTGAATGCCTCCCCACAGAATAAAGACTTTGATGCTTAAAATTTTATAAAAGAGGGGCTGGGATTATGGCGCAGTGGTAGCGTGCTCGCCTAGCACGCATAAGGCACTGGGTTCGATCCTCAGCACTACACAAAAATAAAATAAAGATATTCTGTCACCTACAACTAAAAAATAAACATTAAAAAAATTTTATAAAAGAACAATGTGATTCTGTTTGAAAGTGAAAACTTGTAAGGATTATCTTCTCCATATCAATAATTCACAAAAACATATACTACAATTTAGAGTTGTAGAAAAATACCTGAACTTATCAAAAAGGTGAGGTCACAAATATTCTTAAATATACTAATTCCAAAAAATGACAAAACTGTCAAAAGATAGTGCACCCAGTCTGGATGGAACTCAAAAGGAATTTCCCCTACTGGGTCAGTGGAGCAAGAGGTGAAGGAGAAGGAGAAACTAGCTTACATATTACAAACTTTTAGATGTTTCCAATGTGTTTATACACCAGATGAGTTCTTAGAGGTGCTCCTCAAAGAGAACTAGTATTAAGTTAATCAATAATCTCTTTCTCATGGATCTCTACATACTTTGGATAGTCTTATGTCAAAAGAGAACAGAAAGGAGAGCTAAGATATATGTGGGGCCTAACTAAAGTGCAGACTGCTCCCCTACAGGTTAGAGGGTAGAAAAGATGAGATTAGATGCATTGCTGTGGGGGACACTTTCCAGAGACAAATGTCATTTACCTCTGTATCTACTGTTTCTGTTTAAAAATTCAGACATGTCACCAAAGATTATGAAGTAAATTGAAGAGCAAGAAAATGTAATCTATTATCAAAAGAGAAAACAGCCAGTAGAAACAAATGCAAAGATCTCCCGGATGTTGAAATTATCAGACTTTCACTTGAGCCCTCCCAACTATCACCAAGTATCCTTCTCTTTTATACAGTGACTATCTTTGTTTTTAGTAAGAAAAGTCAAACATCATCCACTTTACTGAGGGGCTACAAAATATAAACATTAGCTCTAAATTTCCACCCAGAAAGTTTTGTTCTTCTGCTTCTTCCTGATATACAGCTATATCTATTTGACCCAGAGGAAGCTCATTGTTGCTCATCTACCAAAACCAGAAGCACCAGACTGTAGGTGTTCTTTAGTTTATGTTTATTAGTCCTTTAATTATCTTCCTTTTCTTTAAACCTTGGATTATCCTGCCATATTACAGACAATCACCATTGTTTACAGTTGCTTTCTTTCATAAGTTACCACTGTGGATACTGAATTAGCAAATACTGAGCTATTGCTCCTAGGTGAAATAGAGGGTTCAGTTTCTCAGAACATTTTCATGAAATGATCAATGTATAACCTTGTTTAATGTGTGATTTTGGTTAAGGACACTTTATTTTATATTTTGTTGATTAATTGACATTGAACTCAGTCAACAGAACTATAATTCACATGCAGTCAAATCTTATTACCTAACACACATGTTTTCTCTGTAAGACACAAATTCTTTGACCTGTGAACTCAAGATAACACTTCTGCACTATATTCAGGAACCATTTTGAACAGAAAAATTACAAAACAAGCAACAAACAAAAACTCATGCACAAAAATGTGATAAATGTGACACTATTTTGATTGCAAAAAGGAGACTTGTTTGAGCCGGGCGCTGTGGCTCAAGCCTATAATCCCAGCACTTTGGGAGGCTGAGACAGGAGAATCGCAAGTTCAAAGCCAGCCTCAGCAATGGCGAGGCGCTAAGCAACTCAGTGAGACCCTGTCTCTGCATAAAACACAAAATAGGGCTGGGGATGTGGCTCAGTGGTCGAGTGCCCCTGAGTTCAATCCCCAGTACCAAAAAAAAAAAAAAAAAAAAAAAAAAAGGAGACTTGTTTGTAGCATGAGAGCTGAAACAAGAGCTAGGGGGCTTATTTTGTTCAGCTTCTGTGGAAAACATGTACATAGGGTGACTCAAAGGTTGGCCTTTCTCCTCATGTGAGTGAGTGAGACATCCATGTCCATTAATGAACAATGGAATTCAGGGAGTAAGTGAATTCACTAACACAGAATCTATGAATAACAAGGATTAATAATCTCACATGAAAATATAGGGATAACACATAGGTATTCTTCTCTCATTCCTGTGTTAGTGATTTGGAGTGCTTGTAAAGTTTCATGATAAATATGAATTATTTGTCAGGGTTTTATCTACCTTCTCTGGTCCATCCACTGTGTAAAAAGGTATTTTACAAACTATACTTTTGTCAAATATATACACTATGCTAAGTACTATGCATAATGCAAGAACTCAAGTTTTAAATTATGATCCTTCCTTCAAATAGGTAAAATTAAATTATAAATGTAATATAGCATTTAATGCATTAATGATAAATTGAAATTTGAGGCAGAGGCATAATGTTGGGCATAATGAAATATCAGGTCAGAAACTACCTACAATATAATTGATATTAAACTTGAATATTGATAAATAAGAAGTTTCCCCAGAAGAGAAGAGTATCATGCATTAAATAAAAACAAGAATATAATGATTTACCTTGGCTGTTTTGATATTGCCATTTGATACAGTGGAGGTTATTTTGTCTTTTTTTTTTTTGTACCAGGGATTAAACTCGGGGGTACTCGACCCCTGAGCCACATCCCCAGCCCTATTTTGTGTTTTATGTAGAGACAGGGTCTCACTGAGTTGCTTAGCACCTCACCATTGCTGACGCTGGCTTTGAACTCGCGATTCTCCTGTCTCAATCTCCCAAAGTGCTGGGATTACAGGCGTGTACCACTACATCCTGCTCAGTGTAGGTTTTTATTCCAAAATTTTTGTAATTATGTTTTGAACAAAAACCTTAATATAAAAATTTCACAATGATACGTTTTATTTTAAGAAAAAAATATCTCAAGTTTCCTCTGGAAAAAATGCAATTTTCTGTACAAGACAGTTAAATTATACCTATCTTTTTTTATATTTATTTCTCTGAACTGTGCAGAAACAATACAAAGTCATACTATAGAGTTGAAATGCTAGGTCCAAAATTCTTCTAGGGAAAAGATATAAATATTTCAGGTTTGGATAATTGCAAGTTAGAGTTAGGAAGCTATATTCATACTTACTTGTAGGGGATTTTAGCCTTTTAGACAAAGCCAGAAATGACATTTGTGGGCAGTAGAGTATGTATATTTTCTTATTCAATTATGTTCTTATATATTCACATTTTCTAAAATGATTTTTAAGAAAAACATTTGGATTTTTGAAAAAATTTAAATAATTTCTTGGTATTTTTTGATAGTATGTGTCCTATCCTCCATAAAAAGAGTCAAGAAAAGAAAAATTATTTTTAGAACTAAATATCATCAGTTCAGAATAAGACTGATGTCTGAGAAAACATCTTTGAAATGAAGCTCATTCAATTTTTTCTTCAGAGAGCTGATAGAAAAACATTTAGCTGTATGTTAAAACTACAAATATGTATTTCCACATTTTTTTCAATTGAAGAAGTACATATAACTATAATCCTAATGCAAAACCCATACTGACCTTGATATTATTAAAAGTCATATGTAACATAAAGACTTTGTTCTATACCACTTGATTATGAAAATCCAGTGTAGAAAACTAATACCACTAATAGGAAAGTTTTGAACCTTAATCTCAAAGGAAATTTTAACTATTTTAATATAACAACATTTTTACATAATATCAAAACAATCCTATTATATATTGAAATAACTTATAAGAAATAACATAACAATGTCTATTTTAAGAGAATTTCCTCAGTCCCTAAATGGAAATATCTGAATTGCAGCTATCTATCTCATCAATTTCTACCCCAAGACTTATGAATGAAAACTTTTGTTGTTTTAGGGCAATCCATCATCTGGGAAATAAGCTTGGAATCCATATCTTTTCAGATTTGGGATAAGCAAGGGTGGAAGTTGTACAAGATGATTGTTATATAAGAATGACTACCAGAACACCATGTGTTAGGAATTAGTAAATAGTAATAGTCATATTTGAAGCTGAATTCAGTATGTTTTCTCTCAAAATCAAATATCCTTCAGGATATTGCCATTCTTCCTATTTACTCAAGTACAAAAGTTCAATATATTATTGAATGTAGTTCATATTTGTTTCTACCTCAAAGCAGTTGCCAACTCCCTTTCTATTCTCTTTGTGTTATCCATCAATTACCTCATTCTGTTTATTAACAATGTTGATAACTTAATTCAACCACAATATATTACACTGAGACTACTGTGGTAGAATCCTGTTTTTGCATCCTGTATATCATCTATCCTAAGTGTTTATAAAACCTGACAAATTTTTATTGTTTGGATCTGGAATGTCCCCCAAAAGCTGATGTGTTAAAAGTCTTGGTTCCAATGTAGCAATCTTTGGAGATAGGACTCATGGGAAATGATTAGCTCCTAAGGGCTGTGAGCTCATCGATGGGATAATCCATTGAGGGATTAATATTTAATGAATTAGAAATCTGAATGTGTTCTTGGGTGGTGGTGGAAATTCTAGGAGGTTGGAACTTGGGTACTGCGTCTTGTCTTTGCTCCCTTTCTCAGTCCTCCTGTTTCACAGCTTCCATGAGCTGAGCAGCTTTCTTCCACCATCCTTGTTATATAAGAATGACTACCAGAACACCATGTGTTAGGAATTAGTAAATAGTAATAGTCATATTTGAAGCTGAATTCAGTATGTTTTCTCTCAAAATCAAATATCATATTTGATATTTGATACCATATTGTTATCCCTCCCCTCAGAACCAAAGCAATAGAGCCAGCCAGTCTTGGTCTGAAACTTCTGAGATCATGAGCCAATATAAAATTTGCCTCCTTAGTTGTTTATCAGCTATTTTGAGTATAGCGATAAAAACTTGTCTTAACATGTGAATGCATCCTTCTGAAATAGGACACAAATTGTGTCACAATAATAGCTTCTCAAAGTCTTTAGAGTAGATTCAAATTCCCTAATTGATCATCCCATACCCTCTAAAACATGGTCAGAATATAACTTTCTGTATGTTGCTCTGCTGGTCTCTCATGTACCACCAACCAGCTGAAATACTATCTCTTCCTTCATTATAGCTGACCATTTACTTCCAATCTCATTTCCTTGTTCTTATCATTTCTACCACTTATTATGACACTCTCTGGCAGTGAAACATCTTAATATCCTTTCTATTGTTCAAGCTCCAGCCTGTATGGCATGTAACTATTGTTAATTCTATCATTCAAGTGTAATGTATCCTTAGCTGAAATTCACAAACTGCTTTGTTTTTTTCCTTAATGTATTTAGAGCAAGATCAATCTCTGTCTGATGGATTTTACAATGCCATTGTCTTTTGCAGAGTATTTTGCTTATTGTGAACACTCAATAAATACTAGAATTGATTTTTAAATACCAATAAAAATACTCATGGGGGGAAAAAGAAATGTCATAAGCAAAGAAGAATCAATTGTTGAAACCAGACAGCCAAGCTGTGTCAGCTTTCTGGCTCCTGAGACAAGAAGAGGTCTTTAAACTTCTTAAGCTTTTGTTTTTCTATGTACTATTCTGTGTGGTAGTCTCCAGATCTCCACCACACCAAGCCATGACAGCTTGTTAAATACTCATTGACCTGATTTGTGGTAGAATGTGGCTTATTCAGGGGTACTAAGTCAGTAAACTTATAATTGTGACAAAAGACAACCAAAATAATTCCTGATTTCTTGATGTATTTTGTGAAATATCTATAATATTTATCTATCTACATCAAAACTCTTCCTTTTCAGTTATATCAAAGAAAAATACTAAAAAGTATTAATGTTAATGGTTTGCACATAAGAGTCCTGATTAAACAATTGCCTTCAGATATAAATGAAAACTAAGGTGTTCCATACATGTAATCCTCTTCCAAATTTTGTATAACAGTAGAAACTAAACATAAGGTTATTATTTATTTATCTATTCTAATACAATTCATAACCAGACTAAGGAACAATTGTAACAAATTCTAATTTAACAATAAAAATTCTAATTTTTTTCACACATTTCTTGAATTGTAAAGGTATTAGAATAAAAATATAGTAGTTTAATGAAATGTAAAACTACAAATAAAAATAAATATAAACACTTTCTGTTCTATGATAATTCTATTCAGATGCATCACTAAATATAATAGTATTTGTTGACCTGAGTCTCAACATCTTTGACAGAGTATATGTTTTTTCTATAATTTAATTTTTGATTGATATAATATTTGTACATGTTTAAGGAATAAGTATGATAATTCAATATGTACATAAAATATAGGATAATTAATATTTCTGACTGCAAACGTGTATCTTTTCTATGTGATGGGAATCTTCAATTCCTTCTTTTTAGTTATGTTTACATATGTTACAAATTATTGTAGACTATACTTACCCTACTGTGCTATAGAACTCTTGAACTAATTTCTTCTAGATAACTGTATTTTTGTGCTAATGATTTGTCCTTTATCATCCCTCCACCCTATTCTTCCAAGACTCTGGCTATCACTATTCTACTCATTTTATTTTTTGGATCCACAATTGAAGTGACAATATGTGATACTTGTCTTTCTATGTCTAATTTACTTAATTTACCAAAATATTCTTCAGTTCCATCCACCTTGTCACAAATAACAGGATTCCATTTTTTCTTTATGGCTGAATTCCATCATGTACATATCCCACATTGTCTTTATCCATTAATTCATTGGTGGACATTGAGATGGATTCCATATCCTGACTATTGTGAATAGTATTGAAAAAAAGATGGAGGTTTGGGTATCTCTTTGACATGAGAATTTCATTTCCTCTGAATATATATCCAATTGTAGGATGGCTGGGTCATAACTTACTTCTATTTTTAGTTTTATGAGGAATCTCTATATTGCTTTCCAGAATGGCTATAGTAATTTATATTCCTACCAGCCAGTATGTAAGAGTTCCCCTTTCTCTGAGTCTTTGCCAGCATTTGTTCTTTTTTCAGATGATATCTCATTATAGTTTTGATTTGAGTTTCTCTGATGACTAGTTATGTTGAAAATTTTTTCATGGATAATTTGTTGGATATTTATATGTTTTTTGAGAAATGCTGATTCAAATCATTTGCACATTTTATAATGAAATTATTATGTTGAATTTTTTATACATTTTGGACATTAATATCTGTTGGATAAATAGTTATAAATGGGAAAGATTTTCTCCCAATCTTCTGTTTTCCTTTTCACTCTGCTGAATGTTTCCATTGCTTTTCAGAATATTTGTGACTTGATATAATCTCATTTGTCTATTTTTCTTTTGTTGATTGTGCTGTGTGGTTTTTATCTAAAAGATATTTGCCTATATCAATTACTTGATGCATTTTCCCTATGTTCTCCTCTTGTAGTTTTATAGATTCAGGTCTTAAATTTAGGTCTCTGATCCACTTTGAGTTGATTTTTATAGAAGGAGACTTATGGATCTAGTTTTATTCCTCTGTATATGTATATCTAATTTTCATAGCACTATTATTTGAAGAGATTTTTCCCAGTATATTTTCCCAGTATATTCTGTTGAAAATCAGTCAGCTGTATATAAGTGGATTAATATTCAGACTTCTCTGTTCTCTTCCATTGGTCTATGTAACTATTATTTTTTGCCAATACCAAGATGTTTTGGTTACTATAACTTTGCATTATGTTTCAAAATCAATTATCATGAAGCCTATTTTTTGCTTAAGATTGCTTTAGCTACTTTGAGTTGACCTTCTGTGGCTCCATATAAATTTTAGGATTTTTTTATAGTTCTGTAAAGAAAGTCATTGGTATTTTGATGGGGACTGCTTTGAATCTATGGGACTCTTTGGAGAAAACTCAACCTTTAAGGTTAATGATTGGCTGATCATGAAGCAGGTAAAGAATCTACAATTTGGTATTTTTCTTTTGTGTGCCCCATCTTCCACCACCTTTAGTCACTATTACCCATTCCTGTCTTCTTCCGGGATTCTTATGCAATTATTAAAATCTATACTCACAGAAATAGAGAGGTTTTGTTTTTCTCACAATAAAATCAAATATTATTTATTTAATTTGCATCCAAAATCTTGAGGTATTTACTTTTTAACCCATGTTTCTCATGTATGGAATGATCAAATTGAAAGCTGTATTCCTTATTTTTTCTTATTTTTATCAATCTCTGAAATACATGATTATTTTTTAATGATATCAAATTGCAGAAAAAAGTATGCAAAGATTATTTTACGTCACTAAGAGTTGGTTTCCTTTATGAAACCCTATCATCTTAAATACATTATTGTTCATTTTGTGTTCACAAAGACATTTCCCTACGTAACACCAATACAGAAACTAAAAATGACATATTACAACCACCTAAGTCTCATGCTCCATTCAAGTTTTGCCAGATGTTCCAAAGTGTCCTTTGTAAGGAGAGAATCCAGTTGAGAATCATGTTACCTTTAGCTGCCATATGTCTTTAGGTTTTTTCTCTCTTGAAGTTATTCAGTGTGAGTCTCACTTCTTTGACATTTTTGAATAATACAGACATTTTATAGAGATAGTGTCCTTTAATGTAGATTTGTGTGGTGTTTCACATGGCAGGGATATCACAAGAGGGACAGTATGTCCTTATGGCTTTACAGTCAGGTTGCCCTTGATTTTGAGTTGTATGATTATTGACAATATTCACTTTATTTGATTAAGATGTTAGAAATATGACCTCTTCCCTATATATTACTAATGTAATCAATCTGTATTTGAAGTCATATAAATATTTCTTGCCAGTTTTTTATTAATTAACTACTTAATATACCACAGGCACTTGGTTTCCTGTTTTATTCAATTGATCCTACTAGTATTTGTATTAAAGTTCAAATTGTGCTGGATTCATCATGTAGTAACTCCTTCAAGCTAGCTTCCCTAAACTTTCCATGTATCTACCATTTTTCAACACTTCCTTGCTTTCTGACAAAATGGCGTGCAAGCTCATCTTAAGCAACTTACATTGCCCTAGCTTCATATCGGCTATTTGTTCAAAAGGCCTGTATGCTTTTAGTGGGAACGATATTTAGAAACCAGTCTATTTGTTATAACTCATTGCTGTTGGTGTCCAACTTTCAGTGGACAGAACCAAAGAATATATTTGTTTATACATGATATGTGCATATATGCCTGTCCTTTACTTTTATAGTCATATGTATTTGTATATACCTTATTCTATAGAAGGAAGGAAGGAGGGAAGCAAGGAGAGAAGGAAGAAATCAAGTGCAAGAAAGAATTAAAATTAACACATAAAAGCATGTGCAATTTTTTATCATGTGCAACATAATGTTTTAAATTATAACTACAGTAGGTCCCTCCATATCCACAGCCATAGATACACTCAACCATAGATTGAAAACATTTAGAAAAAAAATTGTGTGTACCAAATCTGTACAGGTATGTTATTTTTTGCAATGTTAGGGATTGAACTCAGGATCCTGCATGCTAGAAAAGTGCTCTCTGAGCTACACACTCATCCCTGTACAAACTTATTTCCCTATATGATGCAATATAACATCAATTTAGACAGTATTTGAATTGTATTACTAGTAATTTAGAGATAATTTAAAATGTAAGAAAAGATGTACAGAGGTTATATGCAAATACTACACCTTTTTATAAAATGGACTTGAGTATCTGCAAATTTTGGTGAGATGTTCTGGAATCGGTATCCTATTGATGATAAGGGACTTAGTTTTTCAATCTAATGTAGAATAAAAACGTTGGCCTCATAGAAATAGAGTAGAATAGTAGTTCGGTATTGGGCTTAGATACTGTTACCTGTCTATACCTTTACACAGACACCTTTTTAATGTCTTCTTCAAAAGTCCACACTTAATGGCTGACTTAGGAGAAATGTTCACATATGGATTAATTTATGTTTTAGGAAGACTACAGGTGATGTAAATGCTGAGTCAATGAAAATCAAGAAACTGGTAGATATATCTATATCTCCAAATTTATATCCTACAATATCTGAATGGAAACCTATTACAACTAGACTTGTTTCTGTATTACTCTTGGCATGAAATATAAACACTCTTCCTATTATATTCCCCCATTCTCCTACAATGCTCATTTCACTACTTTTTGCTTATTCAAATGCAACTCTCCTTCCAGTCCAATCATCTACCTTGGTTTTCATGCTTATGCTGGGTATAGACATGCTTTCCACTCTGCAAGACCTCTGGTGTAACTGAAAAACCTATTTAAATTATCCAGTCATTTAAAGCTCTCTTCCTGTGAACAAATGAAGCACTTAGCAGTAGTATCATTTATTGCATGTGTGTTACTGTTAATTGTTGCTTTTATTTATTTCTTTATAAATCTCCTATATTCCTGGTTATTCCATAAACTCTATGAGCACGAACCCTGTATAATAATTTTTATATCTCATACAGATTAAAGCATTTTGCCTTACAGTGATGAGATCCTTGAAATACTAATAAGTGAAGTGAACAAATAATTATAATCATAGATTTTTAAGTCATAAAATAAATTGTTGATTCTCACTTGAAAGTTGTTGTATTTTTAAAAATTAAGATTGCCAAAGAAAATATTTCAACAAATCTGGCACAAACTGAGTTGCTGCTTTTTGTATATAAGAGAGCAATTATCTTAGTGCTCAGAGAGCACTTTCCTAGCATGCAGGATCCTGAGTTCAATCCCTAACATTGCAAGAAGAGATGTTTTTGTATATAAGAGAGCAATTATCTTAGAAACATCTTGGAAATCTGGTAACATTTGAAGTAAGAAGCCAAGGGTAAAAGCCACTGTGATATTACTGAAGAACTCTATTGGTATATTGCTCTTTCAGCAAATATGTAAGTTTGTTGTACCCACTTAATAACTTTTTGACAAATAATTACACAGATGTAAATAGGAGAAAAATATAATGAAAAAATTCTGACATCAAAATGGCTATCTCCCTGAATGAAATAATGTTCTGGAATTAAATGTATTTTGGTCCAATGTGTCAGTCTTCCTCAATACTTAAAGGCCAGAAGATAAGGAAAATAAAATGAAAAATTTTAAATTGACTACAAGAACTTATTGAAACTACTCCAAAAAGTATGCATTGGTCTTCAGTGAAAATTTCAGAGTTAACATGGAGAGCTTATTGATCTGAATGTAATAGGAGAGAAAAGAATCGAATCAATGAATGTATTGAGTTTCACTCAGCTTTACCTTGCAAACAATATATTTAAACATTAAGAAAAATATTTGGAGATTTCTGGACTTGTTTACAAACTAAAATTGATAGCATCATCCAATGAAAATTCTGGAAACCAAAGTTCTCTAAATCCACAGATGCATGGTCAAATGGTAAAGCAAATACATACTACTGCTTCCCGAGGATTTCTCTTAAGGTTTGCAGTTATTATCACTTTATCCTCTCACACTTCATCTACATTCAATCACAAAAAGACTGTAAAATAAAAACTAGCAAAACATTTCAATAGCTAAAATGTCAGAAGAACAGGCAGCAAATAATCTGTGGCATTGACTGTGAGTTTATTGATGTGGATAATGATGGTATTGCAAGGAAAATATGATACAATTACTTGCAGAGACCAGAAGGTGAAAGCCTTAAAACACATGGAAAATAGGAGAAGGCTCAAAGGAAATTGCTATTGCCCAATTGAGGCCATGAAGAAGAGAACTTTACATAGCATAAGGAACAAATGACCCAAAAGCACTAAAGTATAAACAAAATTTTTGTCAAACTAGAGAATATTGGTGAGATTGTAGTAAGTTTTCACATATAGGCTGAGATTATAAGAAATAAAGTAAAATTGATTGCATTCACTGAAATGTAATTATGGAATACACCAGATTGTAGCATGAGCTCTGAAAATACTTAAAAGATGTTGCCTTCATGAAGTTTATACACCAGTGTTCCAGAAGAAAGAATCCACAGAGAATAAAATGTTAAATTAATCCATTGATGGAGGTACCATAGAGAAATATGAAGCAGATAGTGAATGAGAGGATGGGAAAGGTGCACTGAAAGGATTAATATGGTAATCATGCAAGTTCTCAGTGATCATGTGACATCCAAGCAGAGATAATCATTAGAAATAAAAGAGCAATGAAGAGCATATAACACACAGATGTCAGTGAGCTCAAGAACTTGGAGGAAGCATGTCTACTGTATTCAGGAATGCGTTCGTCTGTTTACTAAGTTGAGTAAGCAGGTCATATATTCAGGTGTCAGATGATATTACAAAAAATACATCAAACATTTATTTAACACCAGTTATAGACAAGTACCAGAATAGATGAGGAAGAATTCCCTTTAAGGTAATTGAAAATAAAATGTAATAAATGATACAGTCTCTCTCCACACACACACACGTGCACACATGCAAAGGCACATAGGTACACACATACATGAATGCAGGATACAGTTAATTTTATATCTTTCTCTAAAATGAACAAATTTTAAACTACTTTTGTAAATAAGATTTAAATTTACAAGAAATCATAATCTCCAAAGATCATAATCTCTAAATATCAATGATCCTTACAATATTAAAATATCTATATGCTAATTCCATATATAGGAATCCATCTTCCACATTAAATTCCACAGAGTTGCCAATCTATCAAAGCACTCTCAATATAGCTCTTAGCTAATTTTTTTCTACAAATCAATGAAAATATCATGAACAACAGAAAATTTAGTTTTTCAAATTATATTATCTTACTATGGCTAATATGAATTTTGTTAACCAACATAAAAACATACAGAAGACATACACTAATATAAATGTTAAAGAGTTCTTTTATTATAACTTAGATGACAAGAATTTCAACTAGCATAAATTTTTGATATGCTGATAGTGAATTTAATAAGAATAATTGAATCTTATTAGTCTGCAAACCTTTTAAATTAACTTAGAAAACAAAGAGTGACCATACTCTTTCCTCTGTACGACAAGGTCTTATGAGGCATGAAGACTTTTTGTCTTGACCCTCTAAGGTCAGGCTTTGAGTCACTGAAGGGTGATTATGTAGCTTGTGTATCTCCACCAGGGTCTTTGTGACTGATGCCCACAGCTTTGTCTTGGTGAGCAAATGAATAGTTTGTTCCTGAACTGAAACCTCCATTCTTAGGTCAAGAGTTTTATTTCTCACCCTCAGTAGTTTCATCAGGTACTATTAGAAATGAAAAAAATATGGAAAGGAAAACAACTCGCCAAAAATAAGCCAGGGTTCTAGGGTTAGTTATTAAAGCATAAAATACATATTTTATATATATATATTTATATTTATATATATTTATATATAGACATATATAAATGTCATGTGTGTGTGTTTGTGTGTATGCCATGTATATATGTGTGTGCCAAACTTTGAAATAGCATGTATGCTTGGCAATTTTGGTGTTTCCATAAGCTTTACCAGAGATTATCATTAATTGCACAGATATGTAGAATCTTAATGCACCAATTTTAAAAATCAAAGTTTATATATGTTAATGCAAAAAAAACAGCATTGTTTATAAGCAACTCTTATCAACTATAGTCAAGAATATTTATAAAAACTATGATAAAATGTTTCTTTAGTATTAAATTGAAAACAGAACTGAATATCTTGACTTGGTATAGTATTACAAAAGATTTAATTCAAAAGATGCCTCTTTGCTCCTTTTCCTAATAATACTTGATATTTTATGGCTATTGCTATACTCGGAGTCCTCCAGAGTATACCCTTGAGTCAAGATATTCTACTTATATTCTGTCTCTTTGGTGGTAGACATTACATTTATTGCAATTGAACATCTTCTTCCTGTAAACATGCAATTTTTCATATGATATTACCATTTTGACACCTGCAAGCTGTTAAGAATGGGGATTTTATAGTGTCTGAAAGAGATAACAGTGTCTAGGTTTCTTGTCAAGCAAGGGTTTGTATTTTATAGCCAGCTAGATTAAATAAAAATTGACTTTGGTCCCTTTTTGCATGGCTGCTGTAATGATAATAAAATAAGCAAGAACTGGATAGGTTTTAATGTTGTAGATAAGAAGACTACAAAAGGGAAATTCATTGTCTATCAGCAGAAAAAAATAATGATACAGAAGAAGAATAAGGAAAATAATCCTGGCTATTAGTAAGCTCACCCCACCCACGTAAATATCTCATCTTGCATTTCGTTTGGTGATTTACTTAGCTTTGTATTGTCTTCTCAAAGGAAAGCATTTGTACAATCTATTGCATTGCAGCACTCTCATCTTGCAATCACAGTCATTAATTTCATTCCAAATTTAGGTATTATTCAGTCAATAATGAGGTAATCAGTAATATCTACCTTGCTGATTTTTGCACATATATGTGAGAAGACATGGTTATCAAGGTTAAAAAAAAAAAAAACAACACTGAGTTTTAAAATGACTTCAATATTTAGAGCTAAAATTCAAATAACTTTAAAACATTCCCTTAATTTTAGCATTGGGTGATGCAATACCTTAGAGAAACTTTTTGAAAACAAGAACTCAGTTGTTAAACTGGAATAGGATTCATCTAAAAATGTCACATTGTATCCCTTTAAAATGTATGATCAATACATGTCAATAAAAATTTTTACTGCTGTATTATGTTTAATTGAATTCTTATGGAAATTTTATCATGTTTTATCTTCTCAACTTCAGCTTGTATTTATTTTTTGTCTGTTCTGCCACTTGATTTTTTTCATAAGAGGTCTTTGTTTAAACATAGAATAGCAAAATGCCAGTAACCTTACTTGAATTTTTTTAAAACAAAAAAAAATGCACAACTAATTATTCTTTTGATAGTAAAAAAAAAAACTTTTGATAGGACGATAACTAGCTCTACTCATTGTGTATTTTTGAATGGAAACTGAGATTAAGTATTTAGAATATTGTATAATTTCCTAGAACCACATGTATAGTAGAAATCATTGTCTTATATTTAATATAAATGTCTCATTGTCATGCCAAGGCTTAATTCTTGGAAGTAAAAATTTAGCTAGATTGGGCAGTTCTCAGACAAATTTATCAAATACTAATTTTGCAGACTCTATTAGACAGGCATTTTACTTACTGCTGGGTATAAAGTGGCAAATAAAATAAAAATTCTTCTCAGTCTCATGGATCTTATATAGTCATCAAAATGAATAAATAGATGAATAAATGAATCAAGCAAACAATGGAAACACAATGTATAAAAGATAAAGGAGAAAACATGTGGAAAGGAAAAGAATACTCTTTTTCCCTAGAACACACTAGCATTTTTAATCAATGGCATGCAATTGCTGTTTTCTTGAGACTATTCCAAAATAACATTGTTCTTACTCTCAAGAATCTTTGATCACACAATTATATTTCATGAAAATCATGTCTTTATACTTTAATTTCCATCACCAATATGCTATGATTTTCTAAAATTACCAGTCATTTACATGATTTTTTGAGTTTCCAAGGAGAACCTATGATTGACACCCCAGTCATGTTTTTATTTGCTTAAATATAGTGGATGGAAATGGTTGTGTAAATCATTTAATTCTTATTTTCTTTATACCAATCTCCAAACCTCTAGGAAACAGTTTTTTGTATTATCATTTTTTTCCCATGGCACATAGTGTGTGCCAATTAGATGAAGCTACCTCTAAGTAAGTTTTCTGATGTGTAAGCAATTATGCAACTTGAACAAATCTTTAAGTATAGTCACATCTATAACCTCAGATGGCCTAAATTGTATCCATAATATAATTTTATTTGGTAATGATGGCAAATCTTTCCAACTTCTCTTTTTTGTTTTTCTTTCTTCTTTTTTCCTTCTCTCTCTCTCTGTCTCTCTCTATATATTTATTTATTTATTTATTTGGCACCAGGGATTGAATGCATTAGCTCTTAACCACTGAACCATATTATCAGCACCCCTTCTTTTTTTTTTTTTTGGTACCGGAGATTGAACTCAGGGGCACTCGACCACTGAGCCACATCCCCAGCCCTATTTTGTGTTTTATGTAGAGACAGAGTCTCACTGAGTTGCTTAGTGCCTTACTGTTGCTGAGGATAGCTTTGAACTCAAAATCCTCCTGTCTCAGCCTCCCTAAGTGCTAGGTTCCTGGCTAAGCACCCCTCCTTTTTTTGTATTTTATCTTTAGACAAGGTCTCCCTAAGTAGCTGAGGCTGGCTTTGAACTTAAGATCCTCCTGCCTCAGCCTCCCAAGTAGCTTGGATTACAGGCATGTGTCCCTATGTCCAGTTCCAACTTCTTTTTTGTAGGTCTGTGAGTGGGACTGATGTTAAATGTAGATTTTGCTTAATCAGGTATAAAAATGAGTCATGAAAGCTGGAATTCATAACTTTTCAGATAAGATGAAGAATCTGATGTCATTTGTAATACATATGCTCATACAAATTTATTCTTACTCATATGCATCTAAGATCAAATGACCAAAGGAGGTAAAATAAAACCGCTGGGAAAGGCTTTATTGGGAATACACTCTGGGGCCAACTCCGCCTCAACAGGGCAGAACGGGAGAAATGCACATGCATTGGGAAGTACAAAGAATTTATAGGGCTTGGTCAGGAAAAGGAAGGCTTAAGGCCGGAAGAGATGGGCTTGAGGCAGGAAGAGGAGGGCATCCAGAATCCTGTACCCACTGGTATTGGTCCGGGCATCCTGCTGACGTCAGAGTTCTTTTTTTCCTGGTTCCTGCTTACTGCCAGCTGCTCCTCTGCCTATGTGTGCCACTTGCCGCTTCTTTCCCTGCAGCCCACATCTGCACAGGCTGATGGCCACCTCCCTCCCTGCAGCCCACATCTGCACTGGCCAACAGCCTCCCTGCAGCCTGCAGACTGCAGCCCGCATCTACGTGGGTCGATGTCTTCCCCTCTCCCTGCAGCCCACGTTGGCGTGGGCCCATCGCCGATGCGAACACCCGAGAGGACCCAACAGTACATATATGTAAAATATATACTCTTTATATGTAATCTTTATATAAGTATATACATATATACATAAGTATATATGTAATCTTCATGCATATATATGAAGACAGGAGAGAATAAATTCAAAGAAAACAAATACACTTGATTGACCTTGATGACTTATCAGGTATTTTTCAAACATATTCTGTTTGTCAGTTTCTAAAAAAAAAAGGCAAAAGAAAAGAAGTTTAATAGGTTCAGAGAATATTAGATATGGTAAATTTTAAAATACTGTGTGGAACCTAAATAATGGATTAAAGAAGCATAGTTTTAGCAGAGAAACATATCTTTGTCTACTCCTACTTGTGTGGCAGAAAAAAAATGAGGACCTCATGTTTTTGCTCGAAATTAATATATAGATGTCAGAGTTTTACTTGGAGCCTGAAGTGAGTGAATAACTATCTGAAAAGAAGATAGCTAAGAATAGAAATTAGTGAATCAATGACAGACTGGGTTGGTGAAAGGAAATGAATGATGGTGGGATAAATATTTAATCATGAGATTTTAAGATTCCACCTTAAAAAGAAAACTACCTTAAAACAGAGGAAGGAGAAGGGTAAAGAAAGAAAACACCTGAATCTATTTTGTTTTAGGAATCACCTTGAATCCAGACCTGCCAAGATTCTAATTTGAGCACATTGAGATCAAGTTTGGATTTTTGATTTCCAGACTCATAAGATAGTAAATGTATATTGATTTAAGCCAAGCCTGTGGTAATTTGTTGCAGAAACACTAGAAAACTAAAATAATTACCTTTTATAGTGCCTGCGTGTGTGCGCACGCGTGCACACATGCACATATGAGAACTGCTCTCTGATATTATTTACCTTCTGCCTGAAGAACTTCCTTTAATATTTATAATGTTGACCAAAAAAAGAATTCTATAATTTGTTGCTAGAATTTGGTTCTAGAATTTCTTTCTTGAAACTTAATTTTTGAAAGACAGCTTTGTTGGATATAGATTTTCTTGGATGAGTATTTTTCTTTTAGCATTTTGAATATGTCTACCATCACTTTCTGGTTTCCACTATTTCTGAATACAAGACAGATGGTTTTCTTACTGTTGTTTTCATGAAAATGAAGAGTTGCTTTTTTTTCCCATAACCTTGTTGCTTTCAACATTTTCTCTTTGTCTTTACATATTTTAGGTATACTAGATCTGGGCATGGTTCTCTCTCCATTTATCCTATTGGAGTTCATTGAACCTCTTG
Organism: Xerus rutilus; assembly: GCA_028644305.1. Classification (NCBI taxonomy): domain Eukaryota; kingdom Metazoa; phylum Chordata; class Mammalia; order Rodentia; family Sciuridae; genus Xerus; species Xerus rutilus. Next base: position 25,122,309 of record CM053407.1, on the reverse strand, counting down.
AGACTAATGGTTTTTAGCAAATTTGACAAGTTTAATGTATATATTATATATATATTATAATAATTATATATACTATATATACTCAAACATAAATATTTGAGTAGTTATAAAGAACTTTTATTATTTTCACAAATTCAAAGTTTTTTTTGAAGATAAATTCTACATTTTCTATATATTGCTACAATAAATTCAGGAAATAGTTTGAAACTTTTTGACTGGAAATGTTTTTACTCCCCTAGTGATTTTTTGAAATTTTTGTTTGTTCTAATTAGTTATACATGACAATAGAATGCATTTTGACACATCATACATAAGTGGAGTATAACTTCTCATTCTTCTGTTTGTACATTATGTAGAGTTACACAAGTCATGTGATCATATATGCATATAGGGTAATAATATTCGATTCATTCTACTATCATTTCTTCCCCCATACCCCCACTCCTCTATCTAATCCAAAGTACCTCTATTCTACCCTAGCACCAGCCCCCATTGTGAATTAGTATCCACATATCAGAAAAACATTTGGCCTTTGTTTTATTTGAGATTGGCTTGTTTCACTTAGCATGATCTTATCCAACTCCATCCACTTACCAACAAATGTCACAATTTCATTCTTCTTTAAGGCTGAGTAATATTCCATTATGTATATATACTACAATTTCTTTATCCATTCACCTATTGAAGGGCACCTAGGTTGGATCCATAGTTTGGCTATGTGAATTGAGCTGCTATAAACATTGATGTGGCTGCGTCACTGTAGTATGCTGATTTTAAGACCTTTGGGTATAAACCAAAGAGTGTGATAGCTGGGTCAAATAGTTGTCCATTACATGTTTTCTAAGGAATCTCCATAACACTTTCTATAATAGTTTTATATATTATAGTTTATAATAGTTTATATAATATATAGTTTATAGTGTATAATAGTTTATATAGTTTATAATAGTTTTTCACTCCTTTCTTCTCCTTTTCCCATAATTATGCATATGTTCTTGTACTTATTGGTATTGCAAATTTCTCTTAGTATCTGTTGATTTTTGTTCATTTATTTTTTCTCTCTATTGTTCAGATTGAATTTTCTCTATTACTCTGGTTTCAAGGTCACCAGTTCTTTACTCTTGTAGCACAAATCTACTGCTGATGTCCTCTAGTAAATTTTTCCCTTTGATGGTTGAAAATTTTTATTTTGTGTTTTACAACTTCAGAATTTCTATTTTTTATTTTTATAATTTCTACTTTTCTATTGATATTGTTTATTGATGAGTCATAATCATCACATGTTCCTTTATTTTTTTAAGTAGGATCTGTAATGCTCCTTTGAAGACTTAAGTAACTAAGCCTTTCATTTGTGTCTCTCAAGGACAATTTCTGTTGCCTGCTTGTTTTTATGTTTATGAGTTTTAATTCCCTATTTCATTGTATGCCTTGTAATTATTGGTTGAAAACTGGAAATTCTAGACTATATAGTGTAAAAACTCTGGAGCCTGATTTTTAACCCAGTCCTTGGTATTGTTTTTGTTTGTATGTTTATATGCATAGTGTTATAACTATTTGGTTGATAGTCTGCTTTTCAGAGGGTTCAGTCCTGAATGCAAGTACTGTTCTTTCTCACTCCTCAGGAACTAGAGTGCATTTACATGAGCTATAATGTACTTTCTTTTCCTTGGTTGTTGTGCTACTTTTCTAGCTACTTACCTTTAGGAGTATCATACTCCACCACTAGATATCACTACTTGTCAGCTGATAGCACGGTGGTTTTCAAACATGCTCCAGAGCATAAATTGAGAATCTTTGATAGGATTATCATCTGAGGCAATATATAAGGGTTATTCTGACCCCAGGAAATCTCCATTTAATTATATATTTTCTAATTTCTCTGTTAAACTTCTAGATGATCCACCATTTTATTTGTTGTCATCACAGAGCTGCCATTCTTCCTTTGATTGCTCATGATGAAAATCTCATTATTTTCAAAAGTACTCCAGATTAAACTCACAATTCCTTCTAAATAAGTTTCTTTCTCTTAGGAAAACAAAGTGTGCATTCTCTGGCTTCATCTTTTGGGTAGAATCTCTTGCCACTGCTCTGGGGGTGGAGGCAGGGAGAATAGCCTAACTCTCTTGAAGTGATATTCCTGCGCTGCAGGCAGAGTGTTGGGTAAGGGTTATCAGTTTCTCAGTTTCTATCATGTTCATTCTTCTTTTCCTGTCATGGAATCTCCACCCTATATCAAAGGCAGTGCGATTGTAGGGCAGTGTTTTCAGCCTGTTATTCCTGAATTACAACTTTTATACTAGGTAGGATAAAATAAGAAAGCCTATCACTATTGAGCTTCTCTTGCCTGAAATAGATCTACAACATGGAGGTAAGGAGCTGAGAAAAGTTGGTGAGTTGTCCATCCTGACATGCTCCTTAATTAGGAGTTCAGAAATTCACATGCTCTTGGTTGAGAGAGTTTGGAGTAGGAGTTTCCTCATCATGGACATGAAGGTAGTTGGGTGAAGTCATAGTTCAAATTGTTCTTACCAAGATTCAGTGAATTTTCTTAAATACATCTTTATTGGTTTACTATATAGCATTATGAAAATTCAGGAAATCAAATAGTTGGATATTTTTATAATTTTTATTTGCCATGATTTTTTGGGGGGAATAGGCTCTGTGGAGATCTGCACACAGCCCTTCAAGAAGTGACATCCCTAATGTGGAGTTTCTTGAATGTGGGTCATCTATTATAAAGCCACATTCTGAGAGCAGAGAGTCATTTTGTGTCCTATAAGAAACAGTTGGAGGGACTTCAGTTAATGGGGCAGAAAGAAATAAAAAAATTGTGGAGAAATCTGTAAAATTGTGAATAAAAACTAAATGATCTCATAGAATGGAGTACAAGATTATATTCTAATGAAGATGCCACTAGGGTATGTCCATATTCAGTACTCTTCTTTTCTTGAGAAAGGAAAAAAGGAATAAATAGCTTTGTTCAGTAGCATAGGCTTAAACAAATGAGTTTTAAAATTTCTATTCCTAAGATGAAAGGACCAAACACATACTGTCGTTCTTAAAGACTATATTATTTTGGCCATAACATCTCTTTTTAAAAAATATCTTCAGTTGGCTTTCTGCTAAGATTAAGTGATCATCCACTGTTCCTATGTCAGATCTCTGTTATATATTATGGAAATGACACCTATAGTAAATAACAGAAAGTTTATGTTAAATGCATTTTTTTTAGATTGTGTTGAATAGAAAGCATTATAAATGCTTTTCCTGACATTTTCATAATAGGAAATAGTAGCAAAATACACAGAAATTATTCCTGTCCATTATTTAATAAAATTGGTCTTTATCCCAGCTTTTCTTTTATGAATCTGGAATTAATTGTAATTAATGTAAATTAGTCATTTACTCTTACTCCTTTTCTTTTCTTTCTTTTTGTGGTGCTGGGGATTGAAGTCAGGGCCTTGTGCATGCGAAGCAAGCACTCTAGCAACTGCATATATTCCCAGCTGCTCTTATTTCTTTTCAAATGTGAAAAATTCTCTTTATATTTCTTCTATTAAGTACCTGGCTATTCAGCTACGGAATAAAAATCATTAGGATAACTAACGTAACAAATCTAAGAGAAGGTTTTGGCAAGTGATAATCACTCAAATATCAACGACTACAAAGAAACCTGATTATTTACCTTTGTTTAATTTTTCCTGATTTGTATGCTTTCTCATGTGCTTTAGAAATTACCTCATTCTTCAAATGTACCTTCTTTTATACATAATAAAGGTGTTAAAACTAGGATTTTAAGTTGAGTATTTGGATCCAAGGAATTTGAGAACCTTTGTAAAATGATGACATTTATCATTTAAAAAATTGTTGCTGAACTATACATTTAATAAGAAGTATCCCAGTAGCCAGAGCAAAATAATTCAGCTTCCCAAAGTGCCTAATTTTATGCTGAATGTTTAGCTACTGTACTTTGAAAGTAAACTTCAAAATCACTTTTATTTAATAAAACTAAATTTAAATAAATATCATTATTAAAAACTCTATATGATATTTATAGTCATTGAAGAAGTAACTTCAAGATATAGGATTACATTACTAGGCATTTTTATACTCATCAATTTTTACTTCCTCATTTGGGAAATTAGGATTTTTTGTTTATTTATTTTGTTTTGTTTTCAGTCTTTGTCCTTCTCTATGAATTGTTTCATCTGGATCCCTGGGTAAAATGCTCTCATAATATTCTGTATGCATATGCAAGCCTTATGTTATTGTTTTCTCTATCCTCAATGCCTTTGTTTTTGTATACAGTATTCCCTCTTGTCTGTACAGGATAAGTTCCAAAATCCCAGTAGATTCCAGAAACCACAGATAGTACCAATTCCTGTATAAAAACGTTTTCCTGTACATGCATACAAACATAAATTTAATGTCCTTTCTGTTTTAACCAACAACTTATCACACACTGCTGTCATAACTTTTACAGTTAAGTAGAACAGCAAAACCAGCACAAATTTGCTTTCTTTACAATTTCTCATGTATTAATTGTTACCATAGATCTTAGTACCCTCACGATATTTTTTAAATTATTATTATGTCAAGAGTTTTTACATTTTTACTTAAAGAAAGTATGCTATGGCTTTTCTTTGGCATTTCTGAATTTCTAGCATCATGACTTTTGCAATGTGGGGCCATTATTAAGCGAGGGTCATTTCCTGATACCACAGTAGTAATTCAGTGAGAGTCCTTTACTGATACCACAGTAGTAATTCGATAACAGAGATAGCTAAGTGGCTAGCAAGTGGGTGGGGGTGACTACAGTGAGGAAACATAGGCAGAGTGATGATTACAGTCTTAGATGTAATGGGTCAGGAAAACAGGATTTCACCATGCTCCTCAGAGCAGTGTGAGAGCTGGAATTCACACAATGTTTATTTTTGGAATTTTCCATTTGATATTTTCAGACTACTATTGGCTGAGGGTAACTGATGCTGTGGAAAACTGCAGATAAGGAGGACTACTATAATGATGAACCCAGCCTAATTTTATCTTAAGATTAAAAGCCATCTTGACAAGAGGTCATGAAAGGTTTATTTTTGTTTTACTTGCTTGGACGATGTTTGGCTCTGATTAGGTAACTGCCCTCCTTAAAATCTCAGTGGCACCCCCATTCTGGTACCTGAGTTTACTCCCTATCTAAAGACATTAAGCCATGTAAATCATGGATTTGCTATCTGCGTCTGTATTGCACTTGCCAGAACCCTATCAGTTGTAAATTCCTAAGATACCTACCTTTATAATTCTCTGTTATAAAAACCTCCCTGCTCCGGGACAAAACTGCTGCCCTCACTTTTTGAAGGAGATAGCCACTGTACAGCTAATTTGTGTGCACAATATAAGCTTGCTTAATTTGATTTAAAATTGAAGTTGGTGGTCCTTTCTTTGAGTCCTGGGTTCAACATTACCAGCTCCCTGGTTTTTGCTGGTGGTGTTGGCTTGTTTTCTCTTTTACTTCTAATGTAGCTTTTATCCTAAACTCTGTTCCAAAGCTGTTTACCATCTTTATTTCTCTAGTCACACACTTCCATCCTAGTATATTTTTTATCTGCTCTTTTCCTTGCTTTCTTCTATCCTCTATTTCTTTACCTTACTTTATCCCTTCCTTTACTCTTTCTTCTTGTCTTTGTTTCTTTTCCTTTTTGGTTTTTTCTCTTTCTTTCTTCCTTAAAACTTCTGCATATTTACCTCTCAAACCTTACAAACTTCTTGACTCTACCTCCAAAGGGTAATTTCCTTCTCTCTTCTATGATTGATTTTTGTAATTCTCTTTATTTCTAGCAAACTTTTCTTTGAACCAATTTGACTCTAAACTCTCTATGGCACTATTAACATACATTACAGAAAAAATACTCTTAGTACATAAGTTCATAAATGTTACTAATGTGTGCCCTAGTAATCACAACCCAGAAGAACATGAAGTAACACCAAAAGAACCACTAATTCTTCAGGAAGTTTTAATAACAGATTTATTTTACACATAATAGAATATTCTGATCATTTATACTTTTCATTTAATATATTATTTTACAAAGAAGCTAATTTTGCCAGAAACTTGAAATTAGGAATGTAAAAGTTTTTGTGATAGTTATATATATATAAATATATATAAAATAATACATAATATGTATGCATATAGTGATATACCTTTGATTGTAATTGCTTATTTGTAATTTTTCTTAATCATTCTTAGAATTTTTACTAATTTTATTAATCTTTTCAAATTAATTTGTCAGGCTCTCTTTATTACCTCTAAATATTTTCTTCCCATGAAACTTTCTCTGGGAGGCTTTGTATGTTTTGGGCAAAGCCTTATACTTTTACAATTGGTTAAATTAGTTTTTTTCACAAAGAAAATACACCTATGTAATTAGTACCCAGATTGATAAAAAGAATCTTACATTATGCTCAGAAGCCCACCTATGCCATGGTAATTTCCTCATTTTCAACACAGGTATTCAGATTTATATTTTTTTTTACTTATATACATATATGTATATGTGTGTATACACACACACACACACACATACATGCAGTATTATCTTTCTGAATTTGTGGGATTTTTTAAAAACTTAAATATCATAATAAGATTAATGTAACCTATTGTAATGTGATAGATATTTGTTTATTCTCATTTTTACATAGTGTAGTTACTCTCTATATATTTTCTAGAGGTATGCAACATTCCCAATATTAACACTCTTAGAAGAAAAAGTTTGGAAAATTAATGAACCAACATTCACCAGTCCCATCCTTAATTTTGTTTGTAATATGCACACTCGAGACGATGACACAAGTAGAGAGTTATCATAGGATATCAACACAACTGTGGTGTTTGTCAGGAGCTCAGGCTTTTTGGTCTCCAGCCTAGGTGTGCCCACATAAACTTCCAAGAGAAGGAAAATGGAAGAGAGTTAGTAAAATCAATAAAAATAAGGTAAGCAAACTAATTAAAAATAAAGTGTAGAGAGCCATCTGTGGGCTATATGTGGACTATTGGCATGGCAGCCAGTGAGGGGATAGGTCTAGCATTGGGAACTCCTGTGGCACCCCCACAGGGATAGACTGCCTGATGCAGGTGAACTTCCCCCTCAGCTCTGCCAAAGATCCCACACAGCACCAGAGATGGGCCGACCTGCTGTAACAGCACAGCCCCTCTGAGATGGGTGTGACATGCCAAGATGCTAATCAACCTGCTGACTGTAAGACCTCATGAATAGAGACTCCACCTTGAAACCTTATCCCTGCCTTTGATGTACCCCCTTAAATAAACCACTGGAGCCATTTTCTTGTTGTCTAGCTCCAGCTCCTATGTGGACAACAGGGGCTCCAACTTTTGAAACTATCTTTCTGGCTTTGTCTTTTGTTCTTTACTAATTATCCTTAACTTTATTTTCTCAGATGGCTTATATCCTCCTTGGCAGGAAGGAGAACCCCTCAAGGAGACGCTGGCCATCTCCTCATAATAAAGAATAAGGAAACATGATATGCCCTTACATAAAAAGCATAATAGTAGGATTCTAAAGGAATTGCTCCATTGTTTTTACCTAAAGGAAATGGTTCATTTACAGTTTTCAGAATACTTTAAAAAATTGATAATTAAATAGGAAATATCAAGTTGGTAAGTCACATTTGTCATTTATGATTTGATTCTTAATAGGGCTACTCTTCAAAGTGGTGCAATGAAGCTATTGACATTAAAGCTTTAAACAAGGAGGAGACAACGTAGTGATTTTAGGGGAGTCAAGATTGAATCTCTGGGGTAAAACACTTTTACAGTAGTCCTCCAAACATTATGAGTTTTACTTTCACTATAAAAAATGAAATTCAATTAAAATATATTACTTGAAAGTCTACCATATGTCAGGAAAAAAGTTATGTTATTGTACTCTGTTAATATTAGTATTATTTGTGGAATCTTAGAAGAAAATGAAGTTATTTACTCTCAGGGTATTTTGCAATCAAAAATTAAAAATTAATGTACCTAATATAGTTGTATAACTGCTTTTTAAAAAACACAATGTATAATATAGGCAACAATATTAAAATTAAAAATGCTATTGTATCACTGATTTTAAAAGGGTTTTTTTAAGAAAATAAATAATAAATTAATTTTTGAAAAGGATTTTATCATTGTGTTATTAGATACTTGAAACACAATACTAATCCAATTCAAAATTTACTATTGGTTTTGTTCCATCTGATTTTTTGGTTATGTACATATACCTGTATTTTAATTAAAGTTGTTAGGATGGTTACAATGTACATTCAGTTTTTGTTGAGGAATGCATCTCATGCCCCAATTTTTATTCTTTGCCTTTAATAATATTCATATTCTTGTTACTGATATCTTTAAAAACTCCTTTCTTTCCATAATGTTGATAGTAAGCATAATAATACTTGAGTAAGTCACATGTAACAAAAGGCACAGGAAGGAACGAAAATACAATTCATGATTCCTACAAAGGTATTGAAATCATGATGCCAGAAACTGATTCAATTTACCTAATGTGATTGATTACTTATAAAGCAGAGAAATGCTTGCATGTCTTTTTGCTTGATATGTATACGTGTGTAAGTGCTGGAGCATTAGAGTTCTTTTTCATTCCAATTTTATCCTTAGAGATTAAGCTTCAGCCATATCTCAGTTCCATTACACACAAAATTCATTGGCAATTTTGTGAAATTCCCTGCTATTACCAGTGACAGTTTTTTTCCCAGCCACTTCCCTTAGGGAATTTTACCAATTATTCCCTCTCTAATAGAAGCAATTGTAAAATCACTAGGATCTTTAAAACGAAACAGTTGGCAGTTGGAGGCAGCAGTGGATGTGAAGTTTGGTTGCAGGAAGGTTTTCAGGGATGATATAAGGGCCTGGGGCAATGGTCTTAGAGAATTAACAAGATCACAGTTGGGTTTCCAACAGCTGAAGTGAATAATAAATGGACTTTTCGAACTCTAGGATGTCTCTTACTACTTTATCTTAGATTTTAGCAGAGCATAGAATCTGTATGATTTTTTATAGTAGTTATTTTAGGTACAGGAGATCCACCAACAAATAATATAGTGGTTTGAATAACAGAATAGATGAACAATTCCTTTTCTTGGATTGGGTATATTTAAAAACATTGCTCTTTTTCACAGCTTGGAATTTTCTCTTTTAGAACCACTTTTTGGGGGCTCTGATGAAAAAGATAACGGTTTACTTCTCTCTCTCTCTCTCTCTCTCTGTGTGTGTGTGTGTGTTTTGAGAGATTGGGAAAAAAAGAGGAAGATATTACCTTTAATACAGTGTTGCAATGTCAAGTCATGGACGTGGAATTTTTCTTTATAATCTAGTATATGAATCACTTGTTGAATATCATGTATGTAATGGAAAAAGTACATTTTATGGTTTCATTTAACTTTTAAGCCTCTATGATGAACATACTGTTGTCCAATATTATGGTTTAGATAGGAGGTGTCCCCCCAACACTTACGTATGAGACAGTGCAATAGAGTTTAGAGGTGAAAGAGTCTGGTTCTCAGAGTTTCACCTAATCAGTACATTAATCCACTGATAGGGATAGAATGGGTAGTAACTGTAGACTGGTAGGGTGTGACTAGAGTAGGCAGGTCACTGGGGTTATGCCTTTGAGGTTTATATTTTGTCTCCAGTGAGCAGAGTTTCTCTCTGTTCCCTTGTTGCCATATTTGAGCTGCTTTTCTCCTTCATGCCCTTCCCAGTGATGTTCTGCCTCACCTCAGGTCCAGAGCAAGAGAGTCAACCATTTATGCATGAAGACCTCTGAAACCATGAGCCAAATAAATGTTTTCTCTCAAATTGTTCTTGTCAGGTCTTTTTGTCACAGTGATAGAAATGCTGACTAAAACACTCAAACCTTTTCATCCTTACTGTTTGTCTACCTGATGTAGCAAGGGCTAAAATATCCTGCTATAATTATAGATTTTTTCATTATTCTTTGTTAGTTTCACAATCTTGATTGTATCATATATTTTAAAATGATGTTATTTGATGCACAAATTTAAAATTGTTATACTTTGTGATGAATTTAACATATGATCATTATAAAGTAATGCTCTTTTGTTAGAAATTTTTTGACTTTAAGTCCATTTGGTCTTATGTTAATAGAGGAATGTTAGAATTCTCTGGGTTAGTATTACAATGGACTTTCTCATTTTACTTTCAATTAGGCATGAATTTACCACAAGGTATCTAGTCTCTCTGTGATCTCCTCTACAGACAAAAGAGAATAAATCTTTATCCTCTACTTTCTTCTAGAAGTTTGAAGTGCTGGCCTAGCCTGGGGTCTTCTCTACACCATGATAATAATATGGAAGTTTCCAGTCCCTCGACTACTAACAGACACATATTGTCCTGGTTCCCTGTGACAACCTGGTATTAGTAGGTAGTGAGAAGCATGGAGACCCTAAGCGTGACCAAGACAAGAAAGACCTGAATAAGACACTCCTAAGTTGGTGTTTAGGGACCAGTAAGACTCAGGCTATGAAGTTACTTTTCTCTGAAGGGTCTGCTTGTGGAGCTCCAAGGAGAAAATGTGCAGAACTTCATCCAAAGATTGGAGTTCCCTGAGGGCTGGGATGCTGGAAAAAAAACACAGCTGTTCTAGATATGGAAAAGAAAGTTAGAGATGTGACATTAACTCTTTCAAGATTTATTAAGGATGAAACACTTTATTTTAAAACTACTAATAACCACAATCACCATGAGTATAATGACATTATATTACCTATAACATAATAAAAACAGATTATAATATGCAATATTAAAGATAATTATATGTTATTTTCCTTGCTTTATAATATTTGAGATATTTACATATGTTTCAAATCTATAATTTCTCACTATATTTGGCTCTCAATATTGTATTGATATTTTGGTATCATATTTATCCTGTATGTCTTTTTAACAAGTTATTAGTTGGATATTTTATATTTATTCTGACAATCTCTGGAACATTTATTTATGTAGAAGTAATGTTATCTCTTTGTTCTTTCTATTCATGTGTTATTTTTATCTATTCTTATCTGGGGGATTTATGATTATTATTCAATATTTCAATTTTTGCTCTCTTCTACTTTGTTATACATTGTATATTAATCTTTTAGAAAATCCTGTCAGCAATTACAATATGCATAATTTACTTCTTGGTATATAAATTTAATCAATACTGTTAGCTATTTTTTTAGAATATTTATTTAATGCAGTTTCAATTAATTTATCCCTCACTTAAATCATATTGTTTTATTATTTTAATGTTATATTTCATTAAATTAGTATTAATAATTAAAGATTAAAATATCATTTAAGAGTAGCTTAATATTTAATTTACTATTTTTGGTTTTATATAAACAAATTTTGTCACTATTTTATCATTTGCTAGATTAATATTTTAGACTTATTTTTGTAATTATCCAGTACATTTCTATTTTATATTTTTATACATTCTCAAGTCTCAGACCTTTCATTTTAGAACAATTTCTTCATCTGAGAAGTATGCCTTTTAGAATTTTATTTAATAGATGTCTGCTGGCAACACACCCAGGTACACATCTTTGCAAAACGCCTTTGTCTCACCCTCTCTTTGGAAATGGACAACAAACAACACAATTTTCCAAGTGTGCACAAGTCCAGGCTGGCATTATTGGCTTGGCTTCCAGTACATTGGATGAGTGTCTGACTCACCTGTTCTTTCCATTGTAGTCTTTGAGAAATTGGTCATTTATCCTAATGTGGGTTTCAGGAATTTCTTTGGAATCTGCTGGGTATTCATGGAGTACGTTAATGCATTTTATCAGTATTGAAAATGTTTAAACTGTCATGACTTTCAGTCATTTCTTGGTTCCAGTGTTTTCCTTTTTGCCCAGAACTGTGATCTTGCATGTCACTCTTCTCCACATCACCTCCTCTCATTATGCTCCATCTTTGTCTATACTTTATGATTACTTTATACCTTTGTCAAAGTTCAACATTTTTCTGTTCAATGCCAGCTCATCTCCTAAGTCTGTCCTTGAGTTTCAGTTTTGATTATTGTGTTTCCACACTATCAGTTCAATTTGATTCCTTTTTCAGATCTGCTAGGTCATTTATTGTGTTGCTTGTTCCCTGGAGATTGTTTCGATCTTGTCCTTTATTTCCTAAAACATATTAGGCATTGCTGTTCTGCCATATTATTTGATAATTCTACTGTTTAAAGTCCTAGTGCCCTGTTTGTGTAATGCTATTTCTGCTTATTCTTACTCTACTTCTGTTTACAAGGAGGCTGTCCACTTGTGTGATGCTTATCTTCTCTAGGAAGTTACTTGTGTCCTAAGATGAGAGTCCCATAGGAAACAAGCAGGTGATTAGGGTTCCTAGTCTACAGCAAATGCACTGTATGATTTGATTTCAGTTGTAGACTCTGAGGCCCAGCTTATGGTGATAACTTTTTTGGGATTCTACCAATTATCCACTCTTCTCAGAACCAAAGCAATTCTCTTTTCTGTTACCTGGTGAAAAAGGGTGAAAGAATTAGAAGTACTACATAAGAACCAGATCCAAAGAACTATCTTGGACTGAGCTGTAAAAAGAATCTTTGGAATGTCTGATAGTGTCATAAAAAGCCACAGGGGCTCTGATATATAATTCATTAGTGAGATCAGGAGCTATAATATCAAACATAGAATAATATAGGTTTTCCTCTCATGCAGCAAATATTCATAACCACTAGCATGAGTTTTTAAAGTTCAAATTTGATTTTTGTCATTCATTTGCTTAAATCTCCCCAATGGCTTTCTATCAACTGGTTGAATACAACTAAACTCTTTAGTATGGCTTAAATGACTTAAATTATTTTAGCTTCCAACTTCCTAATTTTTTCTCCTACTACCCTCCCATTTGTTAGTGAACCTGAGTTAGGGTTGTCTTCCTACTTTCGCTATATCATACACATAGCTCATTTCTGTCTCAGTGCTTTGTGGTGTGCTATTTACTCTTATTTCTCACTAAGGAAGGGATTCCTCTAGAATCTCTTTTGGGCCTCAATTATAGGCTTTCAGAACAACCGTTCTGGATCTGTTCTGAGCTGGTATTTTTCATAGCTTCCTGTCATGAGATTTGTAACCAAGTAATAATGGAAAGGTATTCTATCCAGAATTTATGGCTCTCCTCTCATCTTAAAGTGTTACAGTACAAAATTTCATTGCTTGCCAATCATAAAGGCCAATGACTTGAGGACCAGTTGTTGCGGCAAGAAAAAATGTTTGTTTGGAAAACTAGTAAACCAAAGAAGATGAAGGCTGTCAACAAGGATCAGTTTGCTTAGGGAATGCAGGCCCAAGGCTTATCTAGGGAGTTTTAGGGAGACTCCTTAGATAGGTGGGCACTAGAGTAGTTGCAATTCCAACATAGTTACAAGTTTTGGATGGTCTGTTTTTCACACACATTGGCTGCAGTCTTCTGTAAATCACCAAATGTTCTGAGTTCTGTAAATCTAAAGAAAAGTTACTAATCAGAATGTCTGTAACTCAAGTCTTTTAGTCCTTCTTCCCCTAAGAAAGGCTTAGACTGCAATTAATCATGAGGATACAAAAGGCATCTTTCATTGAAGATCTGGGAAAGACATGAAAGTCAACAGCTTCCCCTCCTTCACCCTAGAATATAAAAAGATAATGAAAGGGCAACTTTTACTGGACAAAATAGTGAAAGGCAACTTTTAACAGGAGAATAGTTTTAACCTATTGATGGCTTCAGAGGTGTCACGTATAGCAAAGCTAGTGTGGCACTAATAATATACTGCTCATCTTCAAAGTCTTCAAAATTAGTGGTTTTAAAATCAACTGAAGGCAAGTAGAGCTGGAGGCTTTATTTAGGTTTCCCTTATTTACAAAAGGACTGCTCAAGTGTCAGCTTTATTTTTCTTGACTTTATTTTAATTCATGATATTATTATTTGTTCATTTTAGATATTTACTGTTTTGATCTGCTAATGTGGACCTCATAAAAGCATGGTTTGGTTTTGTTCACTAATGAACCCCTTGTGTAGAGAACAGTATTTAAGAGATTGTGGACTTTCAATAAATATTTTTGAAGAATGGGGTTTATATTTCCTTGTTTCAGAGATCTGTGATCCCAGACAAGTTAATAATTTTAAAAATAACCTTTTCAGCCCCACAGTACTAATATATACACTTAGCACATATGGCTTTGGCTTCTAATACCACCTTCCAGTAAAAGAAACTAGGGTAACTTGGAGAAATGACTGATTGATTTTAGGTCTGGGACTGGAGATGCACAAGATGGATTCTGAAGCATCTTATGGTGACAGAAAGTAAACAAATGCTGCAAAAATAAATGAGTAAATAAGACCAACTACAATGATAGGAATATAACAAAGGAGTGTAAAACATAACTAGAACTCCCAATGAACCGAACTAGAATAATTTGATCAACAAAATAGTATTATAGCTCAAATTATAAATATTCATGCTTACATAAATAATAATTGAATAAATTAATAAATAGGGAAAGTGTGAAAACACTGTGCAGAAAAATTTCAAATAATGTTTGTAGATAATTCACCTTCAAGGAGATGGAACAAGACTCCCCATTCTAAGTGTGGTTTGAACGTTGCCTTGTTGAGAGGAAATCACTTCTGTTCTATCTATAATTCCCACCAACCCAGGCTATTCATTTTGTTTGCAAGCTGTTATATACAGAATGTGACTTCTAAAACTTGACTTTATTACTGTGTTTAAGTGAAAGAAATTCACTTTCAGCCGCATACCAAGCATGGAGCTGTGGAGCAACTTGCCTTCAGTAAGAGGTGATTTTTCTAATGTTATCCCCATGAAAATTCCAATGGCAAGTCTTTACAGAAACCGAAAGAAAAATCCTAAATTCATATGGAAACACAAAAGACCCAGAATAGCCAAAGGCATCTTGATAAAGAATAAAGCTGGAGGCATCACACTTTCTGGTTTCAAAATGTATTATAAAGTTATAAATTAAAAGAATATGGCATTGATGAAAAGATAGACATGCGATAACACAGTAGACATAACAATACTACTTTGTTTTGTTGCTCCGATTGTTCTATTTTAGGCTCAGAATTAAGCCAAACTGAACTGATTTTCAACAAGGGTGCCAGGCATATAAAATGGGGAAAGTACAGTCTTTGCAATAAGTGGCAATGAGAAAACTGGATATCTGTATGTGAAAGAATGAAATGAGATCCTTATAGCACACACATAAGTCAACTCAAAGTAGATTAAAGACTTAAATACAAGACCTAAATGTAAAACTCATAGAAAAAAACAGGGGAGAAACTTTGTGATATTGATCTTGACAATGATTTATTGGACATGACACTACATATGCAAGTAACAACAGCAAAAATAAATAAGTAATGTTACATCAAATTAAAATGATTCTGCACAGCAAAGAAAAACATCAACACATTGAAAAGACAATCTATACTAGAACATTAAACATTTCAAATTACATATCTCATAAGTGGTTAATATCCAAAATATGTTGTACCTATAACTCAATAGAAAAAAATCAAACAACTCAATGAAGACAAATGAGCAATGATTTGAATAGACATTTCTTTAGAGAATGATCAATGGATATATGAGAAAAAAATACTAAATATCACTAATGATCAGAGAGATGCAAATCCAAGCCACAATAGGATATCATCTTACATCTGTCAGGATAGGATTATATTATGAATAAAAGAAAACAGGAAATATTGGTAAGGTGTAGAGAGAATGGAGCCCTTATACACTGTTGTTGAGAATGAGAAATTTTTCAGTGACTATGGAAGAGAATATGGAGCTTCCTCAAAAATTAAAATTGAACTATCATATGATCTAGTCATACTTCTTCTGGGTATATACCCAAATAATTGAAGTAAGGATCTTGAAGAGAGAGATCTCTGAAACCTCATGTTCTTTGCAGATTGTTCACAATAATTAAGATATGGAAGCAACCCAATTATCCATTTACAGATGAATGGATGAGGAAGATGGGTGACATATACAATGGAATACTGCTCAGCTTTAAAAAAGAAGAAAATTTTGATATTGGTGACAACATGGACACACCTGGAGAACATTATGCAGTGAAATAAGCAAATCTTAAAAGGATAAATACAGCTTGATTTCATTTAGGTCAGTTGCCTAAATGGTCACACTTAAAAGAAGCAGGGAATTAAATGGTGCTTAGCTGGGCCAAGAATGGTGAGCTGTCATACAACTAGTTTAAGGACACAGTTACACTAGATGAATTCCTTCTAGAGATCTGATTCACATCAGTGTCTATGGTCAACAATAATGTAACACACACTTTAAAATTTAAGAATGCAAATCTTAAGTATTTCTGTTAGTCACATTTTCATCACTGTAAAGAACTATCTGAGAAAAACAAAAGACAAATAATTTATTTTGTTTCACAGTTTCAGAGTTTTCAGTCCATGGTCTGCTGGCTCCATTGCTGTGGACCTGTGGTGAGGCAGAGCATGACAATAGAGAGGACACCTTGGAGCAGAGCTGCCCACCTCAACACAGCTAGAAAGCAGAGAAAGAGTGAGGAAGAGGCCACAGACAAGAAATGCTCTTCCAAAGATGACCCCAGCGAAGTACTTCCTCTAACTAGGCCCCACCTCTTGTAGTTTCCATAATCTTCAATTAATCGATTCAGCTATGAACCCATCAATGGATTGATCCATAAATTAAGTGAGAGCACTCATTGGCAAGGACCCCAAAACATTGCTGCACTGGGAACACAGACTTTGACACATGAATCTTGCAGGAGGATCCAGATACAACCCCAAATAGTGATTTTTATCACAAAAGAACAACATCAATAAACAAGAGATACAAAGAAACCTTTATAACTATTTCCTTGGTTTTAAAGTTGGTTTAATGGTATTTGCATGTCTATGCCTACCAAACTATATACAATAAATATGAGCTAATTTTGCATATTAGAGAAAGAGAGAGAAGCGGGGCCACGGACATAGTCCAGACCAAGACTCCAGTGATCCATTTCCCTCAACCACATCCAACCTGTTTACAGTTACAACCTAGAAGTTCATTCAAATTATTAATACATCAAATGGATTAATTCACAGATGAGTTTACAGGTGCCTTTATGTAATTA
The DNA here is from genome assembly GCA_028644305.1 of Xerus rutilus. Classification (NCBI taxonomy): domain Eukaryota; kingdom Metazoa; phylum Chordata; class Mammalia; order Rodentia; family Sciuridae; genus Xerus; species Xerus rutilus. The sequence continues at coordinate 25,105,089 of CM053407.1, read as the reverse complement.
TTACCTAAAAAACTCACCTCTGAATCTTGCTGTATTGGGGATCATGATTTTAGAACATGAACATTTTTGAGGACATAAAATTTCTAAACCATAACAACAGGTTTGGAATTCTAAGTTTTAGTAATTTAGATAAGAAGCTCTGTTTTTAGATAAATGACTAGATAAAGACATTAAATGTGACTTCCATGCTAAATTCACATATATAGGGAAAATTAAGTTATCTTATGTTATAGTTTGGATTTGGTATGTCCTCCAAAAGTTCATGTGTTAGGCATTGCAGCAATGCACAAAGGTAAGGCTTTTAAGAAACAATTGCATTGGAAGACTCAAGCTTCCTCAGTAGATTAATCCATTTATTAGATCAAAAATTTGAATGGACTATGGGTGATAAATAAATGTGGGTAGGTAGGATGTGATTGGAGGAAGTAAGATTCTGGGGCAATGCCCTGGAAAAGTTTATTTTTTTCCTGCCCTCCCGACCCCTCTCTCTTCCCATCTCTTTCTCCCCTGCCAGGCTGCCATGAGCTGAGCAGCTTTCCTTTGCTCTATGTTTCCACCATGATTTTCTTCTTCACTTTAGTTCCAGAGTCAGCCATCTATGACCTGAATTCTGTGAAATTCTAAGCTGAAATAAATTTTCCTTCATCTCAGTTGTTTCTTGTCAGGTGTTTGTTCATAGGGAGAAAAGCTGACTAAAATGTCTTAGCCAAGTCCTCAATCAAGGTCCAATAAGGAGATAGAAACTACACAGTTAATTGAAAAGGGAAAATTTAATATAAAGTCCTATGAGTGAAGAATTGAAGTAAGGAGGATTATCTAACAGGAGTCAAAGAGATAGAAGTTTAGAAGCAGATATATCCCTTCAGATTGACAATGTTGCAGAGGGTACAGAAGCTCACTGGGTAATGAAGAAATTCAATGAGATGCTTGCAAGACTCAGGGAACATTGATGCTATGAAGTACTGGAGAGGTTCTCCACCCCTAGATCTCACTACAAAGCTGCCTGTGTATGTGCTGGAGGAACCATCTAAAGGCAGGTGCCTAAATAGCAGCTCTCTGCTGCAATTCCATCCAAGGGCAGTGCATGGGGAGATGAGGAACTGTTCATCGGTAATTTTGAAGTCATGTGAGAAGTCTGAGCGTAGCACAGTGCCAAGGAAAGAATGTCTAATCTGAAGAAAACTGTTCTAAACTGTTCTAAACAGAAGAAAACTGTTGAAAGGGCTATACTGGATTGAAGGAGAACATTCCTTTTCCCATCAGTCTCTCTCCAGAGCCAGGCCATCTGTCAATGCAAAAAAAAAAGTCATTTTTACAGTTGAACTCCAGAGTACAGAGAAGGCAAGGAAGTATGGATTTTGAGCACAGAAGGGATAAAATGATAGCTGGCACAACAGGGAAAGAAAATCTATATCTTATTATCCCAGAATATGTGAAGTTGATTGGAAAAGTTAAAACAGGATTTATTTTCTCAAAAGCTGTTGAATTTTAATGGTATACATGTAAAGCTTAAAATAAGCAATTTTTATTACCTGTTCTTTAATGAGCATTTTATTCTACGTGGAATTTAATTTGTGTAACTTCCAATTGTTCATTTGACTTCTATCTCTCCATCCTCAGCTACCAGCTATGTGTGCTTTATTGATAAATTTACATGTATATTTTAATAAAAAAGTAATCATCTTGAAATTAAAATTTTAATACTCTGTTGAAATGTTTTCTGTTTAGTCTTAGAAAGGGTACTTGGTTCTATGGCCTAGGACTGGGTACTACTCTTCTTTGCTTTTGCTCTCTGGTCTATGGGAGAAACCCTCCCCTGTGATACTTTGCAGGTAATTAAAGGAATAAATACACTTTTGTTTCCCATCCTTTCAGTGAGCCTAACATACCCGACTCTTGGACTTGGCCCTCAGATGAGTGTTACTGAGAACATGTGTGTCTTTTATAACAGGATGGTTTAAGATCTCTGTTACCAGGGTAAGACCAGTTAGGTGGAAAAAAAAAAAGAGTAAGGGTCTGGAGAATGTGACAATTTGGAGGTCATTGTATGTTTACTGAATCTAATTTTTAAATGGAGCTCATATTTTGTAATTCCTTAATTTACCTGTATTTTTATTAATTTTTACAATTGTAAAATTGTAATTAATTTTTACAATGATGCAACAAATATCAGTCTATTATGGATGGAAATAAATAAAACCAATGTTGCTATGATAAGTCCTCCCTGGATCATGTTCTCATGCTTATTGTTTAGTATCTATAATGTGAGTCTAGTTTTTAGGAAGAAAATTTGCTGCTATGCATAATTTACTTGGAAAAATGTTATTGATTAATAAAGGGAGACCAAACACAAAGAGTTTCACAAGCAATACAGAAGAAGAAGAGGAGGAGGAAGAGGAGAAGGAGGAGAGGAGGAGAAAGAAGGGGAGGAGAAAGAGACAAATGATTAAAGAATGAAGGAACATATGCAAAATTGAAAAGAAGGTGAAAAGTGAGGAAGGAGGAGAAGAAAGACTAAGGTGTAAAGTAATGTAGTTTTTCTTTAGATGAGGTTCATTAAAATATTATATCAAATAAGTGGTTGAATTTCTATAAATGCAGAAAATCCATGTACTTTAAAGTTTAATAAAATGTCACCCCCATGTAGACACATTTTTATAGCTAATATTTATAGTTTAGATATTATCCAAATTTGAAATAAGTAACATTATATAAAATTGGAGAATTGTTCGAAATTTCATTTTTAGTTGTCACTATATTGTTTTTGTTAAATTAAAACTATAATCAATTGCAATTTAAAAACATAGGAAACATATCACTTGATATAAGTTATCTCTATTCAAAGAATAGGGATCCAATGACAGTTAAGATTTTCTGATAAAGGGTACTTTATCAGTTATAAAGGATGGATAATTTCTGGAAAGCTGCTCTACAGTACAGTGCCTATAGTTAACAATAATGTATACTTAATTAGCTAACAGGGTAGATCTTATGTTAATTGTTCCTACACAAAATAAGTAAATGAATAATGATGGGTAGGAGGATATTTTAGGAGGTGATGGATGTGTTTGTGGCATTGATTGTGGAAATGATTCCACAGGTATTTACTTGTCTATAAACTCATCAAATTGTACAGATTAAATATATACAGCTTTCTGCATCTCAATCACACCTCCACAAAGTGAGTTTAAGGAAATAAATTTGAAAAATAATATATGAGAAATTCTGACTTTAAAGATTTGGTGGTACAAACAAGAGAAATTATTATTACTTCTTTTTGAATCACAATTAAAGAATAATGAATTATATTTTAAATGAGATCCTGAACTTTCCTTAAAATAAGAGTCCTTTGGCTTTACTTTGTAGTAATAAAAAAAGGACAAAGACAAAAAGCAGCCACCAGTTTCCAAAACCAATTAGTAGGAGGCTTCTTATTTTTCCCCCTCAGTTCTTTATTGTTTTCTCTAAAGGCAATGAGAACTGCAATACTTAATTTGTCACTTTAAAAAAAGAACATGAATGCCAAGAAATAAGTACTACCTGAATCTGTAGTCATGTTTTAGCATTTCAATTTATTTGAGTGGTGGGATGAATTCGGAAGAAGTCACATGAACAATAATGATGATTTAAAATTGGTACTTCATGCAAAGGGAAACTGACATGAAGGTTATTCCACAAACTAAAATTATTTTATTTTGCAATTGCTTAATAATTAGTCTTTCTTCTTGCAGCTTCATGTTTTGAAATATAAAAGTTTCTCACATAGTCATTATAGAATCAGACAACGACTTTCTTCATAAATTACCATTTTCATGACATATTTGGTCATCCTTTCTAGAATATATCCCATTTGTCTGACACTTTCTTTTATTGTAATTCTTTTCAATGAATACAGGAACCAAGTTATTTCTTCTTCCCAAAATCATGAACCTTCTTTCAATATGTAATCTTCCCTGCTCTCCCAACTTTCATTACTAATGTATTTGCTGGTTGTTCTGTTTCCTTAATCATCAAGGTATCACATATTATTTAATAAAGAAAACCATAAACACACATTTACAAAGAATCTGCTGTTTATGCTAACTAATTTGAATTTTGATATAGTTTCTGGCCTAATGTGTTTATGGGTAATAGAAAAATTCTAACCCTAAGGATAAAGTGGAAACAGCGTTAGGGATTATTCATTGGTTTGGATTATTCATTGCTGTACTATACAATCCATTAGAGGGGATTTTAAAAATCAAAATAATATTTAGGGGGCTGGGATTATGGCGCAGTGGTAGCGTGCTCGCCTAGCACGCATAAGGCACTGGGTTCGATCCTCAGCACCACATAAAAATAAAATAAAGATATTCTGTCATCTACAACTAAAAAAAAAATAAACATTTAAAAAATAATAATAATATTTAGGAAAGTATTCCTAAAAGATGGCAATTTTCAAGGAGTAGAGGTGAGAAATTAAACAGTATTTAAAAAGTGGAATTTCTCAGACTTTTTTGGTGTATAAAATGACATGGCAAGTTTCACAGTTATAATGCAGAGAAAAGCTAATTAAAGATTCCATTCAGTAGATTCACTTCTTATCCTTAATTCTTTACATTCTGCTTCATTATCTATATTCTATTCTTACAGCCTTCTGTTGTATGTCTTGTAAGAGAACCTAATAGAACAGTTTTACCCTCAAACTCTACTAATAAACACAAAGAACTAGAATTACCAATTGTTGGAAATCACCCTACTATTTTCTCTCCAATTTATTTCCATTACATGATAGAACATTGAGGGAAAGATTCTTCAGTTATTTAAGCAGTTTTTTCCAATAGCTCTCTATTTTCTCTTAAACATCAATGTTGGCCTCTTCTGTATAGTTTCTTATTACTGCAAACAATACCACTAGACTCAATAAACACATTCATTTAATATTGGTCATATCTAGTTGTATTCAATTACTTTTGGAGCATTCCTTTTGTCTAATGCTATTTAATCTGGTAACGCTTCAATCACTTTCTCATTTTTTATATTTCTTTTATATTTTATATTTCATGTTTGTTTTCATGATTCACTTTAACTTAAGTGTGGAATTGAAGTGGGGTAGGTACCTATCCACCCATTTTGAAATCAACAACTATTTCAGTTCTTTCTTTGAAGTGCATCATGATTACCTGCCTCTCTGCTTCTCCAGACAATTCCAACCAACCTCCTTTTATCAATCTCAAACACTTCCTTTTCTTGAATATGCCATTTCCCCAGAGCCACAACTAATATAACTAAATCCTACTCCTGTTTCTCATTACAATTAATTGTATACATTTCCTTATTTGAGAAACATTGCAAAGTTTCAATGAGTACTTTTTAAAATCTTCACATTATTCTATGCATGTACGAGTATTCAGTGAATTAACCAAAGTTAAATCAATTTGCTTTTCAGCAGAGTTAACTTTATCCTATGTAATTAAAATCATTAGTATTTTTTCTATGAAATATTTTCACTTTCTTGAAATCTAGAAGAGGACTTTCCATGATTACATGGATATGTCAAGAGAAAGAAGCACATACAAAAAATTTATTTTGAAAAGTAAAAATGAAAACCAAAGAATTATTCTAATTTTCCCCAAAACATATAAAACCAGATGAAGTTGTCTACCAATTGGGATAAGATATTGTATTTAAAAATATCTGGATTACTGAACAAATAAATATTAATCAAATTATTTAGATAAATAATGTTTATTTAGCTGTTATAAAATTAAATATAGCATTGGCTGATTTTCTTCTTTTCTAGTTTTTTTTTTCTGGTATTTAAGATTGAACTCAGGAGCATTTTAACACTTTAATTTTAATCCCCCAGTCCTTTTTTAAAAAAAAATTATTCTAATTAGTTATACATGACAGTAGAATGCATTTTGACACATTGTACACAAATGGAGCACAAATTCCCATTCTTCTGACTCTACATAGTGAAGAGTCATTTATTGCCCCAGTCCTTTTTATGTTTTGTGTCAAAACAGTATCAAAATGTTGCTGAAGGTTTCACAACTGCTGAGGCTAGCCTTGAATTTGTGATTCTCCTGCCTCAGCCTTTTTGACATGTTGGGATTATAAGTGTAAGCCAACTTGACGAGCTGTTTTCTATCATTTTAGATTATTTACATTAAAGTAATTTTTCATGAATTTACACTTAATATATAAGTTTTATGAATATTGCTAACTTTTCATTTAAAATAAATCTTTACTTTGATCCCTTGGTTTAAATATTTGCAATTTTTATGTATTGTAAAGTTGGTATATTTCCCTTTGCAGTTATTAAGTATCTCATGGGGAAATGCTTCAAAACTAAAAAAACATCTCGTTTTAACATCTCGTAAATAAACATCTCGTTTTTCCTAAAATCATATACTTCAGATCTATTATTTACTCTTGCCTAAATCAATTATTATTGATAATTGCCAAATGATGACTTTCTATTTTTACCATTAAAGTTATATATACCATTTTATTCAATTTTAAGAAAAATTTCCATTCTCATTAATTCACATCGGTATGTAATGTAGGTTCTGATTGAATTCTACATATTATAATCCATTATTTTCACCACTACAAGATATATATCTATTTTATATCTACATATGTTATCTGAGAAAGATATAATGTTACTGTTACATTACTGCCAATAAACATGTCAAAAATATAATTATGAGGAAACACCAGTCAAAATCTGAAGAATATTCTAGAAAACAAATGATAATTTTAGAATGTAAAGCTCATGAGTTTTGAAGACAAAAAGAAGAAAATGGTAACTATATGAGGTGAGGAACATGCTATTTTATTATTATAATGATTCACAATGTTTATTAATATCATAACCTCAAGTTGTATAATCTTATATATATACATATATATGTACATGCATACATATACACATATGTGTGTATATGTATATACTTTTTGTCAATTATACCACAGTAAAACTGAAAAAAGGAACAAGAAAATGTTTCAATTTAGTGTACTAAATGGACATTATAATAAAATACACAATACAGTTCTCAGTTGCTTTAAAAACAGTGGGAAAACTGGACAGCTTGAATATGGTCTTCAGCACTAACTCTCAGAGTTCAGAAAATTGTGTGTGTGTATGAATGATATGTGTTTGGGCATATATATGCATATATATATGATATGTGTGTCTATATAAATATAGGCTTTGTGTGGTGTTTGTGTATACACTAATTCACAGAGAGAAAGGGGAAAAATGGAGCTAATTTGGTAAAATGTCATTAAGATAAAACTGGACATACAAAAATTTGTAGCATTATTTTATAAAAATTTCTACTATTCTGAAACCATTGCAAAATTAAAAGTTTAATGCCTAAGTTTATATGAGATTAATTCTGGATCACATCATTTCTCTTTCTCTTTGATGAATAATGAACAAAGAAAAACAGATCAAATTCATCTTCTGTTAAGGCCTTTGTCTTTTCTACTATTCCATTTCTTAAAATCCTTCCTGGGCTCCTCTTAGATTCTGGCCTCTCCAGTGAATCTTGCCTTGAAACACAATCACCTGCTCTTTGCTGTTAGAGCTAATAACACAGTCTCTACCAAACAATCTAGCACTCAATAATTTAATGCTTTGTATTTATCCTATATCATTTCACTTAGCAAAAATGTGATGCCAACTAATCAGAGGCCCTGAATAACTAATTCAGCAGAGGAAATATCTTCTACTTTCTTCTTTTCCTCCATAACTTGCAGTTTCAAATCTACAGTAAGTGGTTAATCTTTATAAACTTTATGTAAAACTGCTTAGAAGATAGACTTAAGCACTCAGGATGGAAATATAACAATGACTTTCAACTACGAAGTTACTATTATTTTTCTGTAGTGCAACCTGATACTTCTGAGGGAACTATAGCAGTACAGTATGTATTTGGCAAAGCTCATGGGTTTTATGATTTTCTCAATGCTACTAGTGACATATTGTGTTAATCAGTTTTCTTATTTATTTCAAACAGAATAATTATGATGGGGCTTTACAGGTAAGGCCTTTATGGCCAAGGAAATGCTTTTTAATCTAACTGAATTAAATTAGCTGTGGAAAATAAATGACTTTTATTCTTTAATTTGAGGCAAAGAATACAATGAAGACCTATTAGAAAAGCAAGTGACATTAATAAAATCTGTTTCAAGATTGATTTAAACACGTTAATGCAGGGAGCAAAAAGAAAGCATATAGATATCAGCATCAGAGAGGAGGTCAAGGAATAGCACAAATAATTAGGACTACAAAGTTTAATATAATTTTTTGAATGCTGTCTTTATCCAGTTGTGAGGCCCTGGATGGAGACCAGGCACTTCCTCTTCTTAAGCAGCTGATTAATCCCACAACCTACCACGTCCCTTACTGGGCTCTCATATGCTCCCTCTCTATCTGCCCTAGCCATACCAGTACCACATGTTGCACAACCAGACATGGTCCCTGTACTCCACAGTCCATGAGATAACTTAAACCAGGCAATTCTACACCTTCTTAGATGGCCTCACGCCCTCCATCCCAGGAACACCATAATAAAGTGTTTATCTTCTGTTCCTGACTGCCTCTTCTTCTTCCCCATGACAGAATCCAGTGGTTCAAGTCCTGCAGATGCCATTATAAAGTGGTTATTAACCCAATTTTATGTACAGAGAGAGTTAAGCAGTGTGCATGCATAATGAAGCTTATGAGTTAGAAAAGCAGAATGCATGTCTCTCCATAGTATCACTCCTTAAATGACATGTTGGTAATTCATTTCAAGAGAACAATATTAATTTGAAGTTTCTGTACTAAGATGCAAGTGGTGATAGAATTTATTGATTAATATTCTTTCTATTATTAACAAAATGGTAACATTATGGTTGGTAGTAGAGTCCTTTTATTTGACCCTGATGATTCAAAAAGGAACAGAGCAGACCCTGTACCTGTCGTGTGGAGTTTTCTGTGTGTCAGGGAACACAGAAATCATGTGGGATATGAAGATTGAAGATGCAACATTTCTAAGTTGCTTTGTCACAAAATAAACAGCTTATTGATGGAGACAAAGCTGCATATAAATTTTTTTGAAAGTGGATGGTTTGCAAATGGAACCACTTTTTTTCTATGAACTAAAATTTTCCTTTCAAAATTATAATGATTGATATGCATAGAGAAAGCAACTAACTCTTGTCATTTTTTTAATATCACAAAAACATACTTTAGTACTACCATTAGCATAAATCAATGTACCATGCCTATTATCTATAGAGGAATGCTTTTCATGTCATTTAACTCTAATGTAAAAAAAAAAAAAAAAACGAAGATAATTTTGTTTTTATTTTGCTTTTGCTCCCCCAGTGTGCAAATAGGGAGTTGAATTCATGCAACAAACTTATAATCACTTAAAAGAATTGGGATAAGTAAATTCAAAAAAATAACTTAATCATAACCATCACATCATAAGCTGGTTTAAATTGTGACATTTTAAATTTATCTATCTATGGGGCAAAATCTGTCTAGTTAGAATTTTTTACCACCTTCTTTTTGTTAAAAATTCATTAAATCATCAATATTTTCATATATTCTATGTTGTAGAAATTCATACAGGAGCTCTGCCTGAAGCTTAAAAGTGTTTATAGAGAATTAATATCTTAGGGTCAGATTAATTATGAGTAGTATAATTGCCATTTAGAGTGTGATAGCACTAAAAGCCTCATTTTGAAGCTCATTCATCTTTTATGAAATATTTAAAGAAAAGCTACTGAGTATGAGATACACACAGATCAAGATTCATCCCCTGGAAGAATATTTTTTGGAGTGTATGTGTAGGGGGAGCAGGCAATATACAATAAATGTAACAAATACGCAAAATATATGGTATCTTTGCAAGTGATAGTGCAATATAAAATGAAAGAGAAAGATAAGGGTCAATGGAACCAGAAGTTCTAATGGAAAAAGTTTTAGTTTTATATAGGATGTCAGGGTCAGTCTCATTTGGAAAGTGAAATTTGAATGAAGAAAATGAGGAACAAAGCTAAGCAAATACCTGGGGATGTTAGTTATATTCCAGCCAGAAGAAACATTGAGAACAAAGATTTTAAGAGCATCACGTGTCAAACCAAGTGCCAGAGGAGAAGAGGAAAGTGAAAAAGGAAGCAAGGATCAGGGGAAGGGTGATGAGAAATGAAGTAGGGTGCCAGGTCTGTGAGGGAGCAGCAGGTGGAGCATGTGATTGCATCCTTCAAGAGCAATCTTGAGTTTCACTCCAGAGTTCCTGTGGTCCAGCAAGAGTGCAACTGAGGATCCAAAACCACCCTCAGGGAACTCCACAGTGCCCAGCTAAGGGCAGACCAGAGTCTGCTAGCCTTCAGTCATAGGGGAGCCCATGGAGTCTGCTACTCTCCAGCCACAGGGGAGCCCATACTCACGGTAAGGGTCCCACACAGAGACTCCTGCTTGTGACTCTGCCTAAGTGAGGCCAGGGCCTGGCCCCAGTTCCACTCTAGAGTTCCTGCAGACAAGCACGAGCACAATAGAGGGCCTAAAACCACTCTCAGGGAACTCCATTGGTGCCCAGCTAAGGGCAGACAAGAGACAGCTATCCACCAGCCACAAGGGAGCCCACACTCATGGTAAGGTCACACACAGAGACTCCTACTTGTGACCTTACCCAAGTGAGGCCAGGGCCCGTCCCTAGTTCTGCTCCAGAGTTCCTGCAGACCAGCCAAGAGTGCAACAGAAGCCCCAAAACCTCACCCAGGGAACTCCACGGGATCCCAGGCAAGGGCAGACTGGAGTCTGCTAGCATCCAGCCACAGGGGAGTCCACACCCATGGTAAGAGTCACCCACAGAGACCCCTGCATGAGGCCTTCCCCAAGTGAGGCCTACCACCCCTGGTTCCGCTCCAGAGTACCTGTAGACCCAGCAGGAGTGCAACAGAGGGCTCAAAACTGCCCTCAGGGACTGCCAGAGGACTCCAGCCAAGGCCACACCCACTCCTCACTTCAGGTATGTCCACTACCATTGCCACCAACTTTAGTGGCAGTAGTGTCCATCTGAAAACACCTGCTGGGAACTGGAAGTAACTCCAAAGTGAGATACAGGTAATCTCTAGTGTCAATTCAAGATTAAGGGATAGAAGCCACAATACCTCAGATTGACATTGCAAGAAAGGAAGATACATAATGAACATGAAAAAACAAAGGAAGAAAGTACCCCAAATAAAACTTGATACCACAGTTATAGAACCTATAGACAACACAGTTGATGAAATGTCTGAGAAAGAATTCAGAATGTACATAATTAAAATGATCTGTGAATTAAAGAATAACATAAGTGAGCAATTACAGGCAAAAATAGATCAATTCAACAAAGAAAAAGGAAAGCAAATAAAGGCAAACATTGATCACTCTAAAAAGGAGATAAGAGAGCAAATACGAGTAGCAAAAGATTATTTTAATCTTTTGCTAATTAATCTCTTTTAGCTAGAAACTGTGAAAAAAAAACCAATCAGAAATTATTGAAATGAAGGAAACAATAAACCAAATAAAAAACTCAATAGAAAGCATCACCAGCAGACTAGATCACCTGGAAGACAGAACCTTGGGTAATGAAGACAAGATATAAAATCTTGAAAATAAACTTGACCATACAATGAAGATGGTAAGAAATCATGAACAGAACATACAAGAATTATGGGACAGCATCAAAAGACCAAATATAAGATTTATTGGGATAGAAGAAGGCACAGAATTTCAAACCAAAGGAATGCACAATCTCTTCAATGAAATAATATCAGAAAATTTCCCAAATATAAAAAATGAAATGGAAAATCAAATACAAGAGACTTACAGGACACCAAATGTACAAAACTTCAACAGATCTACACCAAGGCACGTTATAATAAAAATGATCAACATACAGAATAAGGATAGAATTTTAAAGACCATGAGAGAGAGGAATCAGATTACATAAAAGGGGAGACCAATTTGGATCTCAGCAGATTTTTCAACCCAGACTCTAAAAGCTAGGAGATGATAGAACAACATATTCCAAGTTCTCAAAGAAAATGGATGCCAACCAAGAATCCTATATCCAACAAAATTGAGCTCCAGATTTGATGATGAAATAAAAACCTTCCATGATAAACAAAAGTTAAAAGAATTTATAGCAAGAAAGCCTGCACTACAAAACATTCTTGGCAAAATATTCCAGGATGAGGAAATGACAACCAACAATGAAAATACGCAAAGAGAGGAACTACACTAAAAAAAGCTGGGGAAGGGCAATTAAAGGAGAAACCAAGTCAAGGTAAAAACCAAAAATAAACCAAAATGATTGGGACTACAAATCATATTTTAATAAGAACCCTGAATGTAAATGGCCTAAATGCACCAATTAAAAGACATAGACTGACAGACTGGATTTAAAAAAAAAGACCCAACAATACGCTGTCTTCAAGAGACTCATCTCACAGGAAAAGACATCCACAGAATGAAAGTGAAAGGGTAGGAAAAAACGTATCACTCACATGGACTCCACAAACAAGCAGGAGTTTCCATCCTCGTATCAGATAAAGTGGACTTCAAACCAAAGATGGTGCAAAGATATAAAGAAGGTCATTTCGTACTTCTTAAAGGAACCATACATCAACAAGACATAACAATCATAAATATCTATGCCCCAAATAATGGGGCTTGTGCATATATCAAACAAATCCTTCTCAAATACAAGAATCAAATACACCACAACACAGTAATACTTGGGGACTTTAACACAGCTCTCTCACCATTGGATACATCTTCCAAACAAAAATTTAATAAATAAACCATAGACCTCAATGAAACTATCAATAATTTAGACTTAACAGACATATATATAGTGTTCCATCCATTAATGAGAGAATACACTTTTTTTCTCAGCAGCACATGGATCCTTTTCAAAATAGATCAAATGTTATGTCTCAAAGCTAGTCTTAACAAATACAAAAAAGTAGAGATACTACCCTGTATCCTATCTGACCACAGTGGAATAAAATTAGATATCAATGACAGATTAAAATACAGAAACTACTCCAACACCTGGAAACTAAATAATATGCTATTGAATGTGGATAACAGAAGACATCAGGGAAGAGATAAAAAAAATTCTTAGAGTCAAATGAAAACTCTGATACAACATAATGAAATCTCCGGGATACCATGAAGTCAGTGCTAAGAGGAAAGTTCATTGCACTAAACTCATTCATTAGAAGATGTAAAAGTCAACAAATAAATTAATTGACTCTTCATCTCAAAGCCTTAGAAAAGGAAGAACAAACCAATGCCAAAAGAAGTAGAAGACAGGAAATAATTAAAATCAAGCTGAAATCAATGAAATTGAAACAAAAGAAACAACTCAAAAAACTGACAAAACAAAAAGCTGGTTCTTTGAAAAAATAAACAAAATTGACAAATCCTTAGCCAACCTAGTGAAAAAAAGGAGGGAGAAAACCCAAATTACTAAAATCCATGATGAAAAAGGAAATATCATGACAGACACTACTGAAATACAGAGGATAATTAGAAACTATTTTGAAAATTTATACTCCAGTAAAAGAGAAAACCCTGAAGACATCGACAAATTTCTAGAGGCATATGACCTACTCAAACTGAACCAAGAGGACATACACAACTTAAACAGATAAATTTCAAGCAAGGAAATAGAAGATGACATCAAGAACCTGCCAACCAAGAAAAGCCAAGGTCCAGACAGATTCTCAGCTGAGTTCTACAAGACCTTCAAAGAAGAATTAATACCGATACTCCTCAAACTACTTCATGAAATAGAAAAGGAGAGAACCCTTCCAAACTCATTCTATGAGGCAAGAATCACCCTGATTCCAAAACCAGATGGAGACACATAAAAGAAAGAAAATTTCAGACCAATATTCCTGACAAACATTGATGCAAAAATTCTCAATAAAATTCTGGCAAATCACATACAAAAACATATCAAAAAAATAGTGCATCATGATCAAGTGGGGTTCATTCCAGGGATGCAAGTTTGGTTCAACATACAGAAATCAATAAGCATAATACATCACATCAATAGACTTAAAGATAAGAGTCATATGATTTTATCAATCGATGCAGAGAAAGCATTTGACAAAATACAGCACCGTTTTATGTTCAAAACACTAGGAAAACTAGAGATAATAGGAACATACCTCAACATTATTAAAGCAATCTATGCTAAGCCTAAGGCCAACATCATCCTAAATGGAAAAAAATTGGAAGCATTCCCTCTTAAAACAGGAACAAGACAGGGATGCCCTCTTTCACCACTGCTATTCAACATAGTCCTTGAAACACTAGCCAGAGCAATTAGACAGATGAAAGAAATTAAAGGGATACAAATAGGAAAAGAAGAACTCAAACTATCATGATTTGCAGATGACATGATTCTATACTTAAAGGATCCAAATAATTCTACCAGAAAACTTCTAGAATTAATAAATGATTTCAGCAAATTAGCAGGATAGAAAATCAACACCCACAAATCAATTGCATTTCTATACACCAGTGATAAGCCATCTGAAAGAGAAATTAAGAAAACTATCCCATTCACAATTTCCTCAAAAATAAAATAAAATACTTGGGAATCAATTTAACAAAAGAAGTGAAAGACCTCTATTTCTTTAAAATCATCTGGCGTATTTCATTCTTCTTTACTTACAGAGATCAATTTTTGTTCATTTGTTCATTGACTTATTCATGGTGTCCATCTGCTATTATATTTTTTTTCTGCTTAAAGTACCACAAGTCTTTACAACTTGATAATATGTAAAATACATTTTCATTGAGTATAGAATCCTAAGTTCATTCTTTCAACACTGCAAATATGTCCCCTCTTTACTTTACTCTCATACTTTAAAAAATTATTTAAAAAATTTTTAATTGACATGGACTTTGTACCTATTTATGGGGTACAAAAATAATTCTATACAGGTACACATCATAACAATATCAAACCAGGGTATATTTTGACAAAATATATTAATGAAATATAATTCCTGTCTTTATCGCTATGTATGTAATATGTATTCAAAATATGTATTTTGAATACATATTCAAAATATATATTTTGTTTACTTTTGAAATTTTTTTCTACCTTTGCTTTCAGTAGCATAAGGTGTGTGTGTTTATTATTTCATTGTTTCTATTTATTCTGTTTAAGGTCCTTTAAGCATCTTTAATCTGGATTTGATGTGTTTAAATATTTTCTGAATTCTTTGACAATCATCCTTTAAATATTTCTTTTAGTCTGTCCCCTTCCCTTCTGAGACTGTAATGTACACACACACATAATCTGATATTCCTTCACCAAACCATTTATGTTCTGTTTAGTTCTTGTACTTCACATTTTTCTCAGTATGGGAACTTTGTGCAGACTGAACTTCAAGTTCACCTGTTCTATTTTCAGCTGTGCCAAGTCTACTGATGAGATAGTCTCCAGCATTCTTCATCTTATTTAGTATTTTTTTCTGGTATTTACATTGTGCTGTTTCTAATTGTGTTTATTGCTGCAGTTCCCGCTAATGTATTCCATGCACTTTTCCAATTGAAGTATTTAGCATAGTAGTGTGTGTTATTTTAATTGTTTGATAGTTGCAACATATGGCTCATCTTGGATTCTGATCGATTAAATTGTTTCAAAGGGTAAGTTATTTTTCTTTCTTTTTTTTAAATATCCCATACTCTTGTGTAGGAAAGTAGACTGAGGTAAATACTATGTATGGAAATGGCATGCTTCTGTTTCGGGTGAGTTTGACTCTAGATGTTTGACTTGATATAGTTGGCAGTTAATTTCAACTTGTGTCGTTTTGGGTAGTGTTATTTTCAACGCACCACTAACTTTAAACTCCTCTGGTACTGCCTTGTATTGGGCAGGTAGGGTATCTACTTCTCAGCTTTAAGTCTTTCCTTTGCTCCTATACCTCAGTAAAATCCTCTATGTTCTTTGCCCACTCCCAGTGGTAGAACACTGTTGTCTTAACTCATTGCTAAGTAGCTTTCTTGTTGAGGAATGGGCGCTTTCTCTTACCTTCATTTGTTTTCAGTATTAAGCAGATCCTAAGCATTTGGATCTATAAAATCACATTTTCCTCATATTTCTTCATCTTCCCATGCAGGAGATACTCAATCTATACTCAGGATTGTTTATAAGTTGTGTGTGGAGGTACTCCTTTCCCTTTCAATCAATATGAACGAAACTTTATGTGCATCTTCAAATCAATGGGATTTATGGTCTTGCCCATGGATAAGAGCCAGTGAATGTGTGTGAACTCCTTTCAGTTTCAAGTGTTTCACATTTTCACATTAGCCCACATTCAGCTTTCAGCAATTTGTTAATTACTGATATCATGGTAGCCACTTGTGTCCTCTCTCTCCTGGATGGCACCTGTCTTCCCTTGGAATGCAGGCAGCTAGTTTTTCTATGACCTTAGAGTGCAGATATGTTCTAAAAATGTTAGGGTAGTAAAGTCCTCTTTGCTTTTCATTGTAGTTAGCTCCACTGTTTAGCTTTTCTTGATCTGGAGCTAAAGTAAAAAATCCATAAAATAGATTTGATTCCAAAACAAATAATATTTTGGAATTATGTATGCATTTATTAATAAAGAAAATCAGATGCATGTACACTTGCATCTATCCATCATCATAACAACCAAATGAGAAGATTTGGTTAAACTAGACAATAGAGAACAGTGGGTGGGCTGGAAATTAAATTGATATTTATGATTCCTTCAACTCTAAGAATTAATACATAAAACCTTTAAATATATCTTGACAAAGAACCAGGGAAATTTAAAGAAACTCTACTGAATCTACTGACTAGAAAGCACTTGCTTTCTAATATTTATATCCCAGAAATATATAAACACTTTCCGTATTCCTTTGTATCTCAGTGGATACTTTATTGGTGTACTCTATTTTTTTTAGTTTTTTTATTAGAACATTATAGTTGTATAGATGTTAGTATCTGTTTTTACATAATTATACAAGCATGGAATATAATTCACTCTAATGCAGTTCCTAGTACTTCTCCTTTTCCCTCCCTTATTTCTCCCCCTGTTCCCTTTCCTCTACATTACCAGTTGTTCATCTATTTATTTATAAATTTCTTTTTTAACTAGTGCATGGTAGATACACATCAAGATAAAATTCACTGTGGCATAAAATATGTACATAGGATAGTTTGGCTAGTTTCTCTATATTTGCAAGCTGGGTTTAATAGTTCTTTTTTGCCCCAGACTTAGTTTAGTTAAAAGGTCAGTGCAAAATAATAAACTGAATCAAGATTAATTGGATATAAAGAGATACATCTACCTTGTATGGAAAAAGAAAATAATATAACCATTATTTCATTTTGAAGGGCAATGTGAGCGAAATGGTTTGAAGGAAAGACTGAAGAGAATGTGTTACTGTGCCAGTATTTCTTCCTGGAAGGTTTGTCATCCTTAGGCTCTTGCTACTGAGAGAAACTGGGAGTAGTCATATTCCTATGTGAAAGCTGCTATTTCAATTACTGAATGGAATATAAAATGTTTTGACAGAAACTAAGCAAGGCGCTTTGGCATTCATTAATCACAGAGGTCATATTGGCTCAACCCTAATTATTGGTAATGTGCAGATGCCCTCCATTGCCCAGTGCCTTAATTATTTTCATAGTTTCTTCATCATGTTCCTTCACCAAACCATTATTCACTATGGTGAAACCGAAAGCTAGTACATCATTAATATTCATACCAAAGAGGGATGAAAATGTAACATGTGGCCATATATTCATCTCCTCAAATATTTGCTTGCTCCTTTGTACTAGATTCATGGAATAATATTTTCTGGGACATCAATGTATATTAAACCATTCTGGAAATTTAAACTTGACTTCAACACATCAGTGTTTTTCACAATTTCTTAATATCCTCAAATTAAATTGATAGCATGCCAATTAAGCTAAAACTTTGTTGATATTATACTAACATACTTATGCAAATATCAAAGGCTCCAAAAACATCATAAAATTTTATTATGAATGGAAATTAGTTCAGCAAATTCTGGTTGCGTGGGGTATGTGAAAATAGCAAAACTATCTCCAACCCTCAGCGGACAGTGTTCAAACACAACCCATGGTGGTTTTTCAATTCCTTGTAGAACTAGAACTGCTGCATTAAACTACTTTGATATTGTTCCATAGTGTAGTGCACCCGAAAGCAAATTTGGCAAAGAAAAGGAAATTTTGCTGGTGTACGGGAGGAGAAGAAGGAAAAAAATTTTTAAAAAGTTTCAATTCCAAAGCATAGAGTTTTAAGATGTTCCTTCTGTTACTTTAGGCTACTCATGCAATTCTCAATAGCTTAGCTGACCTACCTGCAAAGTATAGATAAGAACATTTGCTCCCTATCTTCAAGTTCCATTAGACTCTTGAAAGGAATAAAAGTTTCAAAGGATCACATATTCATATAATTCAGAGGCTATAATCTAATTGATTTGAATTATTCTAAAAATTAAGACTCTTCTCCACTACATAAAACAGAATTTAATTTAATAGTAGATGAAGATTTTTAAGGAATTCTTTGTTATTAGCATAACATGATTGCTGCAGAAAAAAAATGATAGTAAACTTCTAGAAATAACAACCTTTAAAGAATAAAAACTAGAGGTATTAAGAATTAAAAATGTCTATTCAATACCAGTCTTACAAAAGTAGAACACCAATTATGTATAATACCTATGACTTGAAAATAATAATAAATAACTGTTATTGATTTGTGTGTTTAGTATAATCCTTAGAGTGCACTCCTTCTGCTTGTATAAAAAGAGTTTTTAATTCTTTTAAAATATTAAGTGAAACTAGATACATGGGAATACTCATTGTAATGAAGGTACTATTTCCAAAAAGAACCCTAAATAATTATTTCTCTCTCCTTAAAATGAAGACACATAACTAATAGAATAAAGGAGATTTCACAAGAAAACAGTCATTTGGAATGTAGGGTATGCCACACAAAGCACATCTCCTCCTGGTTCTCATTACGAAAGTGTTGATGACGACAATGGGAACAACAGGCATTTGTGAACATCATCTCGTTTTGAGAAAAACACAAGAAATTGTACGTGGTCCATGAAAAATACATCTTATAAAGCAAAATGTTTAGTATATCATTTTTAATTATGAAAATATTTAAATTTTCACAAAGATTCTGCTTTGCATCACTAATTAAAATTTTTAAGTTAAATCAATGGAACTAGTACAAGATCAGATAAGACAAACAGTAGAAAGGCAGACTCAATTTTTAGAAAATTAGAATCAAAGAAAGGAAATTTTTTATTCTGAACTAAGATTATGAAAACTAGAAAACGAGCATAAAAAGTGAAGATTAAAAAAATTCTTCATTAGAAGTTTTAATTTTAAATCTATCAAGCAGATAATTGAATCAACACTAAGGATAACTTGAAAGGTCCATTAATAACATGCAATAAAATGACCAGGAGATGATGTGAAATAAAAGATTGCCACTCTTGATAAAGGAGAGCAGAGGGAAAACATAGAAAAAATAATTATTCTTACTGAAGATGGAACACTAACTGATGGCAACTTTTCTGGGGTAAAACAATGACTGAAAACCATTTCCTACTCACATAGACCTTACACGTTACTGCTAGAAATAGGAAATAAATAGTGAAATGCCATCAAGTGCTCTAGAAGACTTCCACTCAGGATTCTGTTAAATATCTGAATGCAGTCCAAAAATGGATAAAACTTCTCACAGAGATAATAAAATCCTAGTTAAAAGAAATAGAATTATATAGGTTAAGTGAGGTGTAAATGTAAATATATATAATTCAAGTGTTATCCTAGTAATCTCTTTTAATCATCAACAATGGTATCATCTCTTACATTGCTGATGGGACTGAAAAGTGGTGCAACTACAATGGAAAGCAGTATGAGATTCCTCAGAGAACTTGGAATAGATCCACCATTTGGTCCAGTTATTCCACTCCTCAGTTTATACCCAAAGGACTTAAAATCAGCGTACTACAGTAACAAACAACCACTTCAATGTTTATAGCAGCTCAATTCACAATAGCTAAACTATGGATCCAACCTAGATACCCTTCAACAGATGAATGGATAAAGAAATTGTGGTATATATACACAATTGAATATTACTCAGCCTTAAAGAAGAATGAAATTGTGGCATTTGCTGGTAAATGGATAGAGCTGGAGAATATCATGCTAGGCAAAATAAGCCAATCCCAGAAACCCAAAGGCCAAATGTTTTCTCTGATATGCGGATGCTAATTCACAATGAGGAGGGAGGTAGGGGAGAAGAGAAGTACTTATGATTAGACAGAGAGGAGGGGGTATGGAGGTAGGAATGACAGTAGAATAAATCAGACATTATTACCCTATGTGCATATATGATTACACAACCTATGTAACTCCACATCATGTACAACCAGAAGAATGAGAAGTTATACTCCATTTATGTATGATATGTAAAAATGCATTCTACCATCATGTATGGCAAATTAGAACAATTTTTTAATAAAATAATATTATTTTATGTTTTCTTATGTTAATTCCAAATATCCTGATATTTATTATTTAATTTTTGAAAGATGTGCTAATCTTCTCAAATACTGGATATAGTTTAGTTATATAATAAAAAATGACATTTCAAAAAACTTATTAGAATATTTTTCAGAATGTTGCGATGAGTGATCTTTTCCTATCCATGTAATATAATTTCAACATAGAAAGAACCATTAGCACTCAACCAATCACTAAAAGGTCTTCTACCACTATAGCAATATTAACTTAAACTTTACAATCATAAAGGAAATGATTAAATATTGGGAATTTTGTTAACTAGGATGCAAACTAAATTTAAAATATTCAATACTTCAGAAAATATTAAATTTATTTGTGTTTATTAATAAAATAATTTGTATTCTTCATGTTTAGCATAATATAAATATAATTTGTTGTCTTTTGTGCCAAGGTACTTGTTTATGCCAATTCCTTTGTATGATAGCTTGGAAAATTTACATACTAATTTCTTCGTATTTCAAGTTTCTCATATATTTAATATTTTTATTTTTTTTGATTAAATTAACATAACTTTTTTGTTTGTTTCATTTTTATTTGTTTATTTAAGAATAAAGATGGCTGAAGATCTTTTGCCTCTTCTTAAAACAGAGTCAGATTTTTTTTTCTTCTCTGGAAGCTGCACTATATTGAAATTTCTTTGACCCATAGAATATGGAAAATGGATACCGTGTTGTTTCTGAACTTGAGCTTCAAGAAATCTTCTGCTTCCTCTTTATATGCTTCTTGTGTGCATGCCATCAGAAACCCAACTCAAGAGTAGATGTTCTATTTATGAGAACCAAAGAGTTCTGTTCCATAGCTCCATCTGAGCTCCCACCAACCAGTTCCACAGCTCTGCCCATGTGAGAAAGCCATCTTTGACGCTACAGACAAATTAAACATCCTCATAACTGCAGTCACAGCTGATCCCACTTGAAGCAGAAGAACCACCTAGCTGGACCTAGCCATCCCACAGAACCATGAGGATTAAGAGTGTATTGCTTGACAGAAGATTTGTTATATATCAGTAAGCTTTCAACAGTGTCTGTTCTCATAATATGGTAGCTACTGCTATTTTGAATTGTCATTAGAAATAGTGGGTTCTTTTCTAGGTCCTAAACATAGTTTGTGATACTTGATAATTTATTCCCTGTAATTGGTAAATAGAATAATTTGGAAATACAACCATATTTTAATAATTTTTCTTCAAATTTCCCTCTTTTGCACCTACTATTACACTTATGAGAACTCCTATCCTTCACTGTAGGCAGAATCATGGGTTTCCTTCTCTTCCACAGGACGTTTGTCCCTTTTCTGAACTGCTATAGCTTGCACATTGTATCTCTATTAGACATTTACCACCTATTTGACTCTTATTTTAGTTATATTTATTGTGCTTACATTATTAGAATTTTTTAAGACAATTGATATGTCACTTTTATTGCTCTTTATGGTGACTTGTGCGGACTGGTGCTCAAGGCATCCACTTGCTCATATCTCTTATAGATAGAAATTATGCTCAGGGTCTGATTTGAGGGCAATAAAATGTGCTTTATTTGTTGACTAATCCTCTATTCTATTTCAGATTCTTAAGATTCAGCATTACAGAGACAATAAAGCTATTACTAAGAAACTAGATTCTTAACCCAGGCATTAGCTAAAAACATAGTTTTAGTTAAGTCAATTAACTTCTGTGAACAAGGATTTCTCTCTTCAAAATGTGGGTAAGACTGAATGACTTTTAATAACTTTCAGCTAAAGATTTTTGATCTATTACATTTGATGACAGTGCAGTGAATTGTTAAGCAAATATCTTAGTAGAACAAAGAAAACAGACTATTTTTTCATGAGAAAATAAAAGAAAGAGTAATTGCCATATAATTACTTCTATTTTACTTTGTACTTACAGCTAGATGTTACATACAAAAATAAGTCATTTATCACTATTTATTATTTTTTATTCAGTACCAGACTCAATGTTTCTTAAAAGAGTGCATATATGTGTGAATATGTTTTTAAACATATTATAGAAATTATATTGTATTTTGGAACTCTGTCCCAATGATGACACAATAGTTCTTTCTAATCTTTTATACTTAGTGGTTGGTTAATGGCTACTGGAAGCCTCTTTTCCTTTACTTTTTTCTCCTTTTCCCATCAGCAACTCTTAGTTTTATTTCTGTTGTCTTTGTGTGTTTTCAAATTGTGACTCTACTCTTTTTTTTTTTTTTTTGGTACTAGGGATTGAACCCAGGGGGTGCTTAACCATGGAGCCATATCCCTAGTCCTTTCTATGTTTTATTTTGAGACAGCGTCTCACTAAGTTGCCGTTGCTGAGGCTGGCTTTGAACTTGCAATTCCTCTGCCTCAGCCTCCAGAGCAGCTGGGATTACAGGTGTGAGCCAACTTCCTGGCTCTATTCATTTTTAAGAAAAAAAAAATTAGCAACAAAAAACATTGTAAGAAAATAACAACATTATGTAAGTAAATACTGTGTATAAATGCCAGAGAAATAATAAATAAATCTTCCAGGACAAGAAGGGGGATGCTTATGTCAAGTGTTAACAGTGATAATACAGGAAACTTTGCGTTCGATGGAACGCAAAGTTTGTAGCAATTCAAATATAATCTATGACAGTTTTAAAAAATAGGCAATATGGGGGAAACAGCAAGAAGGAGGGAAATAAATGTAAGGAAAGGTAGCCATTAAATTCAGAAGGCCCACAGAATTATTGAAGTAACAGAAGGGTTAAAACCCTATGTGTGGGGGCTGGAGTTGTGGCTCAGTGGTAGAGCGCTTGCCTAGCATGAGTGAGGCACTGGGTTCGATCCTCAGCACCACATAAAAATAAAATAAAGATATTCTGTCCACCTACAACTAAACAATAAATATTTTAAAAGACCCTATGTACGTATCCATTTTACAACAACACATTGACTTCCATTGCTGTTTTTCAAGCCTGTGTCTCTGCCACAGGTTGGTGGGAGCACATTTTCTAGCAGGTGGGGCCAGGGTGACCATCTTTGTGAATGGCACCAGCCCAGAAGTTACAGGGTGGGGCCTCTCCATCCTCAATGTCACATCCTCCTTCTTAACATACTTTGCTCTTCAGAAGACCTCTTAGATTTCACCTGGGGTTCCCTTTCAATTTAATTTCAAAAATCATTTTTTTGGTGCAAACACTATTTGCTTGATAAATTTACAAAGCCAGCCATTAACATGCCTTTGTGTATTGATACCAGAAGAAATAGATTTTACAAAACACTCTTTTAGGAGCCTCTTTTTCTGATTAGCCATCCCAGAGTAATTTGAATCTGATAATGGTCATATGGCAAACTTTGGAAAAATATATGGACAATGGGAAAGTTAAGTAATAGCCAGGTTCAAAATCAAATTTTCAAGTACATGCTTTGGAAAACATATTGTGATCCTGCTTTCACAATCTACCTCCTAATTTTGTGCTTTTCTAATCATTCTATCAAAATGAAAGATACATAATGGGTGCTATTTTGTGTAATTATTTTGTTTTATGTTTTGATATTCAAACTTTGCCTTCCTTCATGTTTGAAGAGGTCTTTGCCAAAAATTTTCTTATCAGATGATTAAGTGTTGTGAGATTAGTGATGGGCACATCAAGATCAGTGTGTGAATCTGTTGATAAACAGAAAAAGAAAATTCATTCTCTAAATATTAGCCATTAAGGTAATCTTGCCTTGAGGAATCCTGGCAGGACTTTAAGAAAGGATATGAAGCAAAATGTTTTTGCTTCTATTTTTAAACTTCACTATAAATAACATGAGGCATTTGTACATTTATTAATGTTAGTTCTCACCAGTATATGGCAAATGCTTTTTCAATTTCTCTATCTGCAAATGACTTACATCTAAAATTTAATAGGAAATGATATTATCATTTATATTTTTAAATTATCTATAAATTTTTATGACAGTGATATTCTTGCTCTGAAAAACTAAAGTTACCAAAACATAAGTGTAACAAATGTATATACCAATGTAACACAGATCTAAAATATTCATCTGCCTCATACATGCTATACTATGCCTTTAAAAATACGCAGCAAGTCAATACAAAGCTAATTCTGATATCTGGATATTTTCTTCAGAACTCAGTAGTCAGAGACAGGGTAGTAACATATTTCATATATAGACTGTTTAGTTACTAAATGTAAACCGTAATTTATTACCATTTAATATTCAGTGAATGTACTTAATCAGTGCTAGCAAAAGGCATACTAATGTACATTTAATGCATATCTCCTAAACAATGCATTATCATTTAATAAGGTGATTCTCAACTCAGACAGTTTTATCTCCCCAGGAGACAGTTGGTTTGGTCTGAAGACATGTTTGGCTGTCATGAAAATGGTGAGTGTAGATGCCACCAGCATCTCTAGGGTATAGGTAAAGCAAGTTAGCAAATATCCCATAACACACATGCAGCCTCCATAATAAAACATTACCTGGTGCCCAGTGTGTGAAATTCTGCTATAGCATTATCAAAAGGAAGAATGTCCTTTGAGGAAAGATATTTATTTTTGATAGCTAAATTTAAAATTTCATAAAGTAAAAAATGTAAACTTTGTTATTATGGTGACGTACCTATTACAACATGATAGGTACAACATGATAGCATATCAAAATCAGACACAGATAGTTACTGTGAACTATCAACTAAGTGCTAAATAAAAAGCTAACAGTAATATTCCAACATTGTTAAAATGAAAAAGTTCAGTAGAACACTGAAATTCACTTGAAACTTTTTCAGTAAAGGAAGTTCTTCATGTTGTTTTCAACAAATGATTCTCCCCTTCTTCTTTCTAAACTCATTTCTAAAATATACACAGCTACTACTAAGTTTTTTAACCCTAAATTGTACTTTTAATTGGTTAAGTGAAAATTAATTAGCTTTAGAAAAAGCTTTAAACATTGAAAGAATAGTCTATAAGGAAAAGAAAGCAGAACAAAGAGATAATACGTACAATGTAGGTATTTATTAGGTGACGTTAATTCAGTCACCAATATTTGACTCAGGGTAATCAGATACTAGAACCAGCTTCAAATTTATAAAAAATATAATTTCAAATTACATATTCCTTACACTTAACTCACATATAATTTATTATGGACTAAAAAGTTCTTTTAAGTCTTTTGCACTGAACAAAGCACAATGCAAACAGTAGATATTCAAATAATAAAGGATTGATTGACTTACCTTAAGTTACAGCATACCTGTATGCTAGCCTCACATTGCTCATTGATCTTTTGCACATTCATTCATTATATTATAAAACAGTGACCCCTCTCCCATGGAAAAATTTGACATTGCCAGCCAAAGGTCAAAATGAAGTATCTGCTATTTGGGCTGACATTTGTGATTCTGCTTTTGAAAAATATTTAGAATATGTTTCCATTGAAATGCATGTTCTCTTTGGCATGTAAATTGTACCCTAGTGTATAACTTCCTGTGCAATTTCAGTTGCATGAGTTGATTACTTTGATCTACAGTGAGAATTATTTTCACAAAGGCTAGCATCTTATAATGGGCCTTCAAATGTCGGATTTCACTCTTGGTATTTATTGACTAACAATTATGGGAAAAAAATAGTTAATTCAAGGGGGCAGCACTTTCTACTTTCGTTTTATTTTTTAATGTTATTTACGAATAAGTATGGGAAACTTGCAACTGACTATAAGCCAAATAACATGCTTTATAGTTCCCCTTATTTTCCCTTTTAAAATTGGAGCACCAGAAAGATTTTGTTTTTCTCCTGACATGCAAGCTAGTTCTGATTACCTGTAGGTCAGCAGCAATATAGCATTAATACAGTTGAAAGTATGCATGCATATCCTTCCATTGTTATTATCCTGTTTTTTCCTATATCAGTTAACTAAGAATAAAAAATTTCTCCAAACCAATAAATTTCTCATATTTATTAAAGAGCAATATATCTGAATTTTTTCAGTTTCTTCACTGCACAACATCCAGAGGAGAATCCCTCTCTAATCTCAATTGTTATGTACTTGCCATTTAATTTACATTGGACCTTTTGTTTTATAGTTTATCCAGATGTTTTAGGCAGATTAAATTTGCCAGAAGTTTCTACTACAGTTTATTCACCATTTTGCAGACCATGCCAACTAAATGTAAAGAAAATACATATCCTTTTACATATTGTGAACATGCACAAATTTGAAAGAAGTCTGTGGATAATGCTAAGTGACACAAAGTATTTTATAACTGTACCCTGGATAACCATGTAATGATTTAGCATATTTGTCTTTTATTTATTTATTTTTGATTCCCTCCACCTTTTGCTGAGCCATAGATAACCATATGTTAATATCTCACAAATAGGCACTTTTCAGAGAAACATAACCAAAACCATTCGCCGACACTTCAGAAGACTTGGTTTTGTGAAGTGTGATGCTGCAGAATCTATTTCTCTTAGACATTGTGCTTTCACATGGCATTATCCATTTCTTACTGACCTTGTTAATCTAAAAAGATTATTTTCCCATATATTATGCTTTTCCTATCAAGAACTGAAACATTACTTAAAAAAGAAAACATTTACACAGCAGTTGGTAGTAATTATTTCATGGCCAAAATACTGTTTGTCTCTATGTGTTCCCTCTCTGATTTGCTGGGTACAGCAATTCTGTGCTTTGTTTTGCTTCCATGTTGTTAATGCAAAATGGACAGAAGTTATATTGTGCCAGGTTGGCCAGGTATTAAGAGTTTGTGCTCTTCCATTTATCTGCTTGTCCTTCTATGTTCTGTGATAAAAAGAGCTTCAGATATTTTTCTCCCAAATGGGGAAACCTCCAGTCAAGATGAACTGCAGCCTGGCCCTCGTGGAATTTTGGACGCTATCTGCCAGTTTTATTATGAATATCTGGAAGTGTTTGGTATAAATGATGATTGTGGCAATACATGACTAATATATGCCTTTAAATTGCTCCATTTTAAATAGAGAATGAATAATTCTCCTCATAAACAGCTATGACTCATGTTACAGTTTTTGAGAATAAATTTACCCTGGTTAGCTAAACCATGATAAAGATAATTGACTGGAAAGACAATAATATACCTTGTATATACCTTGTTTCTATGCTATCCTTGAATAGTTTTTGTTGTTGTTGTTTTGGTACCAGGGATTGAACTCAGTAGCATGCAACCACTGAGCCACACCCTTAGTCATATTTTGTATTTTATTTAGAGAAGTGTCTCACTTAGTTGCTTAGTCCCTTGCTTTTGCTGAAGCTGGCTTTGAACTCACAATCCTCCTGCCTCAGTCTTCCGAGCTGCTGGGATTATAGGCATACACTACCACGCCCAGGTTTGAATAGATTTTATAGTCTTAAGTTGTGTGTTCTAACTTCCTCGAAAACTCTAATCTGTAAATAAGAGAATATCTTTATTATGTTCATATTTAACTGTACAAGCAAAAATAAATATAACAAATATTGCTGATTGGTTAATGTTAACAAATATATCTGAGAAAAATGTGTCATAAAATACAAAGATCTAATATTTTCTAAAAGTGAGAAAATATAATTAATTGCAATAATTTTATGAAGTAAATTTTGAAAGATTGTATTTATTACAAACAAAGGCATATTTTAATATTACTTAATTTTTTCTTCATAAATTCTTTGAATTTTATCAGAATTTTATTTTTTTGTGTGAATGTATATGGGAAACGAAGCACATTTTAAGTTCTGATCAGACAGGGTAGCTTTGATTTTATATGGATTGTAATACTTCCAAATCAATATTTATTTATTAATCTTTCTGAAAAATGCAAATGTATCAATAACACCTTGAAAATACATTTCCAAATTATGACATTCATTATAAGATTTTAAACTGCAGATAAATTTGCAATGGTTTCTGAAATATATTTGCCACTTTTATTGGTTTAGATTAGGTGTCCCCCAAAAGCTCATGTGTGAGACAACGTAAGGTTTAGAGGTTAAATGATTGAGTTATTAAAGCCTTTAACCCAGGTTAATTAATCCCCTGATAGGGATTAACTGAGTATTAACTGAAGGAGGTAGGGTGTAGCTGGCAAAGATAATTCACTGGAGTCATCCCTTTGGAGTATATATTTGATGAGCTAAGCTTGGTCTCCCTCTACTTCCTGGTCATGTCTTGAGCTGCTTTCCTCCACCACATGTTTCTGCCAGTGTTCTGCCTCACTTCATGTCCTGAGAAACAGAGTTGACCATTTATGGACTGAGACTTCTGAAACTGTGAGCCCCCAAATGAACTGTTCCTCCTCTAATTGTTCTTGTCAGGTCTTCTGGTCACAGCAGCAGGAAAGGTGACTAAAACAAGGTGGTCTTACTATTTCTAAATAAAATTTTACATTCAGAGTAAACTATTTTTAACAAAAATTTGAGATGTCCCATTAATAAGAGCAATCCTCATGGCTAATTTGATACAAATCTTCTGTTGTTATAAACAAAAATGAACAAGTAAACAAAAACTCTTAGATCCAGATGTATGACAGGTTGGCAATAAGAAAATATTTATCTTGCTTAGTCTCTTGAGACCAGTCAGAAAAACAATCTATGTACTCATGTAGGTGACTTTAATAATATTTTGGCTTCAATGAAGAAAATACGTTTTTCCTTTTGAGTAATGCTATCAGTAGCAATTCTTTGCTTTAGCTATCTAAGATGAAAGTCTGAGTCTTATGTACTGTAATAGAAAAAGCTTAGAAAATCTATCTCATGCTTTCAAACAGACAATCTACAGAAAATCACAGTTCACTGTCAGAAATATTGCTTTAACCCACATTTCCTATATAATAACTCAGTACTATTGAAAATGACACGTTGCAGCAGTCAAGTCTCCAAAGATTGTGACCAGCTACAAGAACGGAAATGTCCAAATCTGTTGCCAAAACATATAAAGTTAGACTTTGGAAGCAATGTGAAATGCTTTCCACAAATGTATGCAATAACATTACAAATAAAATTTAGCTATAAAGAAAAGCTGTATGTTTTTTAATCAGGGAAAGAAATACCAGAAATGCAAGTGAGATATGAAGAGAAAATAAACATAAATATTCAAAGGCTTTGTGAAAATGAATGTTGACAAAATTCAAATTAAAGTGATATAAAAATGATCACTTATAGCCCCAAAAAAGGCATTGTGAGTTAGAAAAGAGTAACTTCATTATGAATTCATTATGATCCTTTTGCACGGATTGAAGTTTTATTACTAAGCATTTATATTTCTTCTGCTGCCTTATCTTGTTCTTCTTCTGAGATTATACTTATGTGTACATTAGACTATTTGATGGTTTTCTAGCATTTGTTGATGGTCTGATTTTTAAATTCACTCTTGGAAATTTCATTTTACTTCTATTCAAGTTCACTGGTTCTGATCTCCATGTGTTAATTCTATTGATGAGACAGTCAAAACATTCCTCATTTTTGTTATTGTATTTTATTTCTAGCTTCTTTCTAAAATATCTGCATGTCTTTTTTTTCTTATACATTCCATCTCTTTGCCAAAATTACCTACTTGATCTTGTATAACATCCATGTTTTTTTTTAATATCTTTTTTTTTAGTTGCAGATGGACACTATTTATTTTTATGTGGTGCTGAGCATCGAACCCAGTGCCTCACGCATGTAAGGCAAGCGCTCCAGCACTGAGCCACAACCCCAGCCCAACATCCATGTTTTTATTAGAGTTTTTAATATATTATTCAGAGTTATGTTAAAAATAAGTTAAGTGGTAATTCTAACATCTGTATTATACCTCAGTTGTGTTTCAACATAGGAAGAAATTAAACATCTATTAATAAATGAATCATATTTGAAATACTGAGCTGGGTGTGGTGCACATACTTGTAATCCCAGTGGCTCCGGAGCCTGAGGTAGGAGGATTGTGAGTTCCAAGTCAGGCTCAGCAATTTAGCGAGGCCCTAAGCAAATCAACAAGACCATGTCTTTAAATAAAATATGTTTTAAAAGTGCTGGTGATGTGGCTCAGTGGCTAAAGGCCCTTGGGTCAATCCCTGGCACCAAAAATAGATAGATAGATTAGATAGATAGATAGATAGATAGATAGATAGATAGATAGATAGATAGCTGAAAGATAAAGACAAAAACTTGAAGGCAACCAGTGGAAAATAGACACAATATAGACAAGCCCGGGGTAAAGCCTCAGAACCAAGAAAGCCAATAGTATAAGTCCCAGTCTGGGGATGAAAGCTTGACAACTTGGCAGGCACTAGTGCAAACCCCAGAGTCCAAAGACTGGAGAATCTAGAGCTCTGATATCTAAGGATAGGAGATAAAGTGTGTAACAAAACTCCAGAAGAGATAGAGAACATTTTTGTTCCACTGGACCCCCAGCATATTAGATGGTGCCTGCTCACAAAATTGTTCTGAAAGTCCTAACCAGAGTTATGATTGTAACTATGGGAAAGCAGGGGACAAAAACTGCCAGATTTGTGCATAAGAGCATTTGATTCCACAGTTTTTATTACAATTTATTTAGAAATTCTGTTTTGTCATGTATAGTACAATACCAGGTACACTGATGAGTTAGAAATAATTACTGAGAATATATTTATATATCTGCAGTGGCATGGGTCATAATATATCTGTAAATGATGCTTTAAACCCCACCAATTTACATGCCAATCTTCTCTGGACTTTCCCTCACAAACACATCCAGAAATCATGCTTTGCCTGCTACCTGGGAGTTCCTTAATCTAGACACACTGACACCTAAAACTAACCATCATAATAAGAGTAACATAAAAAGAGGGAAACTGGATGAGAAAGGAATGGTTTTAATAAAACATACCAAATTATCTGTGTATATCACAGGAATTTATCTTCCTAATTTCAATGAATACTGTTTGTCTACTTCTATAAATGCTCATCAGTACTGTTTAATGTTTTATTTTACTTTTGACAATTTTTTAATAGATAATATTCCATAATCCTTATGTTAAAACAATCAGCATATGCCTGGGGATATAGCTCAGTTAGTAGAGTATTTGCCTCATGTGCACAAGGCCCTGGGTTCAATCCCCAGCACCACAAAAGAAAGGAAAAAAACAAAAAACAAAAACCAGAAGAGTCAGCATGTTTTCCATCTGCTCCATGACCAAGCAGAATCTATTATTCAAGTTTTGATAAGCCTCACTTATATATTCCATGTGAATAATAACTTTGACTTTATGTAACTGGTCAGCCCTTCCTCAATTAAATCCATCTGTAGTAGAAGAAACGTTCAGGTTGGTTCTGTCATCACCCAACAAGAGCACCATTTTTACCTTAAAGTACAGGCATAGCCTTTGTGTAGTAGTTTTATAATTCTTTTGTAACATCAAGGAAGTATGAACTGGCAAAAAATTTAAAGAATTGTGCACAATTTTTTTGTCTTTCTGGAAGATTCCCAGTGTAGTATTGTTGTGAAGATCAGTGTTATCATTACAAATATGGGAAAGCAGGGCACAAAAGTTGCCAAGTTTGTGCATGAGAACATTTGATTCCATCATTTTATTTGAATTAAATTAGAAACAGTATAATATGAAACTAAATATATTAATAATAGAATAATTCTTGAGAATATATTTTCATGCCTAGAGGACATGGGACATGAGATGTCTGTAAATGAAATATTAAATTCCAAGTATTTTGCATAAGTACATGTTTCTGAACAGATGAGTCATAGATCTTGTGATGATGTCAAGAAATTCTATGATTAATAGGTTATATATCCATTGAGGTAGCTGTCATGAGAGAATTTAAAAATGTATTTATAGTTCACTGGAGTTTCAAGAGCAACAACAAACATGAAACTGTGTCAAACACTGTGTCAAAATGTAGAGATTCTTATTGGTCACATTGCTATTTTGAGAAAACTTAAAATTGCTAAGAAATAAAGATGTTATTAATGAAGAGAGGCATGCTACATTTCTTGATGGAAATAGTGAGAATAATTAATACGTTAATTTTTTAAGAAATAAATTACTGGGTTTAATGAAAACCAAATGATTATTTTTGAGAGGAAATTTTAAAAAATGATACTGATTTCCTTTGGAAATGAATAAATATATTTTTACTATAGAAACATGAAGAATATATAAAAGGTTTTGTAATACAAATCTAGAATAATCAAAATATATATCAATATACTGCAAATCTATTGATATCAAAATAATTGAGCTGTAAATCTTATGGAGTTGTTAAAACTTTATTAACAATGTATCTTCCAGAAACCAATGCAGTATTTTGTTGAAAGGATGAGGGTGTTCATCAATGACAGTAAGAATTAGGAGGTTGCCTCTTTGATTCAAATCATTACCAGTCATATCTAAATGGATTTAAAAGTACCTGGTATTAGGTATTCTGTGTTAAGCTATCTCCATATCTGGTAGCATTAACTTCTACAATGCAGCAATGTTCTTTAATAGACTTTCTAAAACAAAGAGTTTTAGAAGTATGTACTAATAATTAAGATAATTAAAATGGTAGGAAATTTGTCTTCTAGATAGTCAATATTTAGTCTTTGATCATATTAGTTAGCTCAGACACTAATTGTAATTGAAAATTTTTGCCTATTTAAAATTTGAACACCATGAGAAACTATTAATAGTCTCATTGCCATTTTCTCCATTTTTCTAATATTGCCATAATTGCTATTTCCTAATCTACTTTTCCTGTATTAAAATGCTATGAACTTATTCAATTTCTTTGATGATGAAGTACATATACTATTAAATAAAATATAATTATATGAGATAAAGTTAGAATGCAGTTACTTTATGTGATTCTTTACTCTGCCAACACAAACATAAAATATAGTTGAATATATACATAAAATATCAAATTATTCTGGAAAACATGGAGGAGATTTTCAAATTTATACCTCACAAATAACTACATATGGGCATATAACTAAATATAAGCTCTCTATATGATTCATAATTACAGTGAAAGTCTTTCCTTTTTGTATGTGTTTATATATATATATATATATATTGCTTTTTAAATAGCACATAAGGATATTTAAAAAGTGAAAATTATTATAGAAAGAGGAGTTAAGGTAACAAAAATTAAAAGATTGGAGAATACAAAGAAATATGAGCATTGGTAAAAAACATACTTCCATTTATAAATTATTAATTTATAAAATTCTTACATTTATACCATTTAATTTTAATGAAATATTACCAGAATAATTAAATATCTCAAATCCTCAAACTTACAAGAAAAAAACACAATAATTCTTCACTTTGAAGCTCACCTAATTCATATACTTCTGTTGGCATTATATACTCAGCAGATTTTTAAGACATGGTACACGAGTGAAACAAAAATTTAATTGCTAGGTTTTTTTTCTAGCATATATTTACATAATTCTCCCTTATTCTAGTTTCAGTCTTCTCTAAGTTTATAAATGCCATGAAAAGAAGATTGGCCATAGATAAGAGAAAACAATTAAATCCTAAATTTAAAAGTTAAAGCTTAGTTAAGTTGAAATAAACCCATACTGAATCATTACAAAGATAATCCTAGTGATGTATTATGAAGCAGAATTAATCATCTGAAATCTTGCATAATCAGACAAAATCCAAGAGTATAATTGTTTTCCATATTTATATAATTGCATTGAATAAGAGAATAACAAAATATTCATCCGCATCTGTTTCCAAGAGCTAGATAAAAGTTGTCATACAACTAGTTTGTCCTACAGTCAACACATAAATCTAATTTTTAGAACTAATGAGTAATTGCATACATTTCACCACTCCATCTTCATAATTTCAAATCCTTTAAATTTATTAAAAAGAATTACTGAAGAATTTAAGATATTTGTCATTCATATGAAGTACCAGCGTCAAATATTGAATAATGAAATGTTATACATCTTCTGTAGGTTATAATTTTTTAAAAAATGTTGAGACAGGCAGATAGAAGAAACATAATCTAGCACATCATTGATTTAAAGAAATTTTTTCTATATTATTACGGAAAACATTTCTAAAGACATGTTTATCAGCCATTCTTCAATGGGGCCAAGAAGGATGCTGTACTAAGCAGGACAAATCTACAGATAAGGACAGATACAGTCTGGTTTGCCCTTACCTTGCCATAGAATCTGGAGAGGGATTAGCAGAACCCGGAGGAATGGCTTCTGTGAGTATGTCTATGGGGAGCTAGCTCTAAGCTACACCCTTATGACTAGCCATTGCGTGTAAATGGAAAAGGCACAAAGGAAGGAGGAACTATGTGAGTAGTTTACATTTACTGTTGGTTCCTCGAACGTGCAGCTCATGGACAGAATTCAGGGGGCTTATGTGCCTTGCCACATGGACAGCTGTTGCCTACGTGCATTGTCTCTGATTGGCCGAATGGCCCTATAAGTTGAATGCTTGTTCCGCAAATAAACGGGTGCCTGCTCTGACTGTACCCCTAGTGTGCCTGATTGTCCTGCGGCAGGGCTGGGAATGGGCAACCAGTCGGCTCCAACTCTTCCCAACTTCCACAGCTAGGTGAATGTGGGGGTGCCCCTCGACCCGCTGGCTCGGGATGGACTGCGACTCCCACATATGTCAATAAAATATTACCAAAACTGTAAAGACTATATGACCAGAAGGATATGAATTAAAGCTGCTCAGCAAGGCTTTATTGAAAATACACACCCTCGGGCCGAATCCTCCCGTCCATCAGAGTGTGTCCAGGAGAATGGCGCTAGGGCTCCTTGTATTCGAAAAGCCCGGTCAGGAGGGCGAGGGCTTGGGGGAAGGAAGAGAAGGCCAGAGTCCTTCCTGGATAGGTCAGGAAACCCCGCTGATTGACAGGAGGAGTGTCTACTGGTGACTGTCAGTGTCTGGCTAGCCGCTCCATTTCACAGCTGCTGAGTGCAGCTGCCCTGACCGGTCCCTTTGGAAATCTTGGACTCTGATCCGACCTAACAAAAACCAATAAATTTCCTATGTCAAGTTCATGATGGTCTGAGCATCCTTGTCCTTTCTCTCATCGTATATCCCTGACTCTGCTTTGTTTTTATCCCAGCTTCAATCTAATAATTTATTTCAGCTTTTGACTTTAGTAATATGCATTGAGTGTCATATAGTGCTTATAAGCACATTAACATTTTACAATGTTCTAACTATTTTTTTTTTCTTGGTCCTGGAGATTGAACTTAGGGGCACTCAACCACTGAGCCACATCCTCAGCCCTATTTTGTGTTTTTTATGTAGAGACAGGGTCTCACTGTGTTGCTTAGCCCCTCGCCATTGCTGAGGCTGGCTTTTCTAACTATTTTTTAAATTTTTTTCTTTAAAAAACTATTTTAAGAGCCAAAAATAACTTCATTAGTATCTGGACAATAAAATGTTTAATGATTTAGCACACTGGCTGTTATGGTTCAGATATGAGATGTGAGATAATGCAAGGAAGTTCAGAGAAGAAATGATTGAGTTAGGAGACCCTTAACCCGATCAGTGAATTAATCAACTGATAGGGATTAACTGAGCTATAACTGAAGACAGCTGAGGTGTGGCTAGAGGAAGTGGGACACTGGGGGCGTGGCTTTGGGGTATGTATTTGTATCTGGCCAGTGGAGACCTCTCTCTCTGCTTCTGGTCATCATGTGAGCTGCTACCCTTCACCGCACTCTTCTGCCATGTGGTTCTGCCTCCCCTGGAACCTCTGGGGAATACAGCTGGCTGTATACAGACTGAAACCATTGTGGACTGAGACCTCTGAAACTGTGAGCCCTCAAATTTCCTCCTCTACAGTTGTTCTGGTTGAGTCTTTAAGTCACAGCAGCAAAAAAAAAAAAAAAAAAAAACTGACTAAAACACTTACCTACTTTCTCTCCAAAGGAACAGAAAATTAAAAAGAGGAATCCTTCAATGGATGAGGTCTTAGTTTATATCTTAAAACTAAGATATAAACTAAGTGAGATTCAATTTGCTACTTTCAACTCAAATTGTTGTCACCACCAAGTACCCAACAGTGAGCTCTGCAAAACTCCATGCTGAGGTAGAAAATGAAACAACCATGGCAAAATATTCAAGTCATGAAAGGAATAAAGGGAGGGAGGGAAAGAAAAGAAGTTATAAAAATTTCTAGATAAATAACATTTCTATGAAGGCATATCAGTTACACTACTATTATGACAATTTTATGTTATCACTTGTATTCTGGTCAGAGGTTAATTCAATGATTGCTTACAATTCTATTCTCCATGGATTTTGTGCCTTTCCTTCCCTCATTTCCAAGTTTCATGTACATAATAGAATAGAATTTTGGTTCACTAGGTAGTAATGTACAGTGAGTTCCCAGAGAGAAGATGATGTATTACTTTGACAAACACATAAATAGGTGATGTAATCATTTGTCATAAGTTGATGAACTCATCAATTGAGTGTTAGGAACAATTTTAACAGGATAACAATTTTGAATACAACTCTTATATTCATGATTGAAGCTAAATAAATGGATGGTTTCTAAGTTTGGCATGTTGCCACTATCCTAAATTGGGATAGAATTACCTAGTCAAACTTAATCATCCTGTCAGTACTTCTATGACTAACAATTCAAATTCAGGGACTTCACATACTTTCAGAGAAGTTGCAATGGCTCATCAATCCGTGTTATACAAGTATTAATTAGTGACTCCCACTCATGATGTATTGCACCCTTGTAAAGAACAGACTTGTCAGTGAGAGAGTGTGTGGAATAATTTATTCTCTTAAAATATCAACAAGTAGGGGAAAAATCAATATGGAAACAAATTCAAAATAGTATTAGAAAAATGAGCAAGATTTTTCCCCACATTTTAGAAAGTCCTAAGACTTCGTTTTTGTTAAACTGAGGTTATCTATTTATATACATATATAACTAAAGTTATGCCGATTAGTTTTTACTAACTCAAAGCTGAGAACTATCCATCTCCAAGAGAACTTGTGAACACAGCCATTTTTAAAAAGAATATTGGCCCAAGCACTAATAGGTTATAACTACTATTCAGATACATCATATTTAATAATATAATATACATTTTCAGAAGTTTCTAATTCAAGTTGTATTTTTCTATAAAGCTCTCCCCTCAGAAATTTTAAAAATTCCTACAGAGGCATTGTCTTTGGTAACAAAGACAAGAATGACAAGATTTCACTTTGCATGTCATCATCTCTAGAAATTGTCTGGTGATATCCTCATCAGTATTACCTCTTCCTTTGAACCTCTCTACATTTTCCATGTTATGGTTTGAACTTGGAATATTCCCCCAAGATTCATATGTTGAAGACTTGGTCTTCAGTGCAGCAATGTTCAGAGGTGGGGCTCTGAGGTCTGTGGCCTCATCAGTGGATTGATCAGTGGATGGATGAGTAATTTGATTGCACTATTGAGAGGTGGTGAAAATTGTAGGAGGTGGGACCAAGGTGCAGAAGGTAGGTCACTGGGAGAGCACCCTGGAAGGGTATGTCTTGTCCCTGGGCCTTTCTGTGCTTTTTCTCTGCTTCATGGCTCTCATTAGGTGAGAAGATTTCCTCCCCTGTGCCTTTCCACAGTGATGTTTCTCCCTTGGAACCAGCTGACCATGGACCAAAACCTCTGAAACCATGAGCCAAGTTAATTTTCTTAGGTATTGGTCACAATGACAAAAGCTGACTAACACAATCCCTATGAAAGTTAATATTATACTATAATTTTCTTTTCTATTACCCTTTTTGTTGAGGTGAGGTGATGTTCCACATATTTGAAACTTCTAGGACATGACACAGAGCAGTTCAGTAAATGTTGGTTGAATGAACAGATGGCATGATTTCCATTTAAAAGTTTCATGTGGGAAAACCACAAGCAAACATTCCTTTTTGTTAGGTACAGACTTGTAAAAAATGCCATAGGAGCACAGAGGAAGAAAGGATGCTGTTGGATAAGGGCCACAGGGTGGGGAGAAGCTTCATAAAGAAGGCTGAAGTTCTTGTTTAATAAAATGGACTTTTCTGGTGGAGAAAAGGAGCAGGTAAAAAGCACAAAATTAAAATTATAAATACTAAAAATTAATTATAACTGAGTATAGAGGAAAGGATAGTTATGGATAAGTTGCCTACTGACAAAGAGTGAAGGGATTTTTGTATACCTTGATGGAGTGCGGACTTAAAAAATAAAAGGCAAAAGAAAGACAACTGTTGACAAATGTTGAAGGACAGATGCATGGGTCTTAGGAATGCTATCTTTGCTGGAGTACTGAGATTAGACGGAAAATATCCTAGAAATCTATTTTGATTTTCAGGCAAAAGATTTGGCAGATTTGCATTGAAGGCAGCACATAAGATCAGGAACAGCATATTTGTGAATTTATTTAGATATGGGGATTAGCTGAGTAGGTATGACAATGTTTGAAGTTAATTTCAAATAATACTTAGAGTTGTTGACTTAATGTACTTGAGAGAACATATAGAGAAAAATCAGAATTCATTAGACATAAAGAAAAAGTATGTAAGACAGTTTATAATAATCACAAAATATTTAAAGTGATATTTCCCCAATCTTTTTTTCTAACACTGAGAGAAGCTTCATGTTAAAAGCAATTAGTTTCATGCAACATCGTATTGTATTTGTAGAGTTTGTCTTTGCTATATTTTGCTATAGAAGGCCACATGCTACAAAGTTAGTGCGCGATCAAGTGTTATTAGTTCAAGTTTTATTTTCTTAGGTCCACCACATCAACATTTAAATGTGACAGGATTATTTTAATCTCATCTTCATCATACCTTTCTTGTCTATAATGGACTTCCACTTGCAAAACACCATAAAATACACTGAGTTCCTGGAGACAGTTTTCTCAACATCTAAAGAACATACTTTGTTTAAATTGACTTAGCTATTGGTTTAGCCCTTTCAAAACAATTTTCTTTGAAATGTAATGAAATAGGAATAAGTCTTGCAGTTAGTGGCATGTAGGGAGGGAACAAAATGGGACATAATGATACGTATGAAACAATGCACACTAAACTCTTTGATTTTGATAATTAATTTTGAAGGACAATGAAATTACTCAACCTGTTTAACTCACACTTTGTAAACATAAAAGTTTACTAACTGATCTAAAATTTCTTCCCTCAGCCTGTGTGTGTGTGACACATACACATTTATACTCACATACACCCTGAATCTTCAGAAGAGGGAGAGTTAGCTACATCTTGGCAGAGGGATCTATTCAAGGTCATTGTAGGCAGAGAAATGCAGCAATGCACATTTGGGTAACTGCAAGTAAAACTGAAATTGTGAAAAAGAGAGAAAGAGTAAGCTACAAGGGGATTTGTTAGTAATATTAAGGAGTGTGGCACGATGGAAATGGGAAATACAAAAACAATTATTATTGGATTTCAAATATGATGATATGATCTCATTTTTGCTTTCAAAATAATTTTAGCTGTACTCTGCATTGGGTATTTCTAGAAGTAGAAAGATTGGTTAAAAAGTAAGAAATTCAGAAAGCAGTGCTGCTGATCTTAACTGAGTGACATTTATAGTGGATAAAAGTGGATTGGTTGAAAGTTATGAAGGAAGTAAAATCAACACTTCTGGCAGACTAAAGTGATGTAGGAGATGAGGGAAATGATATGTGCCAGATATCTCACAAATGTAATTAGGAGTTTCTTCAGCCTTATTATTCAATATGTGATAATTCAAAAAAGAATGGAATTTAGAGGTGTTGTTAGAGTGGAAATTTATTTTACCTTAGGAAGTATTGATTGTTCAGGTCTCAGTATCACTGCCAAACAGAAATACCTAGAATTTAGTTGCAAAAATAGCTCTATTTCCATATTCAGGGACCCATAATTATATTTTTTAAAAACATTGAAAAACCTAAGATTCTCAAGGAAAATACACACACATGTGGTTGCTGTTATCATCCTCTACTATACTGACACATTTATTCTGACTTCAAGAAGGAAATGTCCGTGTTTTATTATCTATTTCTCATTTCATGCTTTAGACTTTTTCTAGGATTTGAATATTTTTAGTATTTACATATGATTCTTCTTGATCTTTTATTTCATCTTTTGTAACTGTTCTGGTTGTCCCTGTGTTCAAGCAAAATAAAAACAAAATACTTTGCACAACTTTGTCTTTCTCCTTCCTTTTATTCAGAACATTTTTAAATACATTCTGCCAAAATGCACACTTACCTAATTCATTTCTGAACTCTTCAGCAGTCCACCTCCTTACTCTGCAATGAAGTTAGATCTGCTCTTATGAATTGCATCAGTTCCCTTCCTTACTAAAATAGCTAACCGATGTTGTTAAATGGATTACTTCATCTCTTTTCTGCAGCTACACACGTGGAGAGATAGGGATGTTGAAGCATTTTTTTTTCATCTGATATTTTATGCTTTCTCTACTGAGATTCTACCCACTGAATGCATCAGAATGATAATTGTTTTCTCTTGTTCTCTCATTTTCTTCACTTATAAAATTAGAACCATTTTATCCAGAAATTCTCTCTAGCATTTTAGATTACTCCCCTTAAAAGATACATTATTTTCCCTTGTTTTCTGTACTCTATGCAAGTCATAATAATAATCAAATAATCATGCAGCCCTCTTTTTGACTCTTACATCAAACAATCTGGTTTTATATTTCTTAGTAGCAATATTTATATATGTAAATAACTATATGCATATATATGTACATATATATAAGCTATTTGCAATATTATTCAAATATTTCTTCAAAATAATTTTCTTTTTTATGGTAATATTAAAATTCTGTACCATGCCAGGAGTAGTGGTGCATGCTTGTAATCCCATTGGCTCAGGAGGCTGAGGCAAGAGGATCCAGAGTTCAAAGCCAGCCTCAACAACAGCCTGGCCTAGAGAACTCGATGAGACTCTGTCTCTAAATAAAATATAAAAAAGGGCTGGA
>CM053407.1:25008307-25063392 GCA_028644305.1 Xerus rutilus | reverse complement strand
TCATTGAAAGTGCATATAAAGATGTTTAATATGAAGAATGTAATCTGCTTATAATTTTGTGCAAAGTTAGAAAAATTATGATTGTAACAATTTTTTTTCTATTTGCCTCAACAAATGTTTTCAGTGAATAGTGTGTACAGCTTCTGAAAATTTGTTTTTTTTCTGTTATGTTTGATAACATGTATTAAAATGCAACTTTGAGGGAAAAAAAAAAAGGGCTGGATATATAGCTCAGTGGTTGAGTGCCCCTGGGTTAAATCCCAAACACAAAAGAAAAAAAAAAGAAAAAAATTTTGTGCTAGACACAATGATAATTGTTTATATATATCATCTTATTTCATAATCATTGTTACTGCTATCTGCTTTACGAAATAAGCTCGTTTAAGAAATAAAGCATTCAGTCTAAGGATATAATTCAAAGGTAAAGCCCTTGCCTAACACATGCAAGATCTTGAGTTCAATTCCCAGTATAGCCAAAAAATAAAATAGACAGAGAGAGAGAGAGAGAGAGAGAGAGAGAGAGAGAGAGAGAACAAACTTGTCCATGATCGTATACAAAGAAACCAGATAGACCACAACTGAATCAAAGATTACATAACTTCAGTACCCATTCTTTTGAGTGTTACTGTCTCATGTGCTATGGAAAAAAGCTGGAATCATAATAAAATAGAGACATTTCATAACTTTCAATAAGAAAATGTTTGTAAATGATATTAAATATTCATATTTATTAAGTTTCATATTTTAAATCTAATTATATTGATATTCTGGCAAGAGTATTCTTTCATCAAAAATATTTTTTTCAAATTGTTAGAATGTGTACCTGTTTTTATTCCATAAATTTATTAGATTCAATTTTCATATGAATACTTAATTTTTGCTTAATTTATCTGCAGCTTTTCTTTCCACTTAAGTATCTTCAAATTAATATCTGGATCATATTTAAGATCAGGGACATTTTAAAATGATCCTTTATAATAGTTAGCTATGATTGGTGAAAAGAAATGTTAGTGACATAAAAGGAAAAATTTCAGAAAAGTTTTTCCTAATTCTCAGTTTAGGTTAAAAGTTTTATTTGGTCCCATTTTTGTATTTGTATTAGTGGTTTGTTAAAAGCTTCCTATTTATTTTTCAGTCTTCAGCATAAGGACTTTACATGATATATATCAGAGAGAAATTGGTGCTGTTGTATGTAAGTCAAAATATATGACCAAAGAAGCCATTTATCTACTGTAGATGCCAATGTTAGTATTTTATTTGTTTTTGTTCAATAATGTAAAGTGAATAGTTCAGTTCTCATTATTTAGTTACCCTGAAGGAATTCACTTAGATTTATTTTATTTTTATTTTATAGCAGTTGTTTTATAATAACTCTTACATCATTTTTTATAATATTGATGTACACATCTAAAGTAGGATAAATAAAAACTTCTAGAATTTAAAAGTAAAGTGTTCAGTTTTGTCTGGAATAAATCTAACAAGTCAAACATACTTAATATGAATGAAAAATAATTATTTTGAAGTTTCCATAATGACTATAATTGCTTATATTTATTTTATACATAAATATATATTATCTATGAAAATTATTATAATTGAAATAATCATTTGAGCTTATTGACATATATTTAACATTGCATTTGTAGACTATCAAGACTGTCAAATGCTATTCTAATTCTGACACATATGAAAAATAAATATGATAGTCAGGTAGATGGTATATTAGGGATTCTTGTATACCTGGATCATGATTTGTCCTAGCTATCCTTATTCTTATACAAAGAGAAAGATGATGCAAATTTAATAGATCAAAAGTTTGAAAAATAATATTTTATTATTAACCAAAATGGAAACTGTCTAGCTTAGGTAATTTTGAGTCAATCTATTTTCTTAGTTAATGATCTGAGACACAAAAAGTTGATGTTGTCAAGTGGCCTCAGGTCTTTTCACCATAGATCTTTCCTCAAGACTTTTTGAGTTTCCTGATTACATAGCCATTTGTTTCCAAGAATGATCCAAGAGCAAATTCTAAGCTATAATGAACACAAGAAGGTCACATTTTACTATTTCCACAATATATTACATAATAGGGTAATCCTATTCAATGTGAAAGGAAACTACATGGAGGTTTAAATGCCAAGAAGTAGGATCATTGAGATCATCTTGGAAACTAGATTCTAGACTTTTCATACCTACAGATTTATATTATATATTTTGTAGCCAATAGTGTTTGCTATTGAACTCATTTATATTTGCTTTTATGCAGACCATAATTCATTTATGGAGTACATATTTGTCTTCTCATATTTCCAGTTATTTTTATTTTATTAAATAACAAATCTTCATATTCTAAAATTATACTATGTGTATAAGATTTTACCTTCTTACCCAGTATTATGTGGATTATCTTCATCAGGTACAAGTCTTTCATTTATAGTTATTGTTTGGCTTGATTGCTCTTTAGACCTTCTGCAGCATGATCAATCTGCAAGATTTTATCTGCTTTGTCAGATAAGAGAATAGCTACTCCTGTTTGTTCTTGAACTCCATTAGCATGAAATACATTTTTCCATGCTTTCATTTTCAGCCTATGAGTGTTATTCCTATAAAATGAATCTTTTGAAATTAGCTTGTCATTGGATCTTGATTTTTAATCCATACTGCCAATATATGTCTTCTGTTATGGTTTGGATGTGAGGTGTCCCCCAAAAGCTCATGTGTTAGACAATGTAAGAAGGTTTAGAGAAGAAGCTATTGGATCATAAAAGCCTTAATCCAATCATTGAATTAATCCCCAAGGGGATTAACTGAGTGGTAACTGAAGGCAGGTAGGATGTGGCTGTAGAGGTGGATCGCTGGGAGTGTGCCCTTGGGGTATTGTGTCTGGCACAATTTTGTGTCTGGCAGTGGAGTCTTTTTCTCTGCTTCTGATTATCATGTGAGCCACTTCCCTCTAGTACAATCTTCTGCCATGATGTTCAGTCTTACTTGGAGCCCTAAGGAATGGAGCCTGCTGTCTGTGTATATGTGGATTCAGACCTCTGAAACTGTGAGCCCTCAAATAATCTTTTCTCTTAAAATTGTTATGGTCAGATCTTTTAGTCACAGCAGCAAAAAAGCTGACCAAAACATCTTCTAATTGGGGAGTTGAAACTATTTGCATTCCATGTTATCACACATTGATATTTACTATTTCCTGCCATTTTGGTTTGATTTCTATATTTAATTTTATCTTGAGTTTCATTTAGTTAGTTGTTCTTCTAGTGGTATTCATCCATTAGGGAGCTTTGAGGTTGTTTTTGAGATCTTCTGTGTGCAGTATATTTTTGTAGTGCTGGCATAGTGGTCATTAATTCTTTTAGTTTATCCT
The DNA here is from genome assembly GCA_028644305.1 of Xerus rutilus. NCBI lineage: Eukaryota > Metazoa > Chordata > Mammalia > Rodentia > Sciuridae > Xerus > Xerus rutilus. The sequence goes on along the minus strand of CM053407.1, from coordinate 25,060,022 downwards.
TAACATGGAAAGTTCTTATTTCTTCATTTGTTATGAAGGACAACTTTGCTAAATATACAAATTTTGAGTGGCAAGTTCTTTCTTTTAAAACTTTGAATATCTCATTCTAAGCCTTTTTTGATTTTAGGGCCTGAGTTGAAGAGTCAGAAGTGAGCCTTATTGGTTTGCCTCTAAATGGAAACTGATATTTTCCTCTTGCAGCTTTTAATAGATTTTCTTTATTTTCTAGGTTAGGCATTTTGATTGTGTCTTGGAGCCATTATTTTCTTGATCTTGTCTATTTGGAGTTCCATAGGCATCCTGGATGTGGACGTCTATCTCATTTCTAAGGTGAGGAAAATTTTCTGCCATTATGTCACTGAAGGGTTCTAAATTCCTTTAGCATATATATCCATGTTCTTTTCTATCCCAGTGACTCTCAGGTTTGGTTTCTTGGTGTTGTCCCAGAGTTCTTATATATTCTGATCATGGTCTTTACTTTTCCTTTATTATATATGGAGTATTCAAATTCATATACCCTGTTCTCAATGTTTGAGGCTCTATCTTTCAGGTTTGAAATTCTACTTTTTTTTAATCTATTCTGTTGGTGATATTTTAAAGTGAATTTTTAATTTGACTCATTGTCCCTTTCATTTCAAGTAATTCTGATTTGTTTTATCCAAATATCTCTATTTCTTTATTGAAATGATCTTTCACCTCCTATGTTTGCTCTCTTAATTTGTTCCTTAGAACTTTTTTTTTTAGTTCATTGAACATTTTAATAATGATTTTTTTATAATCTTTCTCAGAACTTTCATTTCCTTCCAGATCTGCAAGTTCCTCTTTGGAAGGATTGTGAATTTTTGGAGGAGGTTTTTTTTCTAGATGTGTGTCCTTTGGTATGTAATTTTATTTTTTGTTCTAAATGCTTCTCTCTATTTTTGCTCTATGAGTAGACCTCCAGAGAACTGAGGTGAGACCTGAGGTTCCAATCTAGTTATTTTGAATTACAGCATGATTGTTGGTTTGGGATTTTTATCTCCCCTATTCCATATATCAAAGTATTGTTGAGGTTCAAGTAGGGCTAGTTCATGGGTGGAATGAGGTTCATGCTAGTTGGCTAAGTCGCAAGTGTTGCACAAGTACAGTACTTTTACTCTGAACTTAAGACATCCCAATCATTTTCCAGCATCTCTTTAGAAAAAGAGGAGGAGTATGGAATAACAATAATGTTAGCTATTGAGGTAAGCCTTAAAATAAACAAATGGCATCTACTTCGACATCTCTATCACTAATTACCACCTGAAAAGGAATGGTAGGATTAGCATTTAACATCAGCTCCAATAATAAAGAAGTACAAACTAAATAAAACATAAGAGACACACCCCAGAGCCCAGACTCAGGCACAGGACCTCCCCTACCTACCATGAGAGCCTAGGCCCAGGCCCAGGATTAACCCCAGAGACCCAAACAAGCCCAGGTCAGGGCCAGGAACACTAGCACCAACCTGTGTGAGAGCCTAGGCCCAGGACCGGCCCTGCCAAGAGTGGAAATCATGATGCAATTACTTGCAGAGGCCAGAAGGTGAAAGCATTAAAAACATGGAAAATAGGAGAAGGCTAAAAAGAAATTGATATTGTCCAAGTGAGGCCATGAAGAAGAGAACTTTACATGGCATAAGGAACAAATGATCCAAAAGCACTGAAGTGATGCTGTCACTCCTCAGCCCTCATCCATCTTGGGACACTGAAGCCATTACTACAGCCCTCCCCAGGTAGTATCCTCCACTTTGGGACAACAGACAGGGCCTAGAGGCAGCTGCCTGCCACAGCACAGCATACCACAGTGCTACATCTCTGAATAAGCAGCCCAAAGCAATCGTAAGTCCCATCCTTTCAGCCCCATCTCTGAAAGTAGTTGCATCTATCTTGAGCCACCTCCACTACTATCTTGAGTTACCTGTGCTACTGCCACAGCCATCTTTTGTTGCAGTAGCATCCATCTGAGGACACTTGCTGGAGACTGTAAGTGAACACCAAGGTGAAGTACAGGTAACTTGCAGGGTCAATAAAAGATTATAGGGTAGAAATTGTAATAACTTAAATTGGAGCTGCAACAAAGGAAGGCACATAATCAAAATGGAAAAACAAGGGAAGAACGTGACCCAAAACAAACTGAGATACTACAATAACAGAATCCATTGACAGTACAGTTGATGAAATATCAGAGAAGCAGTTCAGAATGTACATAATTAAAATAATCTGTGAATTAAAGAATGAGCTAGGTGAACAAATACAGGCAAAAAGTGATCATTCCAAAAAAAGATAAGAGAGGAAATAGAGGCAACCATTGATCACACCAACAAAGAGATAAGGGAGCAAATGCAGGTAGCAAAAGATTACTTCAAGAAAGAGATATTCTGAAAAAAAAAATCAAAAATTCTAGAAATAAAGAAACCATAAACCAAATTAAAAAACTCAATAGAAAGCATCATCAATAGACTAGATCACTTAGAAGACAGAAACTCAGATAATGAAGACGAAATATACAATCTTAAAAATAAAGTTGACCACATAGTGAAGATGGTAAGAAACCATGAACAGAACATCCAAGAATTATGGAATGGCATCAAAAGACCAAATCTTAGATTTATTGGGATAGAAGAAGGCACAGAGGTACAAAGCAAAGAACAGCACAAACTCTTCAATGAAATAATTTTAGAAAATTTCCCAAATATGAAAAATGAATTGGAAAATCAAACACAAGAGCCTTACAGGACACCAAATGTATAAAAGTATAATAGAGGGGCTGGGGTTGTGGCGCAGTGGTAGCGTGCTCGCCTGGCACGCGAGGGGCACTGGGTTCGATCCTCGGCACCACATGAAAATAAAAATGAAGATATTGTGTCCACCTACAACTAAAAAATAAATATTTAAAAAAATAAAAATAAAAAAAATAAAAGTATAATAGAAAGGGAGACCAGGGACTGCTAGCCGCTAGCCACAGGGGAGCCCAAACTCAGGGTAAGAGTCGCTGCAGAGACCCCAGCAAAAGGCAGCCCCACCCAAGTGCAGCCTGGGCCCACCCCAGTTCTACTCAAGAGTTCCTGCAGACCTGCAGGAGCCACAGAGGGCCAAAATCTGCCCTCAGGACTCCATGGGTGTCCAACCAAGGGTTGTCCAGAGACTGATAGTTACCAGCCACAGGAGAACACACACCCAGGGTAAGAGTAGCCTCCGGAGATCCCAGCATGAAGAGGCCCAACCCAAGTGCGCTCTGGGCCCACCCCAGTTCTGCTCCAGAATTCCTGTGGCCAGGCTAGACAGAAGGCCCAAAATTGCCCTGAGGGAATGCCAGGGGTGTCCAGCTGAAGGCAGACCAGGGCCTACTAGCCTCCTGTCCTGGGGAGCTCACAGTCATGGTAAGGGTCACACACAGACTCTCCTGCTTTTGACCCTGCCTAAGTGAGACCTGGGCCCGCCTCCAGTTCTGGTCCAGAGTTTCTGCTCACCAGCAAGAGCACAAGAGAGGGGCAAAACAGCCCTCAAAAATCGTCACAGGAGCCCAGCCAAGGCCACTCCAGCTGCCCTCTAGAGGTACTCCACTACCTCCACCACCAACTTTAATGGCAGTAGTGCCCATCTGGGGACACTGGGGAAACAGAAGTAGCTCCTAGGTAAGACACACATAATCTGGAGTGTCAATACAAGATTATAGGATAGAAGCCACAATACCTCAGAACGGTATTTCAAGAAAGGAAGACACATAATCAACATGAAAAGATAAGGGAAAAAAGTACACCAAATAAACCTTGCTACCACTGTAACAGAATCCATTGACCACACAGTTGATGAAGTGTTAGAGAAAGAATTCAGAATGTACATAATTAAAATGATCTGTGAATTAAAGAATGACATAAGTAAGCAATTACAGGCAAAAATTGATCAATCCAAAAAAGAAATAGAAGAGCAAATAAAGGCAACCATTGATCATTCTAACAAAGACATAAGAGAGCAATTACAAGTAGCAAAAGATTACTTTAAGAAAGAGCTAGAGATCATGAAAAAAAACCAATCCGTAATTCTTGAAATGAAGGAAACAATAAACCAAATAAAAAACTCAATAAAAAGCATCACCAGCAGACTAGATCACCTGGAAGACAGAACCTTGGATAATGAAGACAAGATATACAATCTTGAAAATAAACTTGACCATACAGGGAAGATGGTAAAACATCATGAACAGAACATACAAGAAATATGAGACAATATCAAAAGACCAAATCTAAGATTTATTGAGATAGAAGGCACAGAATTTCAAACCAAAGGAATGCACAATATCTTCAACAAAATAATATCAGAAAATTTCCCAAATATGAAAAACGAATTGGAAAATCAAATACAAGAGGCGTACAGGACACCAAATGTACAAAATTTCAACAGATCTACACCAAGGCACATTACAATGAAAATGCCCAACATACACAATAAGGATGGAATTTTAAAGGCCGCAAGAGAGATGAACCTGATTACATATAAGGGGAGACCAATTCGGATCTCAGGAGAATTTTTAACCCAGAATTTACAAGCCAGGAAATCATGGAACAACATATTCCAAGTTCTCAAAGAAAATGGATTCCAACCAAGAATACTATATCCAGCAAAATTGAGTTTCAGATTTGATGATGACATAAAAACCTTCCATGATAAAAAAAAGTTAAAAGAATTTACAGCAAGAAAGCCTGCACTACACAACATTCTTGGCAAAATATTCCATGAGGAAGAAATGATAACCAATAATGAAAATATACAAAGAGAAGAAATACACTAAAGGAAAGACCATTCAAAATAGAAAACAAGTCAAGGTAAAAACCAAAAACAAACTAAAATGACCAGAATTAGAAATCATATTTCAATAATAACTCTGAATGTAAATGGCCTAAATGCACCAATTAAAAGACAGACTTACAGGCTGGATTAAAAAACAAGACCCAAAATGTGTCTCTTCAAGAGACACATCTCACAGGAAAAGACATCCACAGACTGAAAGTGAAAGGGTAAGAAAAAATATATCACTCACATGGACTCCACAAACAAGCAGGAATTTCCACCCTCATATCAAATAAAGTGGACTTCAAACCAAAGATGGTGAAAATAGATAAAGAAGGTCATTTCATAATTCCTAAGGGAATCATACATCAACAAGACATAACAATCATAAATATCTATGCCCCAAATAATGGGGCTTGTGCGTATATCAAACAAATCCTTCTCAAATACAAGAATCAAATACACCACAACACAGTAATACTTGGGGACTTTAACACAGCTCTCTCACCATTGGATACATCTTCCAAACAAAAATTTAATAAAGAAACCATAGATCTCAATGAAACTATCAATAATGTAGACTTAACAGAAATATATAGAGTATTCCATCCATCAACGAGAGAATATGCTTTTTTCTCAGCAGTACATGGATCCTTTTCCAAAATAGATCAAATGTTATGTCACAAAGCCAGTCTTAGCAAATACAAAAAAATAGAGATACTATCCTGCATCCTATCTGACCACAATGGAAAAAAATTAGAAATCAATGACAAATTAAAAAACAGAAATAACACCTGGAAACAAAATAATATGCTATTGAATGATGCATGGATAACAGAAGACATCAGGGAAGAGATAAAGAAAAATTCTTAGAGGCAAATGAAAACTCTGATACAACATATCAAAATCTCTGGGATACCATGAAGTCAGTGCTAAGAGGAAAGTTCATTGCACTAAACTCATTCATTAGAAGAAGTAAAAGTCAACAAATAAATGAATTGTCTCTTCGTCTCAAAGCCTTAGAAAAGGAAGAACAAATCAACACCCAAAGAAGTAGAAGACAGGAAATAATCAAAATCAGGGCTGAAATCAATGAAATTGAAACAAAAGAAACAACTCAAAAAATTGACAAAACAAAAAGCTGGTTCTTTGAAAAAATAAACAAAATTGACAAACCCTTAGCCAACCTAACGAAAAGGAGGGAGAAAACCCAAATTACTAAGATCCACAATGAAAAAGGAAATATCATGACAGACACTACTGAAATACAGAGAATAATTAGAAACTATTTTTGAAAATTTATACTCCAGTAAAAGAGAAAACCCTGAAGACACCGACAAATTTCTAGAGGCATATGACCTACCCAAACTGAACCAAGAGGACATACACAACTAACAGATCAATTTCAAGCAAGGAAATGGAAGGTGCCATCAAAAGCCTGCCAACCAAGAAAAGCCCAGGTCCAGATGGATTCTCAGCTGAGTTCTACAAGACCTTCAAAGAAGAATTAATACCAATACTCCTCAAACTATTTCATGAAATAGAAAAAGAGGGAATCCTTCCAAACTCATTCTATGAGGCAAGTATCACCCTGATCTCAAAACTAGACAGAGACACATCAAAGAAAGAAACTTCAGACCAATATCCTTGAGAAACTTAGATGTAAATATTCTCAATAAAATTTAGGCATACTGCATCCAAAAATATATTAAAAAATAGGGCACCATGAACAAGTGGAGTTCATTCCAGGTATGGTTCAACATATGAAAATCAATAAACATAATGCATCACATCAATAGACCTAAAGATAATATTCATATGATTATATCAATTGATGTACAGAAAACATTTGACAAAACACACTGACCATTCATGTTCAAAACACTAAAAAATCTAGGGATTGTAAGAACATACCTCAACATTATAAAAACTATCTATGCTAAATGCAAGGCCAACATAATCCTAAATGGACAAAAATTGGAATCATTCCCTCTAAAAATGAGAACAAGATAGGGATGCCCTCTTTCACCACTGCTATTCAACATAGTCCTTGAAACACTACTCAGAGCAATTAGATGAAAAAAAAATTAAAGGGATACGAATAGGAAAAGAACTGAAACTATCATTATTTGCCAATGACATGATAAAGAAAAAGTAGGCCCAAACCTTCATCATGCTGAAGTAAGCCCTGACTTCCTTCACAAGACTCCTAAAATGCAATAATTAAAATAAAAAATCAATAAATTAGATGGATTTAAACTAATAACCATCTTCTCAGCAAAAGACACAATCAATGAAGTGAACAGAGAGCCTATAATCTGGGAGCAAATTTTTGCCACATGCACATCATATAGAGCACTTATCTCCATGATATATAAAGAACTCAAAAAACTTAACACCAAGAAAGCAAACAACCAAATCAATAAATAGCCTAAGGAGCTGAAAAGACACTTCTCAAAAGAAGATATACAATCGATCACCAAATATATGAAAACATGTTCAGCATCTCTAGCAATTAGAGAAATGCAAATCAAAACTAAGATCTCATCTCACACCAGAGTTTCAGTTATCAAGAATGCAAACAACAATAAGTGTTTGTGAGGATGTGGAGGAAAAGGCACACTCATACATTGCTGGTAGGATTGCAAATTGGTGCAATTAATCTGGAAAGCAGTATGGATATTCCTTAGAAAACTTGAAATGGAACCACCTCTTGACCTAGCTATCCCACTCCTCTGTCTATACCTAAAGGACTTAAAAACAGCATACTACAGTAATTCAGCCACTTCAATGTTTATAGCAGCTCAATTCACAATAGCTAAACTGTGGAACCAAACTAGATGCCCTTCAATAGATGAATGGATAAAGAAACTGTGGTATACATACACAATGGAATATTACTCAGAACTAAAAGAGAATAAAATTATGGCATTTGCAAGTAAATGGAAGGAGTTGGAAAATATCATGCTAAGTGAAGTAAGCCAATCTCAAAAATAAAAAGGCTGAATGTTCTCTCTGATAAGTGGATGCTGATCCATAATGGGAAGGGGCATGGGAAGAATGAAGGAAATTTGGTCCAAGTGGAGGTAGTGGAGGGAAGGGGACATGCAGGCAGGAAAAATGATGGAATGAGATGGACCTAAGTACATGTATCACATATATAGTGTGATTCTACATCATGTACAACCAGAGAAATGAAAAGTTGTGCATCGTTTGTGTACAATGAATGAAAATATATTCTACGGTCACGTATACCTAATTAGAATAAATAAATTTTTAAAAAAGAAAATACAATACAAATAAATAAATAAGACATGAAACAGTAGATGTCTACTAAGTTGTACACTGTATTAATAATCACAACATAAATAATATAGAAATTACATAAATTATATATTTCTATAAAATAGTGTGATTGAAGTTGCTTAAGTAAAAAGAAAATATAGTAGGAAGACAAGAGAATGTTTGAAATATTTTAAAAATGAACATAGAAGAAACAGGAGAGAGATAGTGGATGATAGCTATAAAGACAGAGGAATAAAAAATAACTAAAAGTAATAAAATAGAGACAAAGAGGTAAAAGGAAAATTTGACTATTGGGGAAAGATTGTGAAGAAATATTAATAAGGGAAAAAACTAACAAGAAGGAACAAACAAACAAGATCAAACTAATTTACTCTCACAAAGAATTTTACCCCACCAAGTCAATCAAGGCTAAATAATAAATATTGAAGAAAGGAGTAATTAAAATAAAAAATTATATAAATATATTCTGTGAAAAATTATATGAATAAATTGATTTGATATTAACCTATGTGCACACACACATAGGTTAATATCTAATGCAGAATGGAAAAAAAGTAAAATAAAAATAAAAATAGAATAAAATAACGAAAATGAAATTATAATTTAAAAAGAGACAAAAGGGGGAAGAATAGAAAAAAATGTTCTTAATTAAAAATAAAGAGCTTGTTTCCTCTGAGGTGTTCAAAACTACTGGTAAGAATGGATGATCACTGCTTTTGCTGTTATGTTATTCTTTGTGTTTATTTTTGAAACTCTAACCCTTGGGGCAATGAGGTTAGGGGCTGCTAATTACCATATCTGTGTATTTCTCACTAAGGTACCAACCATATGGCCAGTAACCAAAGCTAGTTGCAGTACCTCTCAGCTTCCTGTCTCTGGGTTTAGGATGGGATAGACTGGAGAGCACTGACAAGTGGTGTCCACCCATAGTGGAGCTGGTGCTGATTTCTAAATTGGAAGTTCTAGTAGCTGTGGTTTATTCTTGGCCGAACTTTGCAATTCTGTTGCTGGTATTTGAGATTTGACCACACCGCTTGTTGCTGTGGCATGCTGAACTCTGCTGGATGTCTGGGTCTCAGGGGCCTCCACCAAATTCAAATTTTAGGGTGAGGAGTCTAAGCCTCTACAGGTTTCACATATTCCACATCAATGGATGTTGATTATGCAGGATCAGACCTACAGTGCAGACATGTTTGACCAGTTACTGGCATTTTCCCAGATGTTCATATGGGCTGCTGACACCAAAGGGGGCTCTCTCTCCTCAATTTCTCCAGATTATATCACCCAAGGGACAGTTCCTATGCCTGTTTCAATTACCCTGGTTCAGGGACAATTTGGACCCCACAACAGGTGACTGCTGGGTCAGCCTGGCAGCTTCTTTTACTAGGTTCCAGTCTCATGCCTCTGCTTGCTGTCATGCAGCTACTCAAAAATGATTCCGGCCAGACTCTCTGTCTCTTGGTCACTTTAACTCAGCAACTTCCCCCACCATCTTTCAGTGTGTTAAGATCAGCCTCCGTCTCTATTGCACAGGTTCCTGGAAGCCAGCTCTATTCACTGCACTGTTCACTCTCTGTGGTCCCCCTTCCCTCAGCAAGGGGCTGATGCTGCTGACACTGACCCACTGCCAGTCAAATTTGTGCATTGCTAAAATATTATTTCTTATATTATGTTCAAAGTTGCCAACTTTCTGTATCCCTATGATGTTTTTGCTGTCCAATGTTGAATTTAGTTTTTGGTGAATTCCCTTCATCACCCACTTTAATAAGAAGTCTTCCCACATTTTAAATCTTGAACTGAGGAACTATTGGGGAATGCATGCTTCTTCTAATCCACCATCTTCTTGTATGTATAGTTTATTTTTTATTATGTCAAAATAGTTATTTTTAGTTATTTTACTTGTTATTTTTATATTTAAATCATTTAAAATCATTTAGTAATTCATTTTTATTTTAATGAAATGAAAAATCACTCATTCGCTTCTCATTTTCATTTACACAGGATAGTTTTAAAATTTTTCATTTTTAACAAGCTGATAGATATAAAAGGCTACCTGTGACTTTAATTTATCTAATTTTCAATATAGTCGATAATATTCAATTATGATATGTGCTTCCTCTTCTCTGAAATATCTGTGCTTATGTCCTGTTGCTTACTATTTTGCATTGTTGATCTTTATGTTATTGATTTCTAGGTGGTTTTTGTATATTTTATATACAGATTTTTTTCTGGTTATATGTGTCAAAATGGTTTATTCCTTACTGGTAGCTTATCTTTCCATTCTATTTATTCTGTCTCTTGTATAGTCTATGGATTTGTATAGTTTAGATTGTGTAGTGTAGATTTGTATAATCTATAAATAATAGTATAATTAGAGTTAGCAGATACACTTAAAAATTAGAGAATGTGGCAGAAATTGTCTTGAGATTGCGACAGTGGAAATTCTCTTTTATTTTCATAAACAACAGTGTTAACAATGTCTCACATCTATTTCTAATAAAAATTAACATAATGGAGAGCATATGGTATTAAACATAATTTCCAATACTCTAATTTAGGTATCTTTAAAATATAATACATGTAGCCTTTAAAAATAGCATTTCTGATTCAATTGCATTGTTATGGTATTGGTATAAGGAATGGTTACAAAGACTATGTCAGATTTTCATTTAAGACAGTTATATTGAGTCAGATATTATCATTATTTTCTAATTAACTGAAATACTCCAGAAACAATGCATGAAATGTAAATATCAAGTTTTCAGTCACTGCCTAGGGAAGCAGATGTTGACAAAAAGAAAACAAGTTTTATGAGATAGTACAAGTTAATGCTCAATGCTATATCTATTTACATTAATTATTTAGGAAAGTTTTTTGCTATGTACATAGCAATTTTTGATGAAAATAAAACACTTGACCTTTCTAAGCATGAGTTTGTTGTTTTCCTTAGCAACTGGTATTCCCAGAATCTATTCTCAATTTTGTTAGACATAAATTGATGGGAATGTATCATTTATAAAAATCTCATTCATTACACATTTTAGTGAAAGTTTTTTCTCTCTGATGGAAATATAACTATTGATGAAAAAAAGACAAAACTTCGTTTCTGGTCTGGTATAAAAGTAATACACTTCTCAGAATGTGCAGGCAATTGCTGCCAGATCATTCAAGGAAATGCTTTACATGGGTTCTCTCAAGAAAAGAAAAGCTTGGAAAAAGAGTGCAGAGGATAAATATCTAGCCATCATATCTTTAATTACATATATTAAATTCATCATATCTTTAATTACAAACTAGCTGATCTGAATTTTTAAAAATATTTTAGTACATTGTTTACAGTATCATAAAATTGTTGAACCTATTATTTCTGTGTATGTTATCATGAGCAATTTTTTTATAGTATATCTTCTCTCTTCAGTTATTTGTGTATGATCTCCATGCCTTATCTACAGTAGGTCTCAACCACTCATCTGGGCAACCGTCCTTCTCCTACAGGGAACATATAGCTATGCCACATCAACACAAGAACCTTCTTGTATGACATGTTGCAGGGAGGTGGCAGAGCTTAAGCATCAGACATTGACCCCCCATCACCTCACTTGAAAGTGACATTTGGCCCTTTTGTTTGGACTTTCCTTGACAAAGTAGTCACTTACTTATCAAAGGACAAAGCTGCTCAGGATGTGTCATGAGGAAAAATGACCACATAGCATTATCTCTGCAACAACTAAAAACTATATTCCAATATTGAAATTTAAAAATAAATAAGTACTAATTAGAAGACTAAAGAGTGAGTTGTTTCCAACGATTTTATCACTTACTCATATGATTAAAGACATTCCTTTTTTTGTCTGTCAGTGTGAAAAATATACAATTAATGCCTGATCTCAAGAAAAATGTAGGCAAATATCCTTGAGAAATATCCTTGCAAGATTATATCTAATGATTGATTTGGTGATTCAAAAGCTTGTAACAGGATCTGCTGTGTACAGTGTTTGGTAGACTCTGCCAAATTCTTGGTCTTTGGGTACCATTCACAAGAACAATGTTGCAAACATTTTTCTTAGTGTTTTGTTGTTATTTTCTGTGTAAATATCAATGCATATTCAATAGATTGCCATTCATATAAAAGTATATCATATTGCCATTCTTTGTCCTTTACTTGATTTTCAGTTTTTGTCTTTAATATGAATTCTTGTTAAATTCATAAAATAGTTTTTTGTTGATTTTATTATTTTTTGCACTCCAGTGATGCTTCATTTCTATTCTTTTTCATCAAAACTAGTACTTATCTTTACATTTTTATTCTAAGATTCCTTTTATTTCTACAGCCATGGTGAATGTTAGACAGATGGTCAACTGGACAGACCAGAATGAAATGACTTTGGTGATAGGGTTGTAAATGTAGTTATTGGGTTTGTAGTATTGAAAACATGTGCATAAACCACTTTATAGATGTCCTGAGTTTAAGTATTTCTACAGTGACTTAATCCAAAAATGAGTTTATCAAAAATATTTTATTTAAAACATTTCCTAAAGTATGAAGGTAAAAATGCTAAGGAAGTAAACAGGGACCTATAAATATCTTATGGAGACTTACTGTTTTTCTTTACTTTTATTTTGGTATCTCATTTTAATTTTGGAAAAAGGTGGACTAACTTTCAGGCTATTGACTGCTCTCTCTTTTATGTTACTTTCTCTGTTTGAAGGACTGGATTGAAGAGCATGTCCTTGGGTATATATCACTTATTTCTGACATTTCAGCACTCATTTGATAGATTAATGGATAAAACTGTCAGTGCTGATTTCTTTCATTCCATGACATTTGGCACAAGCAGATACTTGTAGAGATGTTTCCTATAGATTTCGGAATAATTTTAAGAATCTTACTGATAAAGTAGTTTGGAGAAGGACAGCTTCTTCAAAGCTGGATTTCAGGCATCTAAATCCATAAAATTTCCTTAATGGACAATCTGATTCTCAATATTATATTACTATAAAAACTACTGGCTGGTATCATTATGGTTTCTGGATTAATCTGATTGTTGTTTTGCCCTTTTTAATATACTGTGGTTGGCTAGATGCAATTAATTTTTTAAAATTGAACTGATTCTGAGTTTAGGAATGAAAGCTAGCTAATAAAATCAAACACATTTTAATATATGAATTGTAAAGCAAAAATTAATTTTATATTATACCACTCAAATATGGATTTTATGCATTGACTTACATAAGTGCAGGATTATGACCTTACATTGTAGTTCCCATAGCTATCTCATGTCTTGGCAGATATTATGTGTTCAATAAATGTTTGATACATGAATGAATGAAATAACAATTAGGACACAGAACATATTGAGGTGACAAATTCACTTCATTTTCAAAGTCACCTTCAAGTTCAGAAAAGCATTGATATTACATAGCTTTCCATCCAGGTCAGATCCGAAATCATAACTGGATTCTTTGAGTGTGTGTAACTACTGTTGAATAAAATAAAATGTAAGCTGAAAATATAAGCTATATATCCATCTATGTATCAATATCTATATAGGTATAAATTTCCTATTATGGTATAACAAATTACCACATATGAACAGCTTAAAGCAATATCTATTTATTATTTCACAGTTCTAGTAAATGAGAAATCTGGGCAAAATGAGGCTATGTTCTCTGTTCGTAGTCTCAAGGGACTGAAATCAAGGGGTCATTTATGATTGTGATTTTGGAGGGCTCAAGATGATCTTTCCAATTTACTAACTAATGGTAGAACTCAAGAAAGTGTACATATGGAAAACAATATATTCCTCTGGGCATCTCTTATGTGACAGTAAATCTGGATTGTCAGTTTGATTGGATTGGCAATTTCTAGGATTAAGAGACTTCTGGAAATCTGTGCAGGTGTTTCCAGAGATGATTGTTGGCATGTAGGACAGCAAACTGATAGGAGACACTCACCCTGAATGTGGACAGCACTCTCCAATAGGATGAGGACCAAGATGAAACTAAAGATGGACAACGGACACCCTGTGGGTACAAGCTTGAGTCATTGTCATCTTATTATTATTTTTGTGTGTGTTTGTGGTGCTGGACACTGAACCAACGGCCTTACACAAGCTAGACAGATGCTCTACCACTAAGCTACATTATGAGTTCTCAATTCTTCTGGAGTGGATACTTTGATTGCACCTGCCATGGCCCTAGGACATGGAACTCCAGCTCCTTTGCTCTTTCAACATGGTCTCTGTCCTGTGATTCTTCAGAGAGTTTTCAGGCCATCAGTCTCATATTGGACTTGCATCACTGGTCCCTCCTGTTTTGAGCCTCTTGGACAGAGCAGTGAATTGCTACCCTGGCTCTTCACTGTGCAGATAGCCTTGTGAGACTATCCAGTTTTTGATTCTGTAATCCAATCTATTAAATCTGCTTTTGTAATCATGCATATCTTGTTGCTTTTGTTCCTCTAGAGACCCCTGACTAATAGCTCTTGGTATCATCATGCTCATGATTAAGGTCAATACAAAACTTGAGCAACTCAGTCCTGGCAGAACTGTAACTGACCCAGATCATTTGGGAATGAAGGTGTGGGTCAAGCCACCAGGTAAAAACAATAACAAGTTGAAGTTCTTGTTAAGGCAAAGGGGATTAAGAATGAGTATATGAAGTAAATATAAACATATATATTAGCTATGATAAAATGATCAGTTAGAAAAACAGGGACTATGGGCTGGAATTGTAGCTCAGTGATAGAGCGCTTGTCTCACGTGCGTGAGGCACTGGGTTCGATCCTCAGCACCACATAAAAAACAAATAAATAAAATAAAGATATTGTGTCCATCTACAACTAAAAAAATATTTAAAAAAAAAGAAAAACAGTGACTATAATTATAATATATATTCCTTCCCTATTTTGTTTTATATTTTTGTGTGTGCATGTAAATGTGTGTGTATATATGTATATATATACATGTATATATAGTAAATATCCTTCTTGTTCTCTTATCTGCTTGTTAAGTAGCATAAACTATATTGACTGTATATGAGCCTTTATATATGGTTACCTGTATGTAGTACTTAAGTTACATGGTAATAGTAGAGAATAAACATCACTCAGAACTTTACTTCTCTTCTGGGGAAGGATTAGTTTTGTTATTGTTGTTGTTGCAGAAGAGTTGTATCATGTTATATAGATTTATGATATTATTATTTCATTTATTTGAAAAGTAAGCATGATTAATTTTCATCCTTATACAGATGTGTATGAGTGCCAGACTAACAAGGGGCTGACTTGTGATCATTTTATGTGTCATGTTGACTGGGTTTAGGACTGCCCAGACAGTTTGTAAAGCATAATTTTTAGTATGTCTGGAAGCATGTTTCCAGAAAATATTTGTATTTGAATCATTAGAGAGTAAATATCCACCCTCACCAATACAACTGTACATATCCAATCAATTGAGGGCCCAGATGGAATGGAAATCTGAAGTAAAAGACAAATGCTCTGTTTGAGCTGTAGCATCTATCCTCTCCTAATGTATGCATTGAAGCTCCTGGTTCTCTGGCTTTTGGACTCTCTGACTTACATCAGCAGTCCTCTTCCTTTCCCAACAGGTTCTCAGGGCTTTTACTTTGGACTGAATTATGCCTTGACTTTCCTGGTTCTCCTGCTTACAGATGGCCAATTGTGGAACTTCTTGGCCTTCATAATTCATGAACAAATTCCCATAATTTATTCCTAATTATGTGTCTAAATTTGTATCTATATATCCTATTGGTTCCTCTGGAGAATCCTAAACAGGTGAACACAAACATTCAGAAAATGGCATATTTGTTCTGTATTTTTCCTTTGTCCTCCATTCCTTGCAGTGCTCAGAATCATTGTCTCAATGCATAAGTCAGATAAGACTTTCTATTGTGATAGCATTTTCATAGCTATTTGATTTATTGAATGTTTCCCTAATTAATTGCAGTGAAATATAAAATTATGATTATATAAATATTATAAGAGATGTATGTAGTGTTTAAATATATATTTTTATACATCACATTAAGGTAGAATTATTGGTTTATGTAATTTCAAAGATAAATGTTTATCTTCAAGCCACAACATTCTAAACTATATACTGTATATACCTTTATAGATAAATATTTTAGAACTTACAAATTCTGTTTTTAATTATGTACCTATACAGAAAAAATAGATATTTTAAAATACATTGCCTGTCACTATCAAGTATTTATTATAAGTAGAGTGTTCACACATCCATTGGCTAGTTATGACTCCATTTTCCCAAGAAATCATGAGGAAAATCACATGCAACAGATCGCAGGGAAATGGAAACATTATATTATATAGAAATGATGATCATTACATTTCATGTAATTCTTTTTTTAAAATTTTTTTTAGTTGTAGATGGACACAGTATCTTTATTTTATTTATTTTTATGTGGTGCTGAGGATCGAACCCAGTACCTCACACATGTGAGGCAAACGCTCTACCACTGAGCTACAATCCCAGCCCCCATGTAATTCTTATAACTAACATTTGTCTTATCTGTTGCTTTTTGCCAAAATAACATAAATATCATATAAATGAAAATCAAAGCCATGATTCATTATCATCTCCAAAAAAAATCCCCACTGTTCATATTTTCCCTGTGGTCATTCATTCTTTGTCCAAATAGTAATATAACCTTTATTAAATTATAATTATTACTTATAAAATTCTAAAGAACTTATTATAAATTTCTTATTTTGCTTTTTTACACATTATGCATTTAGTATTTTTATTTATTCAACACTCTATCAACCTCTATTAACTGTGTACCTACCCTGTTACATAAGTTCCTATAAATGAGAGAAAGATTATTAACTTTTCATTGTCTTCATGTAACTCCTTGTGTAATAAAGAAACTGAATTGTAAACAAAGTGCATATTTATTTTAACAAAGATTGTATTGTAATATACACATTGCAAGGCTAATAAAAATACTAGAGAAAAATAAACTTTAACACAAAATCTTTAATTAAGTAATTTTAAATAAAGTTATATTATTGAACAAAAAAGTAAATTAGAAAATATCTGATTTAATAGGAATGAATTAAATTTTCTTGGTCTAATAATTAATATTCTTACACAAAATAAATTAAATATAAAACATTAAAGTCAGTATTTAACAAATGGGTGGTTTAAAATAAGGTGTGCTATTGTAATGAGCTGAATATTCATGTTTCCTCCAAAATGCACATTAAAACCCTAAACCTCAATGTGATGCTATTAGGAGGTTGGCTTCTGAGAAGTAATAAGTTTAAATCAGATAATGAAGGTGGAGTTAGTATTTTAAAAGCAGACAAAAACACTGCATTTCTTTCCCTTTCTTTCTCCACCATTCCTCACCTTCTCTCTCTCGCAGGTGAGGATACAGCAAGAAGCTAGCCATGTGCAAATAAGGAACAGTATCCATATCAGGAACCAAAATAACCAGCACTTTGATCTTAGCTTTCCCCAAACCCCAACAACTTTAAGAAATAAATATCTACTTTTTAAGCAACCCAGTTATGATATTTTATTATTGCACCTCTGTCTCACTTAGAAGTGGGATACATTTGGGAGAGCTGTTTTAACCATGGGTATGCATATCTATAGTGCATAGTGGAATATGCACCATTCATAAATGAAGAGGGTTAATTTATATTTTTACACAAGTCACATACTCATCTAAACTCCAGGGGTGGGAGGAACCATCTGTTCAAGAACCAGAATGGAGTAGTAAGTGTTAAATTGTCATAGTTCTGAGTCATGGCTCTCCTGTGTTCATTGGAAAGAAATATCCCCTGTTTATGTGCCTAGAAGCTGAGCTGAGAGACGCAGAGGAGGGCAGCTCTAAAGTCTGCCTGTCAATGATGCTGACAGGCATAAATGGGCTAGGTTCTCAACCATTCTCAACCCCGATGCAAAATTCCTGTCAAGGCAGGGAACAGGAACAAGATACATTGACAGATATCACCAGCTGCAAGGTATGAACAATCCCCCACAGGCCATAGGCTGTCTGTCACAGCATTTGAGGGAAAGCAAAAATGGGACTAGCAGGCCTGGCAAATCTCAACCAGTTTATGTACTTACTAAGACATAGTCACCTGGGCAAACTGTCCATGAGACCACTGCATTCATTTGAGCCAGGAGAGTTTCCTATTTCATTTTCTTCTGAAAGGAGTGAAACGTTTTCTCTAAAAGGCAATATTTATGTTAAAATCATCTTTACTGTAAGGATAGTAAATGTAACCTGTTAGAAACAGAAGGATTTCACTTTTCCAAGTCAAAGTTAAAAGTAATTTTCATTAAAAACGTTGTGAAAAACATTTAAAATTTCAGAGCAGACATTTTTTTAGTTAACAAAATTATTATTTATTTTGTTTGTATTCCTCAAGTTTAATTTAAACAATGGTTTATAGAAAATAGCCTAAAGGAGAAGTTGAGATATGCTGATAACATTGCAATGTATTCTTTTGTACTCTAACTGAATTAAAAATCTATCCTTTCTTTGCCATCCTTTTGTACAGAATGATTTCTATTTTTTTTAGTTAAGAATGAAGTGCTTAGAGTTAACAATGCAATATATTTTATTAATTTTGTACAGGACCAATAATCTCTTCCTAAGTTATTGTCTGAATCCACATTTGTTTTTACATATTGAATAAAATTTCTGTCTTCAATTAATTAGATCCAAGTCTATGACACTTTATTTTCATTTATTATTTTTAGATACTGGGTAATGTAAATATATGTACACATTCTGTTGTACAGAAAATAGGGGAAAAACTGAGAAGGAAATTGAAGTCCTTTTAGCTTCAGGTTTTAAAGCATTTATTTTTCCATGCATGAAGAAGAGTTGAACACTTATTTAATTAATTGAATTGATTTTCATATTGACCAATAGTCTCAATATTATACTTATAGGTATTTTCCCCTAGGCACAAGTGAAATTCAGTATCATGTATTGCATTAAATTACCATGTCACTCACTTTCACTAAATTTAATGTGGAATGTGCCTTTGATTGTTTTTTAAATTAAAGAGATAAATTCCACTAAATTGTGATTTCTTTCATTATGATTAGATTAAAATTATGTATTTTTGGCATGTTGAGCACATAAGTGACACCATGTCCTCCTCAGTTCATCATACCAAAAGGCATGTAGTGAAGATTTGTTTGAACATTTAGTTGTATTATTTGGAGTGTTTAGTTATAATGGCATTCACCAATGTTCTTTATAATGAAGTTACTCTATGTCCATTTGTAATTAATAATAATTTTTAGAGAGCTTCTCTGTGTAAAGTATAGTCTTCATTAAAGAGAAGGGGACTATTGTACATTGAAATATACACATATCTTGAGTGTATAATATTTTTGACAATTATACATAAATATGTTACACTCCATATAGATATAAAATATCTGATCATCTAAGAAAATTCCCTTATTTCCTTTCTTATTCAAACATATTGAAAAGTTCTCAACACAGATTAACTTTACCTATCTAAGAAATTCATCTGAACAAAAACATATATTATATCCTCCTTTGTTTCTAGCTATTTTACATACCATTATGTTTTTTGAATCATTTATTCTGTGTGCGTAGTTTACTCATTTTGGTACTGAGTAATATTCCATTGGATGAAAACAGTGCAATTAGCTCCCCATTCTCCTGTGGATGAACATTTGTACAGTATTAAATATAGGTATATTATAGCATTCTATGTAAAGTTGATACAAATGTTCATGATGGTTTTTTGAACATCTATTTTTTTTTTTTATTTCTCTGGGGTAAATATTTAAGAGATTGCTTGCTGAGCTATATGTTACTTACATGTTTTCTTTTCTTAGAGATTACTCATCAACAATATAGGTGAGGTACTTTCACACCTCATCTTCACAAGCTTTTGATGTCAGCCATTTTTGTCTTCACCTCATCATGGTTTTAATTTTTATTTTCTTGACTTATTCATGTTTATACAATTATTGATTCTTTATTTTAGTGTGTTCAAGTCTTTCAATTATTTGCTTATTGGAATTTTTTGTCATTGCTTTAGTGAATTGAGAAATTTTGATTTTACATATGTTTATTTTTGGCAGATAAACATTTATAATTTGTCTCTTTTATTCCATTCTTTGTTCTAGATTTTTGTGATATGTACAAGCATATAGTATTTAATATTTATAAATTTTATCTCAATAACTGTGTATTTTTTGTTTATTTTAAAGAAATCTTTGCTACTAGTTAGTAACTTTAATTTCATGTTTGGTCCTAGAAATTTGGTATTTCTAAATTTTACATTAAGCCTATGGCCCACCTTAAACCATCATGTGTAATATGAGGTAGGCGATGTGGCTCATTTCTTGTGTCTTTTACCTGCTGACTTTCTAAGTTTTCTAGCACTGTGCATTAAGAAACCTATTTTTTGTTGCTGGGCTTTGAACCCTGGGCCATGTGCATGTTAAGCATATGCTCTACCAATGAGCTATGCCCTCAGCCCCTACACCATTTTGATTACTGCAGTTTTACTGCATAATTGATGTCTGTCTTTGCTCTTTTTCAAGAATACTTTAGGAGCTTTGCATTTCTATGGATGTCTTGGAAACATTCCTGTTCATTTCTCTAAAGAAGCATTCTGGAGGGGCTGGGATTGTAGCTCAGCAGTAGAGTGCTTGCCTTGCATTCGTGAGGCCCTGGGTTCAATCCTCAGCACCACATACAAAGCAATAAAATAAAGACATTGTGTCCATCTACAACTTAAAAAAAATATTAAAAAAAAAAAGCATTCTGGAATTATTGCTTAAAAAGGGGTGAAGGCGTCACATGGGCCTTCCCAAAGAGTTGGGGTCCAGAGAGATGGAGAAAGAAGGGGTCTCTGGGGAAGATGATATGAGGTCTCTCTGGAGGGTGGTGGCAATTCACTGCATCACTCACCCAGACCCCAGGGTGTAGGTAAAAATCTACTCTGCCCCAGCAAGACGCAGAAACACCTGGGGCGAGAAGTAGCGCCCGGAGCAAGAAGCAGAAAACAACGTTTATTCTAGAAAGTGTAAAAACTTAAATACACTCTTGGACCAATCAGATCCAAAGATCACAAACAAAGGGGTGCATTCTGGCAAGAGCACAGTCTATTAGCACAGAATGGGGAAAGATGGAAGGGAAGGGTTGAAGGTATTGGAGAGTACTCCTACAGGAATAATGATTTAGATTCCATTGAGCCTATACACCACTTTGGATAAATTGGACACTATAATGATACTGAATAATTTATTAACAAACTATATACAACTCCATTTTTTAAAAATTAACTTTTCTAAGGAATATTTTTTATTTTTATTTTTGCTATCGTATACTTGGTCTTAGTTTTCCATGTAGACATTTTGCACTTTTTAAAAAAGATTATTCCTAGTATCTTATTTTAATGGTATTTTAATAATGTTTAATAATTTTTCCAATTGTTTGATGCTAGTCTCCAAAGAATGAGACGATTTTAGTCAGCTTTTTCACTACTATGACCAGAAGATTTGACCACTACAATTGCAGAGGAGGAACAGTTTACGTGAGGGCTCACGGTTTCAGAGGTCTTAGTCCATAGAAGGCTAGCGCCATTCCTCGGGGCTCTAGGTGAGGCAGAACATCATGGCCCAAGAGTGTGGCAGAGGAAAGCGGCACACATGATTATCAGCATTGAGTGAGATCTCCCTTGCCAAATACAAATATATACCCCAAAGCCACACCCCCAATTTCCCACATCCTCCAGCCACACTCCATCTGCCTTCTATTATCACTCAGTTAATTCATCAGGGGATTAATTCACTGATTGAATTAAGACTCTTCCAATCACTTCTCCTCTGGACCATCTTGCATTGTTTCATATGAGATTTTGGGAGACACCTCACATCCAAACCGTAACAGTGATTGCATTTTGTCTTTATATTATATGCCTTGCTAATCTCACTTATAACTCTAGAAGATTTTTGTATGTTCCTTAAGGTGTACCAACTAAATCATTATATTATCCATAAATACATAGTTTTGCTATCCTTTTCCAATAACAATTTTATTATCCTGCTTTATATCACTTGCTAATCCATCAATCTTATATTCCACAGACATGATAAGAGTGTTTCTTATCTTAAGGAAAGAATTTGATACTCTCTGTAGGTTTTTTCATGGGCGCCCTCTTGCAGACTGAGGATGTTGCCTTTAATGCTAATTGTATTTCTCTCTCTCTCCCTTTCTCTCTCTTTCTCTGTCATACACACACACACACACACACACACACACACACACACACACACACACTTCTTTTCCAACATGAATAACTGCTTAATTTTTTCTTTCTGAATTTATTAAAACTATGCATGCCTTCTTTTTATCTTGCTATTATGGTAAATTATACTGATTGATTTTCAATTGTTACATAATTATGACTTGATTTTTTGACTCACTAATATTTTTGTGATTATGTATGTGTAGGCTTACAAAGGATGCTGGATTCAACCTTTCTTTACTGAGTGCCCCTGCTATGTGTGCATTAGGGTTATGCAGATTCAGAATGGAAGATGGCAATTGCTCACTCCTACTCCATATGAAAGGAGTGTGTGGGACTGCAGTTGCTTCACTAATAAATATTTGACAGAATTCACGAGGAAAAACAGAGCTTTCTGAGAATAATTTGATAGTGGATTAAATTGATTGAATGCTTATACAGCTTGTAGATTTTCTATTTTATCTGTGTCAAGTTTGACACGTTGTGTTTTTCAAACAATTTGTTCATTTTATCATACTTGTCTTAGTGTTGTCAAAAAACTCTCATATCTCATTATTCTCTCTCTCTCTCTCTCTCTCTCTCTCTCTCTCTCTCTCTCTCTCATCTATAGGATCTGGAATGATAGACAATGTTTTATTCCTGAGTTCCTGATGTTGCTGATGTATGCTAATTTATAGCTTATCTTTTGATCTTTTATTTTGGAGGGATGCTAAGATTTTATCAAGTATATTAACCTTTTCAAAGCATTGAAGTTGGGATTCTCTCTAGTTGCATATATTTTCTTTTGCTTTTAGCATTTTTAAGAGATACATAAAAATATAAAAATTATCCATATTCATGTGGCATTGTATGACATTTTGATACATCTACATAAACTTTAGATCAGGTTAAACATATCTACCTTCACAAATATCCATCTATTTACTGCTAAAACATTCAAAATCCTTTATTCTAGGTTTTTAAAATATACAATGCATCATCACTACCTATAGTCACAGCAATGTGCCACAATACACCAGCACCTCTTGATCCTAACTGTAATGCAGCACCCAGAGATCCACTTCTCCCCACCCTTCCTACTGTCCCCAGTCTCTGTGAATAACTGTTGGACTGTCAATTTCTGTGTGATCATTGTTTTAGATTTCACATATGAATAAGATCATGCAATCATATCTAGTCAATTTCTAATTTAATTCTTTTTTTATCAGAAAATATAAAATGTGTAATTTTGACTTTTAAAAATGTAATATTTATATTCTAAACTCACCAAGAGTATGGTTAGATAATAATTACTTAGGAAAATAACTCAAATTTTTCTAATTGCTTATTTTTAATTGCTGAGAGAAATGTTTATAAATTCTAATAATTGTAGACTATTCTTTTTATATCTTTATTTCTGTCAATTTTTTACTTATTTTGTAATTATGTCATCATATATATATATATTTCTAAATGCTATGTATTTCCAATAAATAGATCTTTTGATCATTATGCCACTACATTCTTTAGCTCTCATATCAGTTTTTTTTCCTGATATTTCTATCAGGAAAAGAGTTGTTATAAAGGCATTCAAGGTCTTAAAATAAATTTGTCATAAAGAATAAACCAGTCTTCCAAATATTACTATTTGTAAGGTCTCTTCATTCATGTTTGACTCTCAACATTATGTGTCTTTAGGTGTAAGCACGTCATTCTTATGTAATATGTGCTTAAGCCCTACTTTTACTTTATTCTGAAATTGTTTTGAAATTAAATTATTTATACTTCTTATTCTGTTAATTGTTACTATGATTGATTTATGCCTACCATCTAAAATTTAAATTCCATTTATCACATCTCTTTTGTTGTTTTTGTTGTTGTTCTTAGGTTTCTTTACCTCACATTTTTTGTCTTTGGGGAAAATATTGTGTGTTCATTTTAATCACAATTATTTTTCTCTGAAGCCTTTGTTTTTATACCTCTTTAAATCATTTTGTGGTTTATCCGGGAATTGCAATCTGCCTCCTTGACTTATAACTATCTAATAAAAGGTAATATTTTTTACTATTTCATCTTAATTTTATTAGTATGAAACTATATAGTCTTATTCCCACTCTTTGTGCTATTTTTCAAAAATGTTGGGATAAATCTTACCTACATATGTTCAGGGGGACAGTAATATTCAGTGAGTTAACATATTCTTTTCCTTAGATTGGTGTTTTTATCTGGATTTTTTTTTTTTTTGATTGTGAAAAACTTCTAGAGCATTCATTGAGTGACAGATGTGCAGGTTAGGTATTCACTTGTTTTTGATTGTCTAAAACTTATTTTATTTTGTTGAAAAGAGCATTTTCCCCATATGTAGAATTCTAATGTCAACATTTTCCAGGGCTTTTAAGATGTCATTTTAATGACTTGTTTTTGTTTGAAAGTTAAATGTCCATATTTTAATTCTCTCTATGTAAAATGTGATTTTCTCTGGTAATTTCCAAGTTTTCCAAATCCCAAGTTTCTCATTATGTTACAGCAATTTGATTGTAATGTGTCTAGTTACTGGTTTCTTTGAATATATTCTTCTTCGTTTTTGTTAAGCTTTTAGTACTAATATGCTTAGGGTTTTCATGAAATTGGAGGAATTTTTAGCCATTATTTTTTAAAAAGTATTCTTACCCATTCTTTCTTTTCTTTTAAAATGCAATTACATATGTGGTACCTCTTTAGATATATTCCATGGGTCATTTTCTTTGAATTTTCTTTTTCATATTGGTTGAATTCTATTGCTACATCTTCACCTTTTATTAGCATTTACTCATTTTGTTTGTAATCTGTTATTAATTTGTACTTATGGTCAATATTGTAATTTTTAATTCAACAGCTTTCATTAGATTATTTTATAGAATTTCAATTTACTGAGTCACAGTCTGTTTATTTTTTATGACAAATTTATTTTAAGACCTTGAATGCCTTTATAACAACTTTTTAAAAGTGGTCCCTTGCTAATCCCAACATGGGAAATGATTCAGATTTCCTTTCTAGTGCCTAGGGTTTTTTCCTCATTTGGAGTCTACTGATTATCCTGTTTTATCTCTAATCCTGAAATTTCATTGTTGCCTGTGTGTCCTGGATGAAGTGTATTTCTCTTCTCTGATTTTTCCTTTCTTTCTCTCCTTATTTTCTGCTGTTATGACAGTTCTAAATTTTCCTGAGACGAGATTGCTGTCCGATTGAGTTCTAGATACTTTGCACTAAGTGAATTGAGTTGTTTCAAACAAAATGTCATAGAAGCTTTATCCAGTTACATTTCTATATTTAATGGTCTATTGCTCTCTGCATTTGACCTGAATCTATAGATCTCCCCCTCTAAAATTTTTTTGCTCATATTTTACCTGGTGGTTATAATGATTATCTTTGAGATCATTATTCTGATGCAAACTACTTTGTCATTATTGAAAATAGAACTTGAGTTTATTTTTTTTTGTAAAGAACTGCTGAATTCTCAGCATAACATGAGTTGCATAAATGTTTAAATGACAATAATATATTGTGTAATTCTAAAGACAAATAAGTTGCTTCATAAAATCAAATATCAAGTAGGTTTAGTATAAATGCTGACAAATAATCATCTTTATAAAGCAAATGGAAGTTATTTTACTATAATATCAAGTAAATGCTATTTTCAAATCAAATATAATAAGTAGCCTAAGAAGAAAAATAATATGCCAATGAGTGCAGATGAATGTTTATTATCAATCTTGAAAAAGTAAAAGAAAATAGTTTAAAATACATTAATAAATATTTGATTTAATCATTGATTCCCTTTAAGAATCATAAATGTACTCATGCCTTGGAGTTTATTATAAAATGTTCAGAGACCAATAAATCTTATAAACTTGCCATTTAATTTTGTTTTCAGATCTACAGACCTTTATTGAGCCTTATTATTTCAAAATAAGTTCTAACAGTTATTTCCTAAGACTGATAAACATTGTGAGAGAATAATTTTTTGAGAGTAAAATAATGTTGAACACCAACCAAAACTAAGATGGTGAAGTTACTAAGAGTAGAAATATGGTGCAAATTTCTATATATTCATGTGTTGCAAGACAAATAAGTCAAGAAAAAAAAATAAAAAAGCATAAAGTTCAGAAGTGGTAAGTGATAAAGTATTATTCTTTTTTTAAAAAAAATATTTTTTTAGTTGTAGATGGACACAATGTCTTTATTTTATTGCTTTGTATGTGGTGCTGAGGATCGAACCCAGGGCCTCACGCATGAGAGGCAAGCGCTCTACCGTTGAGCCACAATCCCAGCCCCTAAAGTATTATTCTTATGTGAACTGATTGTGAATGTAAAAATCCCTATATGATATATAATTTCTAAAATTAATAATCTAGTTTAGCAAATTCATAGACTATAAAGTAAATATATCAACTACATTTCTGTATGCCAGCTATGAGCAAAAAATGAAAATTACTAGGCCTATTAATTACTGAATCAAAATATCAATTATTTAGGAAAAAAATTCTAACCAATACTGGGGAAAACACTAAACTTGAGTATCAAAACATTTCTGAAGTTTTATTAAATAGAAAGATATATCATGTTTTGGATTGGCTGATTTAATATTCATAAAATACCTAATCTCTTTATATATATATCCATCTATAAATTTAAAATTTCAGTAGCAGTTAAAAAATTAAGGAAACCATATTAAAATACATATGGAATTCAAATAATCTTAGAATATTCAAAACATTTGAGAAAAAAAAGCCAAAATCAAAGGGTTTATACTATCTAATTTTCAGTCTTAATATAAAGCTACCACTAAAGTATGGTACTGAGGTAAGGACAGACAAACCTGCTAATGGATTAGGATTGAGGATCCTAAATAGACCCACCCTGATATGACTTATTTATGTATGACAATAGTGCTAGTAAATCCATGTGGAAAATAAAAGTATTTTCAATAAATAATGCTTAAAATACAATATTAATATGGAAGAAATATTCAAATCTTTTATCCATGGATCCTCGAAAGCCCATTCAAGGTGGGTTCTACCCTTTGAATGTTTGTGGTTTACAAAATTCATATTATGAAATTCCAAGTGCCCAGTGTGATAGAATTAAGAGTTGGTGCCTATGAGATGCAATTTGAGGAGGATAGAACCTTCATGTATAGAATAGTATTTTTATAAAAAGAGAGCTTGCTTCTCTCTCTCTCTCTCTCTCTCTCTCTCTCTCTCTCGCTCTCGCTCTCGCTCTCGCTATTTCTCTCTCTCTCTCTCTCTCTCAATTTTCCTCTATGCAAGAATATAAGAAAGTGTATATCTACAATCTAGGAAGCAGATCTTCATTCTATAACAGATTTGAGGGCACATTGATCTTGGGCTTCCTGGCCTACAGTACCACGAGAAACAAATGTCTATTGTTGAATCCACCTACACTGTGGTGTTCTATTCCAGAAGTCTTAACTAAGACAACAGACTGTAGAATTAAATACACAATCTATACTAAAAGGAAGAAAAAATAAATTAAAAAACAACAAAGCTTCTAGAAGAAAATAGGGTTATTTTTGTCACTTGGCATAGTTAAGGATATAGTTATTTATTTATTGAAAGAAAACAAAAACCACAGATTCTAAACTGGTAAATTGATCTTTATAACTAAAAGAGAATTTTAAGAAAATAAATGGATAAGCCATGGAGTGGAAAAGAATAATTGTAACACATATTTAAGAAAAGCTTTATATTCAGATCATAGAATTAACTCCTACAAAAGTCCTCCAAAAGTGATAAAATACTTGAACCACAATTTTCAAAAGAAGAATGACAAAAAAATTTAGGGCTGGGCGCAGTGGTTCACACTTGTAATCCCAGCGGCTGCAGAGGCTGAGGCAGGAGGATTGAGAGTTCAAGGGCAGCCTCAGCAAAATGGAGGCACTAAGCAACTCAATGAGACTCTGTCTCTAAATAAAATATAAAACAAGGCCAGAGATGTGGCTCAGTGGTCAATTTCCCCTGAGTTCAATCCCTGGTACCAGAAAAAGAAAGAAAGAAAGAAAGAAAGAAAGAAAGAAAGAAAGAAAGAAAGAAAGAAAGAAAGAAAGAAAGAAAGAAAGAAAGAAAGAGAGAAAGAGAGAGAGAGAGAGAGAAAGGAAGGGAAAAAAAGGAAAGGAAAGGAAGGGAAAGGAAAGGAAAGGAAAGGAAAGGAAAGGAAAGGAAAGGAAAGGAAAGGAAAGGAAAGGAGGAAAGAAAGAAAATAATGATATCAGAAGTATCACAAGATTCACTGATTAAAGTTGCTAACATTAAAAGAACTGCTAACAATGTAGGCAATCAAAGTGTACAATCTTGAGTAAAGAGGAGAAGGGATTGATTACAAAGAGAATCATGAACACTTTCTGGGAAAATGGAAATATCTATTTTTTTAAATGTGCTTATATCACAATGCTTATACAATCTCAAAACTCGAAATTGAAAACATAAAATTTAGGAATTTTTGTGTATTAAACATAACTCAAAAAAGAAAACAAGTAAAAAATAAAAACCTACATCATTATGTAATATAAAACACTAGGGAAGTGTTAAGTAAAACTTGAAATGAGTTAGTATGATATATTGAAAGAATGGACCTTGTAGTATTTTATTCGAATATCATATAAAAAGTCAATATTGGTGTTATTATATATTTTCCTGAGTAAGTATTTCTAGATGATATCTGATTATTCAGTTATTGATTATAGATAACTGTGATTTATAGCACAGTAAATTGATTAGTATATTCTTAATTTTTTATTCTTTCTTTTCTTTTAGCATCTATCCAGCATTATAAAATGGATTTTACCCACAAGCTTTAAATATATTTTCTGATTTGAATTAGGAGATTAGGTAAATTACCTATTTGGTAGCACATTTAATCATGTAAGGGTTATGGTTTGGATGTGAGGTGGTCTTCAAAAGCTCACACATGAGACAATGCAAGAAGGTTCAAAGAAAAAATAATTGGGTTATAAGAGTCTGAACCCAATCAGTAAATTAATCCCCCAACAAAGATTAACTGAAGTGGTAGTATGTCATTGGAGGAGATGGAAAATATATTTGTATCTGGCAAGTGAAGATGCTCTGTTTACAGATCACCATTTGAGCTGCTTCCCTCTGCCACACTCTTCTGTTATGATGTTCTGCCTCACCTCAAGCTCCCAGAAATGGAGCCAGCCTTCTATGAAATGGATTTGGCCTTCTATGGACTAAGAGCTCTGAAACCATGAGCCCTCGAATAAACTTTTCCTCCTCTACAGTTGTTCTGGTTGGGTTCTTTAATCACAACAGCAAAAAAGCTGACTTAAACAGATATGAAAAAGCTTACTATACATTTTGGTATAAATATTTACTCTGTGTGTGTGCGTAGTGTGTGTGTGTGAGAGAGAGAGAGAGAGAGAAGGAGAAGGAGAAATATCATAGGTAGGCAAGTAAGAAAGATGAGTATAAGGACACTGTTAAGCAATTTAGGAAGAAATAGATATATAAAAACTTAGACCTTGCATATTTATTTTTCTCCATTCTGGGATCTCCTGACAAAACAGTGGGGGTAATTAAACCATTAAGACAGAGAACTATTAATCAAACAATTTTTAAATAAATGAGAGAGGATTTGATCATTGACATAGAAAAATCAATAAGCCTTACAATGGACACTTTTACTACATTTTCTGTCAATATAAGGAATTAAAGCAGATGTTTCCAGCAATAAGGAAAGCATTACTGTGCATGCTGAGAATTTTACTGGCAGATAGGTGATTCCTTTTAATTCATTGCAATGGAAATTTTTCAATAAATTAATCTGTATTGTTAATGTCAGAAAGTGATATTTTTCTTTCTCTATCTTGATTAAAAGTTTGTCATGAAATGGAAAAAGGAGAAAACTTACATACAATGATGAAATGTGAGGTTTTAAAGGTTGACTGCAGTTTTCAGAACCTCCAATTTTCTTTCTCATTTACACAATAGCTGAAGGGATGGATTCATGAGGTTTCCTACAGGAAAATTCTGCCAAGTCTAAGCTCTGCTCCTTTGTCAGCTAAATAAACATCTGTTAAGTTCCTTGTGCCTGCCACCAGCCTTTTACATTTTTATGTAAATGTAGTTTGATTTATCTCCCCCCATAGATATTCTTTAAAGAGAATTCTCACTGATAGAAGAGATACCTATTCATGTACATAGGCTGATAAACCACAGAGCTCACTCTTGCTGTAAACAGGCACAGTGCTGCAGATCACTCCACGAGTGCATTTTAATTTGAGTTGGAAGAATACAAGAGATGATGTACCTGTCCTTCTCTCAGATAACAATAAGACGGCAGAAACTTAAATGGAATCTTCTAGAAGACTGATTAAGAATTTCCCTTCTCCATTCCATTATGTTTTATGCTTCCTCACATTGGCAGGAGGCTCAGGGTTCAGGGTTGACTAAACGACTATACTGATCTTTATTCTGTAACATTGTTCTTAGGACAATGAAAAATAATTGAATTTTCAATGAGGAAGTATCTTAGCAAACCCTTCACGAAGTCAATCTCTGGTTTGCTTTAAAAATAAGCATACATAACTTCAGAAACAGTCAAATTGGAAAGTATTTTTAAAATCAGAATAGCTTATGTTTAGGCATAGCTAGTGGCTTATTTATTTCAAATATTAAACTATCAGTGGTTATTAAATATTAACTACTTTTTCTAATCATTCATATACTCCACCTTTAAAAAATGACTTCACATCTTTATTTTTAATGAACACAGATCAAAGAAGATTACTCTGTTTACAATTACCTTATAGCCAATATTCTGAATATACCTTGATTTTCAAGTCATTGCATTTTCTATAATAATTACACTTTTCAATTATTAACTTAAGAATATGACCACATTTATTATTTTAGTAGGTTTAGAATAACAAAAAGCACAGTCTGGGTAACTTGAGCAAGAGAATTTATTTTCTTATGAATAAACTGAGATCAAAATATCATCAATGTTGATTGCCTTTGATTCTTCTTGCTATAGTTTGTGGAGGGCCTCCTTGCAGTGCCCTCATGTCCATTTCTTCTGTGTGTACCCATCCCTGGTAACTCCTTTTGTGTCCAAGTTTCCTTTCATTGTAAGAAGCGGAGTCATATTGGATTACAGACCGTCCAACACCTGCATTTTAATTTAACTACCTCTGTAAAAACTCTAAGTCCAAAAATAGCTGTGTTTTGAGATACTGGGGTTAAGATATCATCGTACAAATTTGGGAGGAGGAACAGAGTTCAACCTATAACACTGAACATTTAAAGAACAGTAGTGGCCTCGTGGAAATAGGATACCCACATAGAGTGTCTCAGAAAGAATACCAAGTGAACATTCTTGAGGGTGAAGCATCATTATTGGATAAAATTTCAGTCCCTCTTTTCAACTATGCAAAGGTAGAACATGATTTTGAAGAAGAAATTCAGCTGGACAGTTTATTCCTGAGAGAAGAGGAGTCACAAAGAATGTCACATTCACAGGCAGCTGTGGAAGAGGAGCAAGGAAACTAAATTTTCAAAAAATCCACAGTAATGTCTCCTCATTGGGTAGACATATATAAACATAAAACACATAAAAATCAACACAGTGAGATTCTAGCCCTTTCAAACCATGAATACTTACCTCTCCAACAAAGGATTCTAGCCATTAGCTCTTCCAAGAACATGCAATTGTTTCTATAGCTATTAACACCAAGATGAAAAGATGTAGACTATAAGAGAAAAAGAAAGAAGGAACAGAAATGGAAAATGTAGATGAAAATTATTCACCTTCAATTTTTAACTGTGAACAGAAGAAAAATATATTTACAGAATAAGACAAAAACACTAAGTGCTTCATCACATAGAAAAAAATATCAATAGGAAATAGAACATAAGTGGACAGGACTTAAGAATGTAAATAATTAAAACCATCAGAAAACAGGAGATGAAACTGAAATAGATACAAAGGGGACCAGACATAGATGAAAACATGCAAGTAACCTAGAAGAAATGAGAGATGCAAGAAAAATACAATCATCATAAATATTTTTCCTAAGAAAAGAAAGAAAATTTTAAAATTTGGGAGATGGGGAAAGCAAATCAATCATATACAGAATCGCAATGTTCTTAGTTTAAAAAATACTAATATTATGGAAAAAATATTTAAAATTATAATTTAACAACATTTCTCTAATGCAAAAATTTGAATCTTCATATTGATAATACACATATTTCTTAGGTAACTTTGACCAAGAATGTTGAAAGCAGAGACACATGTCAGCTTAAAATTACTGCAGGAAAATGAAAAAAAAAAAAGTACTTTTGATAGTTAAAAATCAAGTCAGCTTAAAAGGGATAAGTGAAGGTAAATTGGGCTGATATCAGAGTTCCTCATAATATACTCATTAAATTTGCTGCGAAGTTTATAAAAAACTGAAATATGTTTCAATGGTTTAACACTCAGCCAGGGCACTTTTTGAAATGTAAAAGTAGCAGCCAAACAATTTCGAAAAGTAAAACATGTAAATTTTTTGATAACCTATGAAAAATTTACCAAAATCAAACATTAGATACTAAAGAATCTCTCAAAGCAAGAACTTAATTACAAAATCAGAAAATGAAATAACTCCTCTCATCTAAATATTTAGAGGAAGAAAATATATCTCTTGTAATTTGTTGAGATAAGATCAAATCCAAATTATAATTTTAGAATATCTATACAGTGATAACAATAAATCATTATACAACAAAATATAATATATAAGATTCAGCTAAAACAATTATAGACATACACATGCACTTTAATTGTTTGTGGGTAAATATATAAATATAGATAAAAGAATACTAAGAATACCTTAAATTAATAACTGAGCCAACTCAAAATTATTTATAGGATAAATAAAATACAGCAGAAATACTAAATAAGGATAGAATCATTGATTTCAATGAATTTAAGGACTTCAGTGAAAACTGATTATTTCAAAAGTATGAAAAACAAAAATAAAAGTCACATTTAAGACAAAATATACAAAACTTAAACTTCTGAAGTTGGTTCTACAGTCTATTTTAGAAACAAAAATTGTTAAGAGTCAGTAACAGAAAGAAGAAATATGAGAGCTATATAGTAAGCCTTCAGTAATTATAAGAATGATAATACTGCATGAGAAGTTACAGACACTCAACAGAACAAAACAGAGCAAAAAGAATTCTAGCAGAGATGAAAATTTATAAAATAACAAAATGGAATCTTTCATTGTATAAGAAAATAATAGGTTATTCTAATAAATCATGCTTATATTGCTTGCTGCTTAGACAATAAATATGTTAGATTAATATCTCAGTCTAAGACCAAGATAAATTGTAACTTTATTCAATACTAAAACATAACAAACAAAACACAAAAATTATTAAAATAGATTATTAGGAATATGGATAAAATGAGGAAAATCCTTTTTCATTATGACACAATACAAAATAAAATTACATTAAAAATATCCTTTGCTAGAAACAAAAATCATGAACCAATAAAAATGTTGGAAAACAATGCCATGAACAGTTTCTAATTTCTGTAATCTGGATTGAGTTCCTACTCATCAATCAGAAAGCACTTTAAAATATTAAAATGAGATAAGAATATTACAGAAAGTTCATAGAGAAGGAATTATAAGGGGTTATTAAAATATAAGATTACTTTCTCTTGTAAAAGAAACATTAAATTTAGAAAATGACATCACTTTTTGTCTGTCACAAATGTCATATTATTTTGTGTTAACAAACATTTTAGGCAAATAGCATTCTTATATGTTAAAGCTCCAAATGTAGCTTGTGTTTCAAAAAGGTCACTAGCCAAAGGTGTTATTAGTCATTCAGCCAGTTTTCCCTGGCACAAGGCCTAATCTGTCCGTGTCAGGGTAGGTGCTAAACTATAGCGTATGGGCCAAATCCAGCATTCTATTTTTGCAAATAAAGCTTTGGTCAAACACCATTTCACCCATAGGTTTTCCTAGTGTCTATGTCTGCTTTCATTCAAGGGCAGAATGGAGTGGTTGCCACAGAGATGTTATTCCCTTCGAAGATAAAAATATTTACCATCTGATCCTTTATAGACAGCATTTGCCAACCTGGACGAAGGAATACTGTTTGTTTTCCGTAAGTTTCTGTTCAGTTGCCAAGCCTTTATATACCTAAGAATGTACATTCATCAGAAATATTGCCTGCTTCTAAATCATTCCTTTAGTGTTCAGGAATTTTTCTAAATTTTTCAGACATGCCTTGTAGACTGTCAGTGGCCTTAGCCACGTGCTAGTACAGCTTCTCGGGAATACATTGTAATAATTTATGTTAAAATATGCAATGCATAAACTCTCTCATCTGGTTATTCAATTTAAAGTATCTTATATTACAACATGTTTATGCATATGTGAATGAAAATATGGCATAGTAATTCATTTTCAAAAATAAAAGTAGTTACGTGTCACTTCCAGTATGACTGTTTATTCAATATCCGTGAACTGGGCTGATGAGAAGATTGGAGAAAAAGAGGAACAAACATAGAAAACCAGAAAGCAGGACCTGGTGGTTCAGCTGATATCTGATGGAGGAGGACAGATGATGAGCAGGCTCTATGCATTTATTTTATGGGAATTTTTTAACAAAGAGATTTATTGTGAGAAATTTGCTTTAAAAGAGAACTAAGGTCAAAAGTTTTAATGGCCCAATTACAATTATCAGCTTGCACCCACAATTCTCCACTCCCCATGGTACAAGCTGATAATCTTAGGCCATGACCTGATAAACTCCATTTCAACCATGGAATTTCCCTTTGAATAGGATGTCACCAGAAAACTAGGCAGACTTCTCGATGCCTTTACACTAATAAATTAAGGAAAGTGCCAGCCTCTGCCTCTGGGCAGGTTCAAAGGCCCATAATTCATTTGATGCTCCTGACTTCTCCTCCTTTTTTATTTTTCATTTAAGTGCAAGTGATGGTCTATTTGAAGTTCTCAGATTTCTTTCCAGCAGATACAGCATCTTACTGTTATAACACAAAAAATGATTAGTAGCCAACACGTATTTTCAAAAATGTACCATATTGAATATTTCAACATATTCCAAAGATTAAAGCAATTTAAATCATTAAGTATTTGTTCATAAGGCCATGTAGGATCCACAAACACAATGGCTGGAGACCTAGGGCATCCCTGCTGTTTGGCAGTCTGTTCACTCTGATGCATCATGTTCTTCAGTTGTCCTCACATTGACAGGTTGGGATTCTGGGTTCTCAGAGTCTTCTTTGCTTTCCTCTTCTTCTTTCTCATCTTCTTGTTCCTGGTTGGTGGGGTTCAGGAGCAACACCTCTAGCTGGAGCTGTAGTTGCCTAAACCTCCATGATGATGACAGATGGCATGTTCAGTCAATTCACACTGTCTAGAAAGATACAAGCATAGCATCTACCCCAAATTATCACTGTATCTGGTGCATTCTGTTGTCTTGTTTGTATGTCTCTCCACCAGACCAGGCCTGATGGGCCTACTGAGCCATTGTGCTCAGCAGAAGTGCAACCTTCATCAACACAATTTAAAAACTTAAAACAAAAGTAGTATGACTCAAACAATGTTGTGGTGTTCTATCTTCCCCTTTTTATGTTTTAAATTGTAACTTAATGAAACAAGTGAGCCCTCTTTATAATAACTTGGCCTCAATCTATCCTATAATTATTTAACCTTATCCCTTCCCAGTCCTGATTGACAAGGAAAAAACATTTTTTCTTCAAGGAAGAGGCAGAGGTAAATATGAGCCTCAAAAAGGAAAAAAAATGCCTCAGAATTTGAGGGCACCATAGCTCTTAAGTTCCATTAAAATAACTACTGTCTTTTCCTTTAAATGCCTGGGAATGGCTGTACTTTAGTTATCCCATTTTTGCTAGATGTTCAAGACCATGCTGATTCAAACTGACTTGGTCCTATCTGTTGTTAAGATTCGACTGAGTTCTTTTAGTGGGTCACTCTTAGGAACTTATAAGTAGCCTCTTAGGTCCTTTAGTGCCATCTGCCAAGATGGGTCAGTGTTTTTTTGATGAAGTGACTTCCCTTGGAAGTATCAGGATGTCTCCTCCAATGACCATCCTCTTTTGCAGCATGTGCACTGGTTGGCCTTCTGTTTTCCAGGGTCTTATGGATCCCCCAATCAGGAGATCATGTAGCCCAGAGTTTTGAAGCCCTCAGAGAAACTACCTTGTTCTCTGGATTTAAGCTGACTCAGAGGGCTAGAGCTAAATATTGGCTATATTTTCATGATCCTTTTATTTCTTTAACTTTATTCTCCAAACCTTGGTCTTAAATATCCAGCAAGCCAATTTCACTAGTCTTAAAGTAAGAGTACTGGGTTTTAACTTTAATTTTTATAACTTTACAGTCATTTACCTTTCTATTCAATTGAAATTTAGCCTTAGGTTCTGTGTGTTTATAGATGATGTCCTGTTATCTCAAATTAACTCAGATTGTTATATTGAAAGTTTCATTTCTGCAAAGCACTAACAGACAACATTTAAAGTTTACAGGAAAAATAGAAATGAAATTAACGAGAGCAAAAACATTGAGTTTGTATAATAGCTATGAACTAAGAAATGTAATTTTTGTAATCTCAAAGTTTTACTTAGCTATACATAATTTTTGTTTATCTCAAGATTACAGCAATTCTTGTAACAAAAGTTTATTTTTAACTTGATTTTAAATGAATGTTAATAGTTATAATAACTTGGAATAAGATGAGAGGCAGAGTCTTCACTTAGGTTAGCTGTCCTCTTGATAAATCTTATGTAAGTTGTTTTAATTTTGAAACTGACTTTATTCTCTTTTTAAAATATTATCTTATAAAGTTTTTATGTATAATTTCTTGAGTCTATATGAATTAGTTAACACAATTTACCACATAAATCAAACACGTTAACAGAGTTTTCAACCTCCTTTTGTTGTAAAGTGGCAAAATGTCTTTGCATTCCATATTGTTAATCTCCAAATAAACCAGGCACTCCTCATTATATATATTTAAAATGCATTTAAGTTTACACCTCAGTATAGGGAATAACACAAAATTTTATAATTTATGACAGATTATTTTTGTCCAATTGTAAAATGCTAAATGACATAAATTTTTTACTAAATTTATTATTTTTATAAAAGTCTGTAAGAGACCATTATTACAGCCAACTTTAGTTTGGAGAACACGAGCTTGGTAAAATATTTTCCTAAATCTTAATACTTTAGAGACTAGTATATGTGTAAGATATGAATATATTCAGTGTACAACAAAGCCAGTAACAGTACCACATTACACTGAGGTTCTTATATTAACCAATTCTAGCTTTTAAAGAAAAATTTAGACCCTGCATTGTAGGGTAATACTCTAAAATAAAAGTTGTTGCTTCACCAGAATTGTACAAACTCTAATTCTTTTAAAACCAGTTGTTCTAACATAGATTAAACTTATACCAGTATATTAATATTAGACCTTAGGGAAAAGACTTGAATAGCTTTAATTGATTATGCTAATTATACATATGACCAATTTAGTCACACACACAAACACACTTTTGAAATTTAACTGTCACAAACCCTTTTGTAACTTGCTTAGACATTCTACAACTTTACCACACAGACTTTCTCACCCAGAAACATTTCCTTTTCTTTCTACTTTCCATACTAAAATATATTTCCGTATCCAGAATGTTGTTATTTCTGTTTCCTAGCTGTTTACCTCTATTTAAATTTATATTCTGAAACAATCCTATGAAATTTCTGAATTCAGACAAATTACTCCATTTTAATAAGATGAAATACTTTTCTATTACAGTATCTGATTGAAATATAGCTGAAATTTTATATTTAGCAGTTAGCATTTTAACTTTGTAAATTAATCAAATGTTTCTAACAAACACATTTATGATTAATCCCATTCATAGTAAATCTAATTTACTAATTTCTAAATGTGAAAACCAAGATATCAGACAAGTGTAGTTGCCAGTATTAGCAATCTCTTCCTTGTTGAAGAAAATCCTAGAAGTAATGAATAATACATTTCATAGAAATAAATATTATATTAATTGACCACCTAGAAAAACTTGAGTAATTTTTTAAAAAATATCTTTATTTTTATTTGTTTACCCAATTTAAACTGAACTTGTTTTTAAGTCACATATACATATATATTTATCCATTTCTTAATTTAAATTTAATTTATGAGTGCTCATTTATTTATGTCAATTTTAATACCACATACAGTACATGCAGACAACAATACACCACTGTACACACATTCACAAAACAGACAAGAAACAAAGATTTTATAATTTTTGCAAGTAGAGCTCCACAGGTAGGAGGCAATATTACAGATGTTTATTAAAGCTCTGTTAGATTTAACCTGTTACAAATTAAAATAGAGCCAATCAGACTTTTACATTGCATGACTTAATTACAGGACAGACCTGTACAGTTGGAAATGTTAGGTATAAAATCTAACAGCAATGAGGACACTGAAATAAAATTTTTCAGTTGGCCATTTGTCCTAGTAACCATCAGATTCAACCCAACACCACCATATCTATGTAACTTTTTATGATTTTGTAAGACTAGATTTTTTTAATGTATCTGAGAGTCAACCCTTGAAAAATTGGCCT
This sequence comes from Xerus rutilus, assembly GCA_028644305.1. Classification (NCBI taxonomy): domain Eukaryota; kingdom Metazoa; phylum Chordata; class Mammalia; order Rodentia; family Sciuridae; genus Xerus; species Xerus rutilus. The sequence continues at coordinate 25,020,914 of CM053407.1, read as the reverse complement.
CTTAACAGAGTGCAAAAACCTTGATAGTTAGATAAAATAAAACTGATTAGAAAAATACAGTCATTTAGGTACACAAGATCAAATGTGAATTTACCATAAAATCATGAGCTCAAAAATACAGAATTTTAAAATAGGAGTTCTTACAAAAACATTACATGGTCACAATCCTGAAAGAGCACACAAAACATATTTACTAAATCAGAGTGCTTTGGGCTAGATTACAATCAGTTCTGATATTTAAAGAATGTGGGAGACTGTAAAATCCTCAGAAAAGATTAAGAAAAAACTTGTGCATTTAGAATCTTTCCATTTTTCTTTTCCAATGAATGTTGTAGTATTAGAGAGGGGCTCCTTAACAAAACAGTGTGGTAAAGACAGGTGGTTCCTTTATCTAGAGTCAGAATCCGCTAGAATTAGGATAGACACTTTCTTCCTATGGTCTTAAATCTTGCAGGATTCTCTGAAAGCATAATGTTATAGTTTATATTTTTTCTGAAAACCCTATCCCAGAGAGGTTTTAACTGAGGAAGTAAAAATTGTTCATCTACATTTGTTTGTAATTTACACTCATTAGCCCAATGTTTACCAGGGCCACTGTGACCCCTTGAAAATATGCAGTTCCTATGCCAGCACAGAGGGGGATGAAATCCAACATGCACCCTTTCTTTCCATGAGGGTGGATGCCTCCTGGCAGGACTTACTAGCATTTTCAAAAGCAAGCTGTTTAACTAACAATTCACAAGCAGGGGGATCTCCTAATCTCACCACAAAGTCTACTGTGTATCTGTCTGCATATAAACAATGCCTCCAACTCCTCTCCAGCTGTTCTCGAAGCCTGGAGACCCTGCTGAAGCAGCAATAACCTCACAAATTTGTATACACTGAACTTTAATTTAGCCTGAGGCATGGGTTGCGGTATAAGAGCAAAACTATCACATTTAAATTAGAAAGATTACAACTAACTCCTTTCCATCCTTAAATTCCTCCTCAGAATCCTCTCGACAGTCCTGTTAGAAATCTTTTCCCTCTTCATCCTGAATGCCTCCATCTGAACCAATGGCCTCCCTGAGCCTTTGCCTTGGCTGGCCAGCCAGCCACACAGCTGCTGTAGTCAAAGCTTCCTGCTCTCTCATTCCCTTGAGGGAACTGGCACTCTGCTCCCCTCATGGTTGCATCTACTGCTGGGGTCATTTTACACTTAACAAAATGGATCAAGATAATCTCGTATTAAGGACTACAAAGTGAAAGTTTCCACAGAAATCTTTCCTGATTCCTCAGCAGCATACCTTACACGTAGCTCTTTACCAATCACTTCCCAAGTCTCTACATCTACCACTCCTTCCCCAAGGAAACAAAGAGAAGTTTTAATGACAAATTCCAAAAACAAGGCCAGTTGCACCTTCTTTACAGGGCTATCCTGTGATTTATGCATAAGCATAAGCATTTTAACACAGTTGGCCCCATTCCAAAGTGCCAACTGTTGCTTCCTGCATGACAGTTTACTCAGTTTTCCTGAACTGGAATAATGAGGGGATTGGAAAAAAATGTGCAAACACAAAATCCAGAATGCAGAACCTGGTGGTTCAGGCGACCTCAGATGGAGGAGGACTGACATTGAGCAGGCTCTGCGCATTTATTTTATAGGTTTTTACATCAAAGGGATTCATTGTGAGAAAGTTACTTTAAACACAGAACAGAGGTCAAAAGTTTGAACGGCCCAATTACCCTTCTCAGCTTGCACCCACAATTCCCCGTCTGGACAGCTGGCATCTGAACTTTAGGTTACATACTGATAAACTCCTTTTCAGCCACATAATTTCCCTTTGAATAAAGTATCACCAGACAACTGGGCAGACTTCTTGGTGCCTTTGCACAGAAATTAACAGTGAAGGTGCCAGCCTCTGTCTCTGGGCAGTTCAAAGACCCATAATTCATTGGCTGCTCTGGACAGTTAGGTCTACTTAAAAGTTTATCATCAAGAAATTGGGTTGGGTATGCTGGTATATAACTCTAATCCTGGTGATTTGGGAAGCTGAGGCAGGAGGATTGCAGGCTCAAGATCAGCCTCAGCAACTGAAAGAGTGCATCAGCAACTTAGAGCCTGTCTCAAAATAAAAAATAAAAAGTAATGAGGATGTAGCTTAGTGGTAAAGTTCTCCTGTTTTCAATCCCAGTACCAAAAAAAAATTGGTTAAAAAAATGTATAAACTATTGCAAAATGGTACTATGAATATGTCAAAAAGAATAAAATTTCCTTTGAGAAACTTATATGCTGGGAACTTCTTGAATAATATTTTTCTGTTTTTTTTTTTTTCTCCACTAATGGGTCTGGACTTTGGGATGATTTGTAGCTGATCTACTTCATTTTATTTTTTGAGACAAGGTTTCACTAAATTGCTGAGGTAGGCCTCCAACTTTCCATCCTCCATCCCCAAACTCCTGAGTCACTAGAATTGGAGATGTGCACCACAGCACCTAGCTTAAATAGTTTTGAATGAAAAAAAATCCATACTGATTATGAGTCGGGCCAATGAAAACATAATATGTATAATTCAAACAGAAGCTGGAAATAAGGCTTTGCACATTTCTACTGTCTGTCTCTCCTACTGACACTTCCATGAGAAGTTGCCTGTGAGGATGTGAAAGAGCAATGAAGGAAATTTGAATCACTACAGCTCAAGCTGTCCTCAGAAAGACAGCTGTTAGCAGATCCACCAATTAAATACAGATGCTTTAGTGAACCAGGTCATGATTGTCTAGGTCTGGCTAAGATCAAAAAAGAGACTGCCCATGTATTATGAACATGATGATAAAAAATAGATGGTTATTTCTTGTGATTTCCATTGTTATCTTTTCTTTCTAATATGGTCTTTCGAGGTTTTTCTTGAATGTGGCCATAAGCCAATAAAAGCACTTCCTAGGAGAGCTCTGACTGGGTAAAGTGATGTTTAGGTGGGTGTATCATCAGGTGAAACACAATGATCAAGTGAAACCAGCATGCATGAAATTAAAGAAATGTATTACTTACAGGTCCCAAGAAAGTTGTAGATGCCTATTGGAGGCTGAAGAGAGAGAGAAGGAAAGTGTGGAATTTTATCTTTATGAGGATCCATTATAGCATTTAGTTTTATCAAGGTCTGCACTTGTGGGGTATATTGGGTTTTCTGTCAGTGGTATGAGAGACAAACACAGTACATCACAATCACACAGGGAGGGGGAATTTTAAGTAGGCCCCAAATGACTTGCTATGACTGAGTTAGTCATGTTTAAAAAGGGATGCTGAGACAGCAACTTTATACACAGAAAAAGGAAAATAGACCATCACAGATATTGCTGGTAAAACCTAAATTAAAAAAAAAAAATTATCCCAAAGGACTTTGGACACACACATAAAAATAAGCAAATTTTACATAGCCTCTGTGTGTGTGTGTGTGTGTGTGTGTGTGTATGTGTGTGTATATGTGGTGCTGAGGATTGAACCCAGGTCCTTGTACCTGTTAAGTAAGTGCCCTACCACTGAACTACATTTCTAACCTTTTACATTATCCTTAAGTAGAAATGCCACTTATAAATACCTTTTATTGGCTACATATTCATTGCTATAAAGATGTTTAGGATAGACATGTTTCTGAAATTATAATGGGGAATGTTATTAAGAGTAAAATATTAAATGTCTTATAATGTTCTTAGAATTTTTAAAAATTTTATACTTTTTTATATTTCCAGTCATCTGACAAACTATTCAAACTTGTACAGTTTCATGATATTTCCTGTTTACTTTTCAATTTAGTCTTCACTAAATTTAACTAGAGATAACAATTTTATTACCCTAATTCATCCAGATTGTGAACCTCTTGATACAGAGAATTTGTCTTATCAGTTTCTATACTACTAAATGAAGTCTTGGTAATATTAACTGTTAAATTTTTCAATGGTTAAATTTAAAATAAAATTCTGAAGTACTTCCAAAGGAGGTCAAGATTTATATTTATTATGGTGACAAAATATGGGGAAAAGAGTATAAAAACTACATTTTGAATTGATAAAATTTATGTAAATACATAAATTTTAATACATAAAGAGAGAGTGTTGATAATAATAAATAATAATAAGGAACTCTTTCTAATTGTCAAGTACTGTTTCAAATAAATTACATAGGATAGCTTATTTAATATTTTCTACATATTAATACAGTAGGTACAAGCCACAAGCATTACCTCCATTTTTTACATGAAGAGGTTTTGAGAGACTTAAACATTTGCCTAAAGTGGTGTGATGTGGCAATGAACTGGGGTTTGTACCCAAGCAATCTGGATCCAGTATCTACAGCCTAAACCTGGAAAATATTCTAGTTGAGTGAAGGGCTCACTGAATGTGCATAGATGAAAGAATATCAGGGTGTGTGGAGAGCTTTAACAACTTTCAGAGACTTACTGAGTATCTACTTGATGAAACACACTTTTTTTTTGCCTATAGATAATTCATAATAACCAAATCAGAAATGACTTAAATGTTTGTCCAATCAATATGAGAGTGAACAATTTTTAAAATTATATATTTAAATGTTGCATTAGCATAAAAAAGAAAAAAACAACTGCTGAAGCTCATACAACATAGATGAATCCGAGAAACCTTATTTTGACTGAAAGAAGCCAAACACAAACATATACATACTGTATTATTCTATTTTATATAAATGTAAAAGTAGACAAAAGAAATCTCTGTTGTTATAAATCAAGAATGGTTACCTATAGAAGAAAGGTAGCAAGTGAATAGAAATTTTCTTAAGTACTGAATGATTTCTGTATTATAGGTAGTAGATACATAGATATACAAATATAAACATTGAGTTGTATGTTTAATATTTGTGCATTTTTCACATGTCAAAATATATATTTAACATCTTATTTGTGAAACACACAATTTTATTTACTGGTAATAATACACATAGTTTGTAATAAAATATATATTTGAAAGGCAAATTGGAGCTAGAATTTGGAGATTTATAAAAGCTGATAAAATGGTGAGACATTTGAAAATAGGAGTGAAATATGCAAATGCATTATTTATAATTATATATACAAAAATTATATGTCTCAAAATAAAAATATCATCTTGATCAGAAATAATTTAGTATTTTGAAAATTTCTGGAGGAAATTAACTAAACTCTGAACAGATTGGAGTGTTATTGAAATTTTAACTAAAGCTTTTAATTTTGAATTCATGAACATATTTCCTCTTTAATATTTTCCTATCATTCATATGTGTGCACATCTGTTTGTTATCACCTTTTATCACCACATATGACACAAATATTAAATTAAATTACAGAAGCTGATCACATGTAATACACTTATAAATGTCATTATAAAAAATGTCAGGGAAAATGAAGTGAACTAATGTCTGGCTGAATAAATTATGTGCCTTACATCTTTATAATTGCCTAGGGTACAATCGTAATAAAGGTGAGAAACAACTTTTCACCTAACACACAGTTTATTTTAGGTCAAGATTTTTGATAGGGGTCTGTGTTTTTAAATTCAAATCTTTGTGACTTGAGGAAACAATGGCTTAAACCAAAGGAGACTAACTGACCAGGCTTACAGGTAAGGGGAATTTATTTTGTAATTTAATCATGTTTTTAAAATTTCCTTCTCTTCATTCAGTTTACAATCATTTATTGAATGATAATTATTACCAGATATTTATTTCTGGGTCTGAGTCCCAGTTCTGATATTCACTAACATAAAAAATGTTTTTTATACTCAATATTGATGTAATCCCAAATAAGACTTATCTGAGTTTTGTCATCCTTGTATGTAATATTAAAACATATGACCTACTTTAATGTGGAGATGTTTCATGAAATGAAATGCTAGAAAACTAAGTAATGGATGAGATTTTCCTAGTAATAGAAATATAATCAGGGCTGAGGTTTTAGCTCAGTGGTAGAGCACTTTTCTAGCATGTGTGAGGCACTAGGTTTTATGCTTAGCATCACATAAAAATTAATAAATAAATATAGGTATAAAAATTTTTTAAAGAAATATAATTATAAAAAATTTCCTAAAATATTCATACGCCTCCAGATACTTTAGTCTTGATATTTACTCTGCTGGTGCTGTCACACATGAAAGCATAAGAGTTCTACTCTCTGCAATAATACTATTATAAGTGACTTATAAATTATCTTTTCTATATAGATGATATAGCATTTCTAAAAAACATGGTCAAAATAATATGAATTGTATTATTAATGGGAGACTTAGCGACAATCCTTTGCAAATCCTTTTTAAAAGTTTGAAGCTTCCTAGGGGAAGAATGAACATTATGCCATTAATGCATCCACTTTGCTAAGGAAGGGCTCTAATTAGTGACATCTCATTTACAAAACAGTTCCATTCACACTATTGACTTCAGCTGCATTTTGATGCTGACAGTTTCCCCACCAGGGAAATGTAAAAACACCATGTGAAGATAATAGCGAACACAACATAAAAATCGCCACAGCGAGCACTTGTCAATCTGAGCCTGACAGGCCATACATATTGATTGGCTAGTGCCGGCAGAAGGTTAAGCTGCCAGGACACAGAGGCAAGTGCAAGTGGATAATACAATCCATATGTTACACTTCTTTAAATTATGCACCAATCTAGAATGACTGTTGCTTGGGATTGTAAGTTTAACTCATGATGACTGTAAAATGGAAATTGCCTCAATGTCTGCATGAAGAGTAGCAATAAAGTTACATTCAGCCTGCAGTATTTGAAGGAAAATTGCTGTCACTGGTAATAGAATTTATAGCTATCATTGCCATTGTAGATAAATCCATGTTTTTGAATTCATGAGCATTGAAACATAAAAATTAAACCTTTTTACCATGGTCAAGCCTTATGTAATAAATGGTAAGAGCCAGTTATGATTGCTAGCAGGAAGCTATTTCTGACTGTCATTTCTTGGGGGAAGAAACAATTTTTAAGCATCTCTGAAATTTTATTTACAGTTAATTGGATGCACCATAGTAAAGAGATCATGAACTGATTTATGAAAAGTGCTTTCAGAGGCCATAGCTGGGCTCTGTGCCTTTGGTCTGAGTGTTCTTTGCTTTTATTATTGTTGCTAATGCATTCGATGAGGACACTTTTGTTGATAATAAGCTTAAAAGACATTTACTTTACTTTGCTTACATGCTTGTAGCGGATGTTGGAGCAGAATCTTGCTGAATGGCTTGGCAGCTAACCAAACACAGCATCAAATGCTTCCTTCAAAGTATTTAGGGAATTTATGTGAAGTAATAAATACAACTACTGCTTAAGCCTCAGTTAAAAGCCTTACAATAATACCACCTGGAGAAATTATGCCCATAAAGAAGTGAATATTAGTTTTAACAAGGCACAATGCTAGAAGTCTGAGATAATTATCCAGATACTACATATATTATTCAGAGTGGAAGTTCTAGTTAAAATTAGAAAAAGGGTTTAGAAATTTCTTTTGCCTTTTTTACCAAACGAAAGCGAACAAAGGGAAATCAGAACACTTGTAAAAATACTTCTGAAAATGGGGCAAATTTTGGTGTAAAATGAATGTTGAGCTTGTCTTATTCTAATTTTGAAGATAACACTGATAAAATTTCACATATTGTTTGAAATATTCCAATTGTCTTTTAGATCATACATCAAATATTTCATCTTCTAGAGGGGAAAAAATAAAAAATAGGAAAGAATGATGATTCACATATTGATTGATTAGAATTCCATGATGCTAGGAAGGAAAGGGAGAATTGCGGCTTCCTATGACCTTTGCTCAAGTCTGTTCTGTTCTTATGTATTTGTGTCAAGGAAATATTCTCATCTCATCATATTTCTTTTATAATGTATAGACTTTCTCTTTTTTCTTTTATGTATTGTAACATTAGTTAGCATAGAAAATATAACATCCTAAGTCCTTTTAAATATCCTATGGTTTCACAGGTAAGTTTTACAAATTCAGGTTTCAAATAATCCCTTTTCTTGTATGTGAATTGTTTAATTTTTAAATCTGAATTGTGGGGAGCTAATTCTATGCTACGATCTTAAGATGGCAACTAGCCATTGTGTGTAAACGGGAAGGGCATGGAAGAAGGAGGGACTATGTGATTAGTTTACTGTTGGTTCCGCGAACGTGATCAGCTCATGGACAGAATTCAGGGAGCTTGTGTGCCTGGTCACATGGACAGCTGCTAACTATGTGCATTGTCTCTGATTGGCCAAACGGCCCTATAAGTTGAATGCTTGTTCTGCAAATATACAAGTACTTGCTTTGACTGGACTCCCTGGCATGTCTGATTGTCCTCGGAGGGCTGGGAAGGAGCAGCCAGTCGGCTCCAACTCTTCCTGACTTCCACTGCTAGGTGAATGTGGGGGTGCCTCTTCAGCCCACTGGTTTGGGATGGACCGAGACCCCCACACTGAATAATTTCATTTGTAGAAAACATCTATATTTATATATTAAGTGACCTGAAATAAGAATAAACACTAGCATAATCTAAATTTCACAGAGCAATGATCCTTAAGGCTTTACAAGGTTTCTAGTTAGCAAGAAAAATGTAGTAAAAATAAAAAGGTTGCCTTTTGGCACAGAAGTTTAGATTTACATAAAAGTGCAGGCAATTTAAATTTTGAATTGGTTTCAATTCTATTTAAAATATCGGTAGGTTTTGAATCATTTTGATCACTTCTCATAATTTTGTTTCAAATAAGTTTACTTGTCTCCTTCCACACTATCAACAATTTAGTTCAAGTTACCTTTCAGTTACATCTATTTTAATGAAAATCTCACATAATTATCTTTTTCTACTATAGTCTTACCTGTCTGATCCATGCTTTGTACTTTTGATCAAATGGTGTTCCCAGTACACAAAGTTTATCAGATCAAGTCCCAGTAAAATTCATAGATATCCAGTTGTCTTTGGGAGAAAATTTAGATTCTTAAAATTGCTGAGTATCAACAGTGATTAGACTAGGATAACAGGAAGAAGAATAAAGTGCCATCTGAAAGAAGTTGAGACTACAAGAATGCTACTTATCATCAAGCAGGATGGGATGTCAGGTCATATGGGGATCCAGCAAGCAGAACTGATGGAAATCCAGGTAGGCTCTGTCCTCAAGTACAGGAGTTCTGAGACTTCGGTAAGATGGAAGATAGTCTCAGCCTGACTTTAGGACAAGTTTCTTCTTCCAAATGAGATCTGTGTATTTTAGTTAAGACTGGAGCTTTATCTAATGAGTAGATCCTTGGCAAAGGAAAAATTGTGGGGGCATATCGTAAAATAGCGCCGAGCAATCGGCTGGGACCAAGCATCCCACCCTGAGAGAGCCTCATCGCCTCCAGCTTATTGGCTGACCTTTATTTCATTGCTCCTAGACAATGCATGATCCCCAATCTAAATGCTTCTATATTGCTGCACGTAGACAACCGCTTCCACATTATTGGCTCGAAAAGGAAATACATTGGATCCCTGCCTCTATATAAGCTTGTGACCTCCTCTAAATAAACAGTTCCCGCTTAAGACAGAACTCTCTGGCTCATGGTGGATTCGTCCGCGGGCTTTACCTTTCTCCCCTTACCCCCCCTTAGTGGAGCCCCGGGATTCCCCTCTCCCGCTCATCGGAGGAGCTGACACCAGCGCGTGACTCCGACAAAAAATGAAATAGGAAATTATCATCAATAGTCTATGAAGTGTTTATACACCTTTCAATCAATTATTTCCTTTGATATTTACAAAATCACAATGTGAGAAGTTGAAAAAAGTGCCTAAGTTCATTTACATAGCAAGTCAGAAAAGCCAGTATTCATAAAAAAATGACAATTTTAAAGACCACAATTTTTCCACCACATAGATTATCTCTCAATAAGACAGGTGTCCCATTAGAAGAAGAAAGAATATATCAATATGTTGAACCCAAAAGGGAACCTATAACTTATCCTTGAATTCACCAATATAAGAATGACAAATAAACTGTTAGAACAACCCAGTATCGTTAATTATGTCCATGGATTACCATTTTGTTTTTCTACACTAAGCTCTGCCAGAAGGGTATAATTGCTTCCTATCTACTCTGTGTACATGCGTCCTTTCACAAGACCAGCTCAATTATAGAGATAGGACTAAACCAAAGTGGTTAGCATATGTTATCATTCACAATGAGAAAATGAAAGTAAAGTTTGGCTGAGCTGGGCGTGGTGGCTGAAGCCTGTAATCCCAGCACTTTGGAAGGCTGAGACAGGAGAATCGCAAGTTCAAAGCCAGCCTCAGCAACAGTGATGCCCTAAGCAACTCATTGAAACCTTGTCTCTACATAAAACACAAAATAGGTCTGGGAATGTGGCTCAGTGGTCGAGTGCTCCTGAGTTCAATCCCTAGTACCAAAAAATAAAAAATAAAAAGAAATGAAAGAAAGAAAAAAGAAAGGTTTGGCTGAGTCTCCTGCAATTACCTTTTTTAGGATCTGCACATGGATGTGTGTGTACCTGACATAAGCATGTGTCTTTAAAAAGAGTTTCAAACTGCCCTTTGCATTTATTTCACATGCCTATATTATATAGAAGAGTTGGCCTATCCCAACTAAAACCATACTCTAGACGTAGGTTGCTAATCTTGAGTTTTCCTCTGACTGTATTCACCATTTCCTCCCCTTTCTCTCTCAGTGCTATGTTGTACTTTTCTCCCTATTTGTTTCTTTTTCCTAACCAGTCTATTTTTTCCTACTATATTTCCTTTCAAGGTTCTGATTTCTCCTTGGTTATCTGGTCTGTAGATATAATATCAAACTATCTTATCTTTTTAAAAATAGCATTCCTACTCTACTGACTTAGACCCAGAAAGTAAATTATTACCATCTTTTGCATTACGGTGACCAGAAGCCTTGGGAACCACAGCATCGCCCTGAGTTGAGTCAGGGTGTTAAGGAGAATAATGGCCCCTTACAGGGCCTCTATTTACATGGCCCAATCCCTGGAATGTGTAAATACAATCTTATAAGTTAAAGGATCTTTGGAGATATAATTAAATAAAGGATTTTGAGATGAAGAGATGGGTTGATACTCAGATAATCTGTCAAACACAAATATCCTCTCCAAAGAGGCAGAAAGATATTTGACATATACATAATTACTGAAAGTGTACATGAAGAATATTAAACTGATTTAAACAGGATCATGAGAATTAACTGATGTAAATGATCTAAAACCTGCAATATATTTTACAGAGAATTTAAAATAATGTAATTTTAAATTACCAATGATTTTTGATAAATCTGACAATCATGTGACAAAAATCAACTGTTTTTTAACCACATTTACTTTATTAAGTGGAAGCGACATAAAGCTGTAAGAATCAATGTTACATTAAATTTAGCTTAAATCAGAATTTTTGTTTGTTCTCCTGTGAAACCTCTAAGTTCAGACATAAATTGAATACAATATATATGAACAGTCCTTGATTGATGTGTTATTTGAAATGAGCATGTTTCTGACTTAAATTTGAATCAGATGTGGAAATATTGTTGATGATGCTTTTAATTATCTATTTTCAGCCTTTCTGTCATTACTGTTCTGACTCGGAAATTATAATGACTTTTTTAAATCTACAATATAAATTCCCACAGAGAAATATCTTGAGCATTTTAAAGTAGCCCTAGTTATTTTCTTTATAGCCTTATTTAATCTCATGCTTAAAATGAAGTCTCTTTCAAGCAGGTATTTTATGAAAATGACATTTTGGCATGTGTATATTCTCATTTTCTCTCATCTGACATGCTCTATTCCATTTTTTAATCAAAACATGTCTCTGTAACTCTCCAAATCTTAGGTTCAATGTCATTGATGAGCATGAAGTTTTTCTTGTTTCATTGTTCATTGTTGTCAAGAAGAATAGGCAGATAGCTTTAAAATATCAGATGTAATGAAGCTCACCCTGAAATTCCAGAGAATAAGGTGAATGTGATAAAAATTTAACTCTTCTATAGTATTGGTCAAAAATGAGAAAATGATACAACCAGTTATTTAAGTTATAGTCAATCTGAATGGAAGACATAGATACAAAGTCTAGCCAACATTCAGTCCATTTCTATAGAGCTCCTGGGTGGAGAAAATTACTTGATTCTAAAGGGGAAATCATTAACTAGAGTCACCATGCTATATATCAGATCCCAAGAACTATACTTCAAATAATTGACAAGAGATTTAATCTTAAACATTTTCCCAAGGAAAAAACAGAAAGGTAATGTGTGTGTGTGTGTGTAAGGTGATGAATATGTTAATTAGCTTTATTGGGGTAATCATTTTATGATATATACATATATATAAATATTACCTTTTACATATTAAATATATACAATGTTTATTGTCAATCATACCTCAAGGTAAAAGATAAAGGAATCAAATCAGTTATTGGAGTGACATTAAAATCAGTTGACAAGTCTTAAAATGTCTCACCGTTTTTTAAAAAAAAGACACCTCTTTCTTTCTAAATCAGTATACTCTTTATACTTAATCTTTTGATGAACTAATGAAAGAATATAAAACATAACTACTTCACCTTTTTTTCAGATTAAACTTTTTTTTTTT
>CM053407.1:24992643-25007807 GCA_028644305.1 Xerus rutilus | reverse complement strand
ACAAATAAAAGCAAGAATCAATAAATGGGACGGACTTAAACTAAAAAGCTTCTTCTCAGCAAAAGAAATTATCAATGAGGTGAACAGAGAACCTACACTCTGGGAGCAAATTTTTGCCACAAGCACATCAGATAGAGCGCTGATCTCCAGGATATATATAGAACTCAAAAAACTTAACACCAAAAAAACAAATAACCCAGATTAAGCTTCTTACTCGAGGCTGCTCCTCTGGAATACGGCTATGTATCTACCCAAGTCCCTATCATGTGACTTACAATGGGGCACAACGAGGACAGTGTGTGCCCAGATCAGGCAGCGGTCCCAAGACAAAAACAAGGCAGCAGGCAGAGAGAGTGATTCAGGAGTAAAGATTTACCTAGCATATCATACCCAGCAAATTAGTCATCTCTTAGCATTTAAAAGCTTGATTTCTGCTGGGTACAGTGGCTCACACTGGAGGCAGGAGGATTAGCAACTCAGCGAGGCTCGGTCTCAAAATAAAAAAATAAAAAGGGATGGAGATGTGGCTCAGTAGTTATGCACCCCTGGGTTCAATCCCCAGTACCAAAAACAAACAAACAAACAAAAACTTGTTTCTTCCAGGATTATATTAGCAATGATAAAAGATATTTAACAGTTTTCTCAAGATATGGAAATTCTGTATCTCTATAGTAATACTGACAAAGACAGCATGTTTCTTTTCTTTCTTTCTTTTTGGTACTGGAGAATGAAGTCAGGGGTACTCAACCACTGAGCCACATCCCCAGCCCTGTTTTGTGTTTTATGTAGAGACAGGGTCTCACTGAGTTGCTTAGTGTCTCACTGTTGCTGAGGCTGGCTTTGAACTTGCAATTCTCCTGTCTCAGCCTCCCAAAGTGCTGGCATTATAGGCTTGCACCATCATGCCCAGCTCTGTCTTTTTTTTTTTTTTTTTTTTAAACAAGGTCTTGTTAAGTTGGTTAGGCTGGCCTCAATTTTGTGATCCTCTTGCCTTGGTTCCCCAAGTTGCTGGATTACAGGCATGTGCAACCATGGCTGAACAGAAGGATTTTTAGAGTTTAGTGTTTTGATAATTTTATTTTACATCTTGTTTAGGCTATTGGTTATCTCTCCATCCAATGCTATTCGTTGCAACTTGTCTGTTAATTAATTGGAGATATTTAGTTTGCTGAGTTTTCCACAATTGGATATTGCTGATTGCATACTCCTGGTGCAGGTCACCAGGTCCCTCTGCCCTCTAGATGTTCTAAACATTTTCAGTCAGATCAAAGCCTTGACTATATTCAGACTCAGTTCAACAGATTATCAGAAGACACACAATGGCTAGTTTTTTTTGTTAATTTGTTTGTTTTTGTGTCATGGAAGCTGATTATATAGTGCCCCAGTTGATTGTTTCACAGGCTATTGTGAAATGCTGATTTCCTAATTCTAACAATTTTTTCATTACTTATCAAAGTACTTCTATAGAAAGATGTTTCCCCTATATTATCATTTGTATAGACATTTACATATTTTTAAAAAGGCAAGATAAATGCTTGGTTATTTTCCTTTATTTTTCAGTTTCCAAGATAATGAGTTTGTTCCCTATCTTCCTGTAACAGTGGCCAGTTTTAGTATTATCATAAATTCATGCACTTAAACTGTCAGATGAGTTTCAATAATTTTTAATTGTTATCTTTATAAAATTAAAATTCTCCATCATTTATCAGATGGGCCTCCTCAAGGTGGCTCCTAAGTGCTTTTTACATGACCACAGTAATCTTTGAAAAGATCTTTGCAGTCTGATATGACTGTTCCAGATAAGCCTGGACTTTCCCTGCCCAAACCTGAAATGATCCATCTTTCCAAGATACCCTGATTGGTTTTAGCATGGAATGCTGTGTCTAAACTGTAATCAGGGTACTAGGAGTGTCATTGCGATAACACCTTTATGGTGGACATTAGAAAATATTCTTACATCTTTAAAAAATTGTAAAATATTTAATTGAATTATGTAGATCATTGAAATTTGGTTCTATAGACTTAATTTAACATCTTCTATATTAACTCTGTTACCTTTTTCCTAACTGAAAATCCTGGTTCTCAAGGACACAAGGGCTATTAGTATTAGAGTGATGCTCAATTATTAATTTTTTTAACCACACATTATATACAAAACAAGATTATAATAACAAGCCGGGCGCGGTGGCTCAAGCCTGTAATCCCAGCACTTAGGGAGGCTGAGACAGGAGAATCATGAGTTCGAAGCCAGCCTCAGCAACGGCGAGGCACTAAGCAACTCAGTGAGACCCTGTCTCTACATAAAACACAAAATAGGGCTGGGGATGTGGCTCAGGGGTCGAGTGCCCTTGAGTTCAATCCCTGGTACCAAAAAAAAAAAAAAAAAAGATTATAATAACAATGCAGAGACAACTACCATGGAAACAATTATTGAAAAAAACAATATTTTTTATTTATTCTATCTCTCTTATATTTTATTAATATAATTTTAATTAACAAATGATATATGTCATGAATAGAGTGTGATGCTTTGATATATGCATACAACATAAAACGGTAGAATTAAGTTGATTAACACATCCGTCACCTGCTTACCTCTCATTTAATACTTACATGGTGAGTGCATAAAGATGTCTCATACTCTACACTCTCCCTTTTTTCTTGGATTTAGTCTTGGATTTATATGTAAATCCTCTCATTGCTCTCTTCGTAAACATTTTGATTGTCTGAATCACTTTATTTACTATATGAAGAACAACTAATGGAAATAACAGGCACAAGTTCTTACATATTTATAAGTTTATGCTTTTTGTTCTTGAAAGTCACTTTTCCTGAATGTGAATTCACGGCTTATGTTTTCTTTAGTTAAGAATCTTAAATAGGTTATTTATTTTCCACTGTCATAAAACTATTATTTTCCTTATATATCTGTGGTTCTCTTTGCAATAAGCATTTTTCATTTTCTTTAACATTAAGTAACTTGACTCAAATATGTCTTGATGTTAGTTATGCTCTTCCTTTGTAATTTCAATTTTTTCCTCCCATTTCAGTAAGTTTCCTTTAACTCTATTTGCTCTGTTTCCTTGATTTAGTTTTCTTCTTCAATACTCCTATTTTTTCTGTATATTGACTCTCCCTTGCCTTCCTTTAATATTTATCAATTTTTCTGGAATGTTTTGTCTTTAAATTTTTTATGGAGATAATTAGAGATTCACAGGCAGTCCTATGTACTCTCACATATGTGTAGGAATATATATCCACTACTTAGGGTAAATATCGTGAAAGTCACTTTATTGGATTATGTGTATCAATAATTATTTTTTAAAAATCTGTTAAGTATTTCACAGTATGGACGTAACACAATTTATTTATCTATTCGCTTGTTAATAGGCATATGAGTTATTTGCAGCTTTTGTCTACCACAAATAAAATTGCTACAATAATCTGGACATAAGTCTTTATACATGCTTTAATTTATTTGAGATAAATACTCAAATGATTGAGTCACATGGTACATGTGTTTACTTTTTGAAAATAAAAGCAAGCCTTTTTTAACAAAATGACAATAGTATTTTAAATCTCTACCAGAAGTATGGGGAGTCTCGCCATACCTCCTTCTTAACTAACGTGTATGGTCAGTCTTTTTAATTGTATTGTCTGTTGCTTACTTTGGAAATAATTTCTTCTTTTTTCCTATTGCTGTAAGTTGGCATCCTAAAAATTGTTATTTTTAGACTTTTCATTATTTTAAATAATAAAGCCTAGTGCTATAAATATCCCCATTACAAATTTAGAGACATCTGACAAGTTCATGCACACATATGCACACACACAATTTTTATTTTCAATCAGTTCATAAAAAGTTCTCAATAATTTTGTGATTCCTCTTTTTGATGATCCTTCAATAATTCATTTTCAAGTTTGGGGTGATTTTCTAGATATTGTTTAATTCTATTTTGGTCACCTGAATATATTCTTTTATTTGAATTCCTTTTAACATATTAAGAATTTATTATGGTTCGGGATATAGTCTATTGATGGAATAACTTATAAATGCTCACTTCAAATTGATTGATTGTATTGTTCAAATCTCTAAGCTATTTAATAATTTTCTGTATCAATATTTTATCAATTATTGATAAAAATATTTAAATCTTCAACTATTGTGCATTTACCTTCAAAGTTTTGTCAATTTTGCTTCATGTATTGGGTAGCTCTACTTTTAGATGCAATATATTATTATTATGTTCTTTGTTAAATTGCTCCCTTTATTTTTATAAAGTTATTTCCTAGTTCTTGGTAATATTCTTTTTTGAAGTTTACTTTTCAGATGTGAAAACATGGTGCTACTATGGTACATCATTTTGCCATTTTTTTTTTAATTTACCTTTTTTGTTTGTTTGTTTAAATTTTGGAAAAATGTAGGATTTTTTTCTTTGTCTTTTTTTTCTTGTTTTTATCATCAGGTTAAGTCATGCAGTTACAAAGTAATGTAATATTTCTGAAAATTTAATAGTGGGGGTGGGGAAGAATATCTTGTACTTCTTTTGGCAACTACTTCTCAGAAGTTTTCTGGTCAAATAGCTCCCAGAAAAACATTCAATCCAAAGTGGTTTTAAGTCTACCTTTGTTAATTAAGCATCTGTGCAGAATATTAGTCATCCTCAGTTAAAACCCTGGACCTCTAGACTGAGATAAGCCCCCTGTTGGAAAACTATATGTGTTTTGTCACACACTGATGTTGAAAGTTTGAGCATCTTCACTGGGACAGAACACTTAGAGACTGAAACTTAGTTTCTCCTAGAATTAGTCCAGGGTGCTGTTTCACTTATTTAATTTTAATTTTTATCTTTTTATGTAATAAAACTTGAGTATACCATGTATATGACACCTTTACTGAGTTCTCTGTGTCCTAGTAAATCATTGAGTCAGAGGACTGTCTAGGGAAATTATGATACAATTAGTGTCAGAAGTAGAGGTTTGAAGAACAATCCTGATTCATTGATTTGCCTGAGCCCCACATGTTGTTAATATATAGCAGAATCAGATATCTGGTGGAAACAAAGAGATTACCACTTATTATAAAACCAAGTACCTGTAGATGTTTTAAATGGTTTGGAAATAGGGATTTTGTATATGTAATCAGTTTAAGATTAGGTCATACTGGATACTAATTAACCCTCTATGACTGGCACCCTTTCAAGAAGAGAAAAATATGGACACAGACACACAGTGAATTCTGTGTGATGACAGAGGCAAAGTTAGAATGAGGCCACTGGTGATTCAATTTTGTATCAATTTGATGTGTCTAAGGAATGCCATATAGCTGGTAAATCAGGGGGAAGAGATAATGCTAGGCAGATAGAGTGACTTCCTGGGCAGCAGAGCATAAACAGCAGCTGCAAATTTTTGCTCAGAAACTTTCAAAAAGCCTGTTTTTAAATGAGGAGCTACATGACCCAGAATCTATAGAAATTAGTGACATACTTGACCTGGAGTCCACAGCCTGTCTAAAGTAGGAGAAATGCCTGATCAATGTTTTGATTGGAGTAAAAACTGCATAAATACCTTGTAGACACTAAACATCATACCTAGGATGGGCAAGGGATTGACTTCCTTAAACCTATAGATCCATTTAAATCCCCAGATCATAGCCATCGTGTGCATCCCTCTCTTGGGACCCCCTCCCTCTCCAGGATATCTGTTTTCTTTCTATTACTCCATTAAAGCCTGCTGTTACTTTGCTCCCATCCTTGTGTCTGTGGATTTCATTTTTCAAATTTATGAGAGAAAAACCTAACCCTGTACTCTGTGCTACACTGATATAATATTGTTTCTGGGTATGCATGTGTGTGTGAGGGTATTGTTGGAAATAAATCAGTGTCTGAGTGAAAAAAAAAATCTGCCTTAATATCCATGTGGACAGGCATCATAAAATCTGTTAAAGTCTAAATAGAAGAACAAGCAGAGGAAAGGTAAATTATCTCTTTTTCTACTCTTCTGGTGAGATATCTATCCTCTCCTGACCTCAGACATCAGCCTTGGGACTCCTGGTCTCTGGACTCCCCTCCCTCACTCCCAAGCCTGGTCTTCAATTCTCCAGACTCAGGCTGACTTACACCACTGGCTTTTTTTGGTTCTCTAGTTGGCAAATGGTAGATGGTGAGACTTCATTCTCCATAATCATGTTGAGTCAATTCCCATAATACATTTCTTTAGATATATGTATATTAGTTCTGTTTCTCTGAAGAAATGAGACTGATACATTACTGAAAAGCAAAGAATGTCAAGGATAGACGGCCATCATCAGAAGCCAGGAGGAGCTAAGGAAGGAGTCTCTTCTAAGAATGAGCCTACTGACACCTTAAGTTGAAACTTCTAACCTGGACTTCTACATGAAAAAAATTTCTGTTGTTTAAAAGATTCCAGTTTGCAGTCCTTTCTGTAATAACCACCCTAGGAAAATAATATACCACTTCAAAGACAAGTTAGAAGTTGTAGTCCTAACATAAGTGAAAGCTGCACACAACAGCCCTGAGGTAGCCATGAAACACAACATATTAAACTCAAAGTTAGCAGAAGGAATGAAACTCTAAAGATTAAAGAAGGAACAATGAAACAGAGAATAGAAAACAATACAATAAATCAATGAAAGGAAGAGTTTTGTTTTGTTTTTTTCACAACAATACAGTTTACAGTCCTTTACCTAACTAACCAGGAGAAAAAGAGAGAAGACACAAATAAAATGAGAAATGAAAGAGGATACATTAAAACTGATGCCACAGAAATAAAAAAAATCATAAGACAGTAGTATGAACAATTATATGCCAACAAAATGAATAGCCTAGGAGAAATGAAAAACTTCCTAGAGCCACACAAGTTACCAAGACCGATTCATGAAAAAATTGAAAGTCTGAGCAAACCTACAACTAAGAAAGAGATTGAATCAGTAATCAAAAACTTTCCAACAAAGAAAAACCTAGGGCCAGATGGCTGTACTGGGAAATTTGACCAAAAACTCAAAGAAGGATTAATGCAAATCCTCAAACTCTTCCAAAAAAATTGAAAAGGGGGGATCACTTCCAGATTCATTTAATGAAGCCAGCATTACCTTGATACCAAATCCGGACATATCAAAAGAAAATTATGGGCCAATATCTCTGATTCAAAAACCCTCAAGAAAATTAGAGCAGGGAATTTCACCAAATATCACTTTCATTTTTGAGACTTTTTTTTTTAAACCTGGTGTATAATTCTACGTTGACAGGCTTTTCTCTGTCTACTTTCAATATATTGTTCAATTATCTTCTTTCTTATATTATTTCCATTGAAGAACCAGCTATTATCCTCCTTTCTGTTCCTCCCTAATAGTGTATCTTTTCCCTGACTCTTATTAAGATTTTATCTTTATCACTAGTTTTGAGTAATTTTTTGCCTTGGTTTATTTTCTTTATGTTCATTGTGCTTCGATTTTATTCATCTTCTAACACCTGTGGAATAATATTTTCCATCATTTTGGAAAATTACAACCCTTATTTCATCAAATATATTTCTCCTCCCCACCACCCCTGCCTGCTTTTTTTTTTTTTTTTCTTCAGAGTCTGAAGTCATTTAAGTATGAGGCTGCTTCAATTGCCCCACATCTTGCTGATGGTTAATTCTCTCTCTCTCATTCTTCTTCTTTTATGTTTTTTTTCCTTTTGTTCACAATCCTGGTGTGTGGTTCCATCCAGACTCTAGCCAATCTCCTTGTTCAGTACTCAGATGAATACCTGACAGGATTTTATAAAGATCTTCCAGTTTCTTCCTTATTTTTAGTAACCTGTGCTGTGAACTATAGGCATACATCTCCCAGGCCACAGAGCTACATCTCCTCCGGCCCTGAAGGATTCCAAGGATTCTACTGGGCTCTTCCTGCATTCCCCTTTCATGTACCACTGCTTAGAAACTCTGTCTAGGTCCTAAGTACAAAAAATCATAGTGTTCACCTGGTTTGTTTTTATTATTTTATTATTTTTTTTTATGTTAGGAGAGTAACTTATCCACAGTCATATCTTGGTTAAAAGGGAAAATCTTGTGCTGCTACATTTGGACAAGTCTTGATTACTTGCTTGTGCTGTTGTTCAACAGGCAAGGATGGAACTGAGGAAACAGCAGGAAGCAGGTTTATTTATTAGCTGCAGCCAGGTTCAAAAGGGAGGCTCTTGCCCCAGTCCATCAATCCCTCTGAACCATGAGTTTAGAAACTTTACACCCAGTATATAAGGGAGGCGCTCAGAGGCTTACAATCTGCAGAAGTCCATATAAAAGCAGTTTTTTTTTCCCCAGAACTGTGGAAGCCAGACCTGGATACACAGTCAAGGACAAACTGTGTGAAAATCAATGCCCAAGGCAGGCAGAGTTCTCCTCCCCTTCCCGCTGGCCTGCTAGCTCCTTAGGACCTGACTATTGTCTATTGAAATGCAGACGCCTCTGGGAAGGCTTGGGATACTTTCTTGTGGTTCTCTGCTGCTGCAAGCATAAACATATTCTGTGCCTGAAAATTCTTTCCCAGAATTTTTTTCTGTGGAGAAGGGGTGCCACTACAGTGTTTCCTTGTTTTATTGAACAAGCAGAGCTCCTGGCTCATTTTGTATTTTTCCTGTGCCAACACAGGACAGAGGAGCCCTGGCTCCTTCCATGAAGTGTAGAATGGCAGAGCTGATATTCGCTGTACTTATTGCTATTGAAGCATTGTTCCTTACAAGCCCTCTAAATTGAGTGAGCTAGGGAAGTTTTGCATGTATCAGTGATATGTAAGTATGTACATATATGTACAATAGCAACAATGCATTAAACTGTATTTAGATATTTGCAAAAATATCTAGAATTTTTTGCTCTAATAGTGATACAATAATCACAAATAACATGGACTCCATTTTTATTAGTGATGTTAAATCTAGGTTAATAAAATAAAATACATGATTTGTCTGTAATACAATAAAAATGTGTAAACATAAAAGTATATGAAATGACTTTATTGTTAATATAGAATCAAGATAGTAGAGATTCAAACATTTGTTACATCTTTGGACTGATGATGTGCCTTTCTAAGGAGCACTGGACATTATTTAAGATATATTTCAAAATAAGTAATGAAAAAGATCAAGTATCATGATATGTTCAATTACTTTAGTTCCTAGTAAAGTCTGTGTTTAAAAACTGTATTTGCAAACAATGGCAGGAAAGAAATGAACAATAATCTTTGTACCATCTATAACACGTTGCCTAAGGCACATTTCAGGCATATCCATGTCAGTATCTAATATTTACTTCACAGAGCCCTGTTTCCTTGTATATTGATTAGGGATGGAGAAAATCACTTACAAAAACCTAAACTGTGGCCTAACCTCTATAACTTCATGTTATATGGAGCTATTTAAGTGAAATTATATGTGTGAGATGATATTATGAAAAAGTTGCCTTGAAAGAACTCCATAAAAATAGCAGCTAGAAAAAAATTCCAATCCTGAGTGAAGTGAAAATTTTAAAATAAAGATAATAAAGAAATAGAAAATATAATTCTTCTACCACTAATTTTTGAAAACTTCACCTCAATTCTCTTTTTCAGATTTTATATTAAAAATGCCTGTCACACACTAAGAATGCATAATCGTTTTTAATTTAAACTAGACACATGCCTTATTTAGGAATGCAGTATGAAAGTCTCTGGGAATCCAGTTACTGCCCGCTGCTGACTGATCTGCCTGCTACTGTCATTCACACCAGGTGCCACTCTGCCTTTCTGATGAACAAGTCCTCACATTTGAATTGTGCAAACTGCTTACACAGTTGTTTAAGAATCCTTTGTTTTCTTGCCTTCTAACTGTCCATAAACGATATAACTTAATCACTATTGAATTTCTAAGTCTTTCATTCATCATTTATTATCTTTCAAAGCTTATAGAATGCAGCTACAGGATAATTATTATATATAACACAGCCATTCACAGGGCCTTCTTCACAGCCACTTGACTCTGTATTTGTAGAACAAATAATTCCAAATCTAGCAAGAGCACACTATTTTGCCAAATTGATAAACAAAGGAATAAATAAACCAGAATATCAATGGAATCTAAGGAACAATCATTGCAAAATGGAATCTCAGAATCTCTCCAATTGAAATGAAAAAGCACAAGAAAGTTAAAAAAAAACTCCAACATCCTTCAAAACCATATGAAACCCAAACGGCAGATGTTACTTATTTGTTTTTCAGTCTGCATTAAGTTCCAAATTAAATGTCTTCAGTTTCATTTACCCAAGGGCAAAAATGCAATAATTACAATAATTGCACATTTCACAGGTTTATTGTGTAGCATAGAGATTAGAAGATTATATTAATTTATGAGGCACATTTTGATTCATTTATTAGAGAATTCTGATAAGTATCTTGGCTTATATTTTAAGTGACTTATTTGTGAGAGAAATTCGAAATGCAAATATGTGGAAGTAGTGGAAGTATTGATATCTATTTTAGTGTAACTGTATGAAAATACAACCTGAAACAAGAATTAAAGTTTCCATGAATAACTCAATGATTTGGAGTGTGCTTTTCATACACAAAACAATTAGAGATGTAAGCTAAGGTCCTTAACAAGTAAGTCATCTTGATTCAATTACTTGTGATTTGGCTTAACTACAGTCTCATTCTAATGACGAAAATACCAAAAATACAGTTTATATATGATTTAATGTAAAATTGAATTGTTATTTATGTAACAGAAAAGTGGATTGTGAATTCATGCTTTGTTTATGTGAAATGTTAGCATTTTTATGTAAGAAGTGTTTGTCTTTGAAAGATATTAGAAATATTTGAATTTGTTATTACAAAATAAAACTGCAAAGTAAAATTACTATATTGAAAAACATAATTACTATGTGAAACAATGAATATTTAAAAATATCAATTCAAAGTAACAAGAAGGAATCTAGAATTTCTATATTAAAGAAAGCATATTCACAAGTTGTGCGTGGAGAGGTTTCATTCTCAGACCAGTGACTGGTTAGTTATCAATTTTTAAAAAAGTAAATTCATGAGTGTAAAATTCACACGACCAGGAGAAGATGAATTAAGCCACTCGGCAAGGCTTTATTGGAAGGCGAGCCCTCGGACCATCCCCCCGTCCATCAGAGCGGGTCGGGAGAAATGGCGCTGGATCTTCCGTGCATAGAGAATTTCAAGAAAACCTGGTCAGGAAGGGGAGGGCTTGGGTACAGGAAGAGAAGGCCATAGTTCTTCCTGATGGGTCAGGAAAACTTGCTGATTGACAGGAGGCGTGTCCACTAGTGATGTCACATCTGGCTTGCATCTCTGCTGACCAGCTTCCTTATTTGGGCATCTTGGACCCTGACCAAACCTGACAATGAGTTTCTGGATTTCTGATTTGTAGAATGAGTTAATATGGGAACAGAAGAATTCAATAGTCTTCCATTTCCCACATTGCATATTTTTAAAATTAGTCAGTCTTGAAGATGAAGCAGAAAGTAGCTGTCAGAGAGAAGTTACAATCAGAGTGACATTTATAAACAAAAGTTAGAGGAAGTACGATGAAAATATTTTTATTCAAATCATAAATGCACTACAGATTATCTCAGAATTGTGTAAATACAGCACTTACCAATTTCAGCCATAAATTAAAAACTCATTTAAAGTGGTGACTGGGACTCAACAAGGTCTACAAAACCATCAGTCAGACCTTGGTTCTCAAATGGGGATGCCTCACCCCTCTGGATATTTGGCATTGTGTGAGTACATTTTTGGGTGTTACAATTGAGAGGGAGAATGTTATTGAAATATATTGTACAGAGGCCAAGGATGCTGCTACACATCTTGCACTGCAGAAGATGACTTCCCCTTCCCCCAACAACAGAGAATTATGCAGTTCAAAATGCCAGGGCCAAGGTAGAGAAATCCTGATATACTAAGTTTCAAAAAACAGCCTGCAAAAAAACCAGTTGATGAATGAATAAAGAAAATATAGCATGTACATATAATGGAATACTATTTAGCCTTACAAAAGAAGGAAATCTTATCCTATGTGTCAACATAAATGAAACTGGAGGACATTATGTTAAGTGAAATAAGCCAGTTACAGAGGGGAAAAGGCTGCATGATTCTACTTAGGTATTGTAGCTAACACAGTCAAACTCCAAGAAACCAGCTAGAATGTTGGTTTCCAGGGGATGAGGGAAAGAAGAATGGTGAGTTAGTCAATAGAGTTTTACAAAAGATGAATAAGTTTGAGTGATTTGCTGTATAATACTGTGCTGTGCACTTACATTTTTTGGTGACAGGGTAAATGTCATTTTAAATATTCTAATCACAACAAAACAAAACAAAAAAACAAAAAGTTGATTTATAAAGGCTATTGCCACTCAAAAACAGAAAGACTAGTCATATTAAATTTGGTTGTTACATGAGGTTATTATTAAGTTGTTTAATTAACCAAGTACTTACATATAACTTTGGACCAAGAGTAAATTATAGTCATTATGACTATAAACATTAAAGAGAAGTAGCATGAGCCTCAAGCAGAGCTATACTTGATCCTATCTGTGCTCTTCACAAACTGTTATTTTTGTGTGTCAGCTTCTCATTTACTTATTTGAGAAGTGATGTTAAAAATAGTGTGTACATAATAGTGTTTTTTAAGATTAAATCATAAAAATTTAAAAAATTAAACTGAATTAAAAGAAATGCTTTGTCTTAAGGATACCTCGGTATGTCAATTGATGTATGTGCTAGTAGATTAATGTTTATTCTACTTGCTTGATGATACATTATCAGCACAAAAACTATCATAGAAAAGAAAATGTGAAACCCATTATTATAAAAATTAAAGTATTTTACTTCTCAGTATATGATCTTATTAGCACAGGAACTGACAGGTTTAGAAGAAATTAATTTTTCAGTAATGTGTTCCCCAATCTTGTAGCACAATATAGTCAGAAGTCATAGAACCAGCTGCCCTAAAATCTAGTCACTGATTTAAAAGTGATGTAAAAAACACTATTTCATAATACACTTTATGTAATGATATGCTAAGTAGATTATGTAATTTTGATTTAGACATCCCAGATATTTGCATTGGAAAATAAATCCTCCATTCATTTAATCATCAACAGGATTAAATAGAACTTTGGTAAATTAAGGCAAAAGTAAGCCTAATTGAAACACAGGGATGCGCTTGAGTACTACAGTCCATCTCAAAATTAGAGTTGAAACATACAAACTAGATATTCTTTTCTAGAAAAACATTTCTAATAATATTAACTATTAAGAGCAGTCTGAGCAGCGATACATTATGTACGTATTGTCTGTGATTGCATCTGCATGATAACAACCTTGTCAAAAAGATATGACTTATCATGATAATCATGCCTTTAATTTTATAATCAATAAATTACATTAAAATAATTTAAAGCATTTCCCTTTGAGTGTAACAACATTCAAAAACTTGTAGCTAGTAAAATTGGTCAAGTCAGTATGTGTAACATTTAAATGGCCTATGTTCTCATGGTGTGCAAAACATGGTAGATGTGCAAAAATGGGGGCTGAAGCTATGTTACAGGATATGTGAGTATAGAAACATGGATAGAGTTTAACTGTATCAGTGTTAGTATGATAAAATTAATCTGTTTGCTATTTCCCATCTCCAATTTAGGTGTACAGTCATGCATTGATAATTGGTGTCGCTTAATGAGATACATTCTGAGAATGCATTGTTAGGCAATTTTGTCTCTATGTGAACATCATAGAATGTATTTAGACAAACCAAGACAAAAAGGATGTCACTAGATGATAAGATTTTATGGGATGATCATCACACATGTGGTTTATCTTTGACCAAAATGATATTATGGGTGCTTGACTGTAGTTATTCAAGGGTGAAGAAAACACATTTACTAAATACACCATATGTGCCTAGTATATGCTTTCTGGAATTTTTATATAGTCAAATATGAAAACAACCCTTTAATGTGGGTTTAACTTCAGGTAGATTTAAAATACAAAACATGGAGAGACAGATTTTATTATTTGCTCATGTTTGGTACCAATACTGCTTTGGTATGGTCTCCCTTCCATTTTCATAAGATCTCTTTTCCCTCTTTCTATTTTTTTTTTCTTCTCTACTTTTCATGGTGATAGAAAGCATATGACCCTTGAATTTCTGAGTCTGGCTTATTTCACTTAACAGGATGCACTCTAGTTCCATCCACTTTTCTGCAAATGACACAATTTTGTTTTTCATATCACTAAATAAAATTCTATCATGCCTTTATTTTATATTATGTCTAGATAATTTGTACTATCAAATACAATGTAAAAATTATTTATGTAATTGTTATACTATATTGTTCATGGAATGATAACAAGAAAGAAGGCCTGTACATGATCAGTACAGATGTATTGTTGTTTTCCAAATACTTTAAATCTGCTGGTGGTGGCAACCATGACTGTAGAACCCATGCATATAGAGAATTGATTGAATTCTTACTGGGAAAAACAAAACAGAAATGCATTGATCAATTAATAAACCAATAAAACAAGTTTATAATTGGTATGCAAAACTATCATGGTAATATGATAGAAATTGGTTAGGTATGAGTGGGATAGCTGCTTTAAACTGAAGGAGTTCTGAGAAGATTTACTGAGTTTACACTAGAATGATGTGAGGAACATAGTCATTTGAGAATATTGGAAAATATTCTAAATATAGATAGTGAAAAGTACCAAAATCTTTGGATGGAACAATTTCTGCATTTGATGAGTAGGAGAAGGACAAGTGTAGGTAGAGGGAAGAGAAGATTGGAGATTAGGTTGGAAAGATTAGGTAGGATATGATCGACTATAGTAAGGAACATTGATTTTATGTTGGTTAAAATATAAAAATTTTAAAGAATTCTTAGATAAGAAAGAACTGGTTTTCTTTTTTTTTTTTTTATTATTTTATTTTTTTCCCAAAAGTTGCATTTTAATACATGTTGGCAAACATAACAGAAAAAAACAAATTATCAGAAGCTGTACACACTATTCACTGAAAACATTTGTTGAGGCAAATAGAAAAAAATTGTTACAATCATAATTTTTCTAACTTTGCACAAAATTATAAGCAGATTACGTT